>JAEAOA010000502.1:552500-870000 GCA_016746295.1 Potamilus streckersoni
TTCATTCGATTTCTGGAAACAGTGGTTTGGCCAACGTATTGAATGGCACAGATCTTGCGTATCAGAGGATAGAGTGTATTATTGGTGCAACATCCTAACATCTGATTGACTTCTAGCAACCGGGGCAACGGCCCCGTCCTCATCCCCTCCTTTAGAATGCTACTGGACGGTTGTAAGAACCAACAATGCCGCCGTATTTGTGTGTCTGAATATTGCTGTAAATGCTCATCAATGAACCGACGTAACCACAAACATCAAATACCTTCCGACCGGTTATAGAATATAGTTGCAACGGTAAAAGAACATCATTGCAGATGCATATGGAAGCAGTTGTATCAACACCAGTATTTTAAATACCGTCGCAAAGTTATATTTTATGTTTGGAATATCAGAGATTACCGTTGCACCAACAATATTTAGCGTTGCAACATATGGGTATCTTTAATAACAGTTTCGGCACTTGTCGAATAGAGCTTACATTATGGAATATTCTGCTCATACTACAGCTACTAATATTTTTAAAACTGATTATTAGACTATTACTACTTATGATGATGACGATGACCATAATTATAAGTTTGGCTAAAGTCTTAAAAGGAGGTGAGACCAGTCAGACAAAAATGTTATAAGTAGTATGTGAATGTATGTTTTAGACGAGAGTAGTCATGTATGGCTAACACAGATAACGGCATCCTATCAATCTCACAATTATATGGCAAACGTTTTTCAGATTTTGACGAGACAATAAAAATACACGCTTTTGGTATTTATACATTTTATTTGTATTTTTTAAGGACTCGACTTTTCTTGTCTCTATATCTGCTACCTCAAGGTTATTTATGTATCTATGTTACCTGTTGTTTTCCTTTTTCGTTGAAAGGACCACAAACTCGGCCGTTCTTATTATTTAATCCTCAATAGCCACCGAATACAGGCCACTAATCTTACTGCGGCTACGAGAAGTTCTGAATAAAGACGTATTCGTTAAGGTATCGTTATCGAAATTATTTTGTTAGCACCACCAGAGATACCGGTTACTACCGACAATTATTGCGAATGGCGTACCCATGATTCAAACCACAATAAGAGCAAGAATTGTTACCGCGGCAAGCCCACAAATATCACCAAACACAGACACTGGCATACACACACAGGCACACACCAGCACACACACACACACACACACACACACACACACACACACACACACACACGCAACTTCTCTACTCTGATCAAAATTCATCAGTTATATGTGATGATAAAGCTAATATTAAACAGAAACATCAACAGCGGTTAAGTTCCCTCTCGGGTTCTTGGAAAATGAATTTCA
Source organism: Potamilus streckersoni (assembly GCA_016746295.1). Lineage (NCBI taxonomy): Eukaryota > Metazoa > Mollusca > Bivalvia > Unionida > Unionidae > Potamilus > Potamilus streckersoni. The sequence goes on from JAEAOA010000502.1 coordinate 553,831, forward strand.
TCTCAGGTGACAATGGTATGCCTTATATATGAAAGCTTCTTTGGAATTTCTTGTGAAAGACGAACTATTAATCTATGAATCAGTGAACATCTTATAACTATGGTCATTACACCCAATACATGTCCATACTCGTTTATAATAAACACATATGACCCGGACTCACATACTTTTAAGATATTACGATTAGAAGAGGTATCAAAACCATCCCCGACAGTAACGAAAAGAAGTCGACCGATTCGATTGAAATGACAGAACTCAATGCGGGTCGTGTGCACCTATAATTTTTAGTAGAGTCTTTACTGGATAATAATGTGATTCATAGTCAAATTTCTTCATTGATCGATTCCATTTTGTACCAACCTGCAGAAAATTTAATAATGTTCTAGGTGTTGACACTGTCTGTTATAAGAAAAAGCAATGCATTTGTACCAAGACCAACAAACGGTTGTCATCGGATATTAGGTCTAATTTAATAAAATCGCAAAGACGTTAATGCAGTTTCGAGTGTGTGAGATTTCACAGCAGTAATTTGTGTAATGCTTTATGTTGTATGCATAACAATATATTGTAACGTTGTATTAATTTCATCGAAAATATGAAGTGTTTCCACACCAAGCATATTATTATAATTCATTATCCGTGATCAATATCTTCAATAAGTTCATGCATGAATGCGTGAAATGTTTTTCGGTCCATGAAGCCTCCGTCGATGCGACATCATTAATGACTTCTGGTTCTATTTTACCTTGCGCTAACAGAACCTACAACTTTTTCCAATAGATCAACAAATTCACACAAACACTCATTTGAATTTTTTGGTTGTCATAACACTTTTGATTGTTTTTACTTGCACAATGAATTTCACGTAGTTACTTTGATGTTAAATACTAAATCAGGTTAATCAGGCTTATCTCTTATTCCACATGTTAGTGTATGTAATTTACTTGGTCGATTACGCACATACAAGTTCGCGTTAATAGTTGTAAATGTTGCAAACATATACAAAAAAGGCGAACTAATAATATCAAAAGCTCCAGCAAGTCTCACTGATGCACCTGCACGTCCATGTGCAGGAACATTTATCATGACCACGATTATCGAATTTCATGGGGATGTTGCCGTACTGTGAACAAAACATCAAGTGCCGGTTTATGTTGCACATATTAATATATATCGTGACCAAGTTATCTTGAAACTATTTAATCGCACACTTGAGGCACAATTATTTGGACATCGGAGAGCGATCATACGAATGTGTAACACGACTTCCATTAGTGAACCATGCACTGAATAATGAAATCGCACGTGTAATTTAATTAAATCCAATTAATTCGGTTTGTGAAAAGACTGTCACGGTTAAATATAAAACAATTCACAACCCTCGTCGTTAGAACCACTCTGATGTTTTTTTATTTCCTTTTTATATGTACAAGGGGAGTTAGATTTTCACATCCGATTGATTTTCGACAACAACCAACACGTTATCATTAGACGCTTATGAATAAATATCCACCATGCAGGACATTTGTGTCAGAAGATTTGTAAATTTATTACAGAAAAATTAAGGAATTAGCATCAAAAACTATTTTAATGCGCTGGTTCATCGCATCAATCACACAACCGCCTTTTAATGTTCTTTATTCCAACCACGATTTAGAACAATTTAGGTCGAAGTCCTGCATGTTCGTCGCATGGTTAACGGTTAACATGGCAGTGGTCTTTGAATTAGACAACATTTTGATTAGTGTGGGTGTTCTTTTGTATAATCAATGTTGTTTGTTTCGCTTGAGTGCGCTTGATGCGAAACGGGAATAAAATCACCAGTGGTTACATGCATCAGTAAAGAATAGGTGTCGGAACAAGCTTAGTATATTCAGTAAATTTAGGTCATGCTTCATTAACGATTGCACAATGATTAGATGATAACCACTCGAGGGGAACTGACATCGATTCTGGTGATGTCGGATCCTCTTTTGGGCGTGATGAATTTCTTTAGGATATTCTAATGAACCTCAAAGAAGTAGCAGTGGTAGAGGTCGATGTTGTAATCTTGTACATGTTTTTGTATATCAATATGTGCAGGGTCAATGCCTTGAAAGTCACACACGGCTGCATCTTTGCCCATCCATAAAGGTTATTAATGTTCTGTTTGCATGTTCATAAACTTTTTTTTTTCAAATACTATCGCTGGCAATGATGAATAAAATGCTTCGATCGGTGGCAACCGAGTTTCAGCATACTTGTCCCAATTGCTGATATATTGGCATGTATTGGCAGAGACATACGCCTTTTCCAGATGACAAATTAGTATTAGTAGTACAAAATGGGCTGGTGATTTTGAAGTTTCCAGCCCCTAAATTGCTAATGAAATGTTAAGTTATGAAATTGAGAAACTGTAACAAATCGATGAACAATAGTTGTCTGAGTTTAAACGTTTAATATTTCCCATATTGTTTTGAGTAACATTTTGGTGTCTTTGGCGATTACATTATTGATTGCATAGTTACATTACTATATAACCAACGCAGGTTATGAAGTAGTAAATGGGTTTTAGTTGGTTTAATTGGTATCTGTAAATTGCATGCCTGTGTGCAGCACATTTTCACCCACCACTGATGCAACGTGCTAATGAACTCGAGAAGCTTTGCTTCAATTTTAAGTTCCATTGAAAGGAACAATCACAGATCCAGCAATGAGTGGCTATAAAAACTGGTTAATGCTATGCATATTTTATTTGTAAAATGTGTTCGTTTTTGTCCAGGATTATATGCTTTGTACATATAATTTGTATTGTGTAATTGACTTTTATTCATAATTGATGGTACGAGTTTGGGCCGACATGACTAGTCTTTTTTTTAATCAAAAATATTACATAGATAATTCTTTTCAATGATTTTAGACTAAATATTAAGATCATTATCATTATTAAACATGTTGACTAGGATTTTGACATTGGAAGGGATCTTGTTTATAAATTTGACGGGAAAATGACCCTCATCCTGGTTCTATTATTGTATCATAGACTTTCTTATATAAGAGGGACGTAGACACAAATTCTGTATGTCTGTTTTAACATCAGTCTTTAGCGAAATCTATTTTAGCTGTGTTTCAGTTAATATCTGAGACGATTATTTATCTGAATTATTCACTGGAATTATAAAGTTCTCATTGACATTCCTGACTAAATCACTATATTAGGATTATTGTGAATTCGCTCAATGGGATTTTGGATAATATAATTGTGATATATTAAGACTGTTAACACATCGACACTATTCAAGGCTATTTGTACATCAGCATAATTAAACTTGGAATTCATTCATAACACCACTGAAATTCATTTAGAATGCTCTATACTTGTTGTGGACTTGTGATAGAACTTTAAGGGCTATTCGGGATTGAATTCACAATACTATAAATAATATAAGTTCTTTCTAAATTTCCACTTTTGTATTCTAGGGAAATAAATTATTTGTTGAATTTTACAAAACTCTGTTCGATTTTGCTCTTTTCTGTTACTTAGACTAAGACCTTAATTCGTTACATTACAATCATACAAGAGGGAGAACAGAGTTGTTGTCAAATCCATCTTGCTATAACATCGAGCAATTTAAGAACCACCTGAACAGAATCAATATCAGGATACAATATTTCGGGCTCAGTTTGCTCGTCACATCTGACAACGGTGTAATAAAATCCACATGTTCAGCAACTTGTTATATTTGTTTGGTCTTAGTCTTTCTCAGAAATGCATAGATGATATAAAGTATTTTCATTTTGTGTTGCTCCGTTGTAAACTTCTAAATGTTTTTACCAGGTTTTGGCATAATCTAAGGCTGTAGCTTATTATTAATTCCACCACAATAATTGTCTTGGTCGCCATACATAGACAATTTAACGGTTTGCTTGCTGTATCGGCAAAACAACGTGGCAAGATTTTTTTTTATCCGTACAGAACGATACAACGACTCTGAGCCAATCATATCACTCAATAACAACGGAACCATCTGGGTAAGCTTACGTTGTACACTTGGGCATTATGCAAGCGGTTATAAGTCTTTATTTCAAGTGAATACAATAACGGCAGTACCTGGGTTAAGTGCTTAAGATATTTTGAGTGTGGCCTTAGTAATCTGTATAATTTATTGTATAGCACCAAAATTGAATTCGCACAAGTAATGTTGAGATTTAGGAGGCTGATCGGTGTGGTCAATAGCGGAATGTAATGCGGATAAGATCATTAATTGAAATATCTTTCAAAACCATGTTTAACATTTATGACTTACCGAGGCGGAACATACTTTGGTGTTGGCATATATCTCAATCCGCAAAATAATTGGAATGGGGAAATATGAAATTAAACTTGCGTACATCTATCAAGAGTCTACCATCTTGATCCTTACCTGAATTGTACAAACATTGCTGTGAATCCACTGTATTGTTTTTCCATCCTTACCACGATTCTGTTGACATAAATTAATGCTTCTGAAGAAAAATATCAATTTAACTCACGTGGTACCATAATATTATAATACCGGTATAATTCTATGAATCATATTTGATTTGATAACAATTGTCGAACCTCTTTACCAGACTTGTTTTTGTGTGTATGTGGAGGTGGATAATTGTGACATGATTTTTTAATCCAGCGATGCTCCCGTGAAACTTAAATTCATGAATTCATAATCGCTATGCTTTTCAAGTGGTCTTATGTGTGATACGACGACGAAAACGTTCTTGTTCACGAACGTACTCAGCAGCCTCAATTACAATAACAGATGCGAGCAACGACGTTTTATTCTTCCTCAGTAGCAATATGACGACAGCTTTGCTAGTCAAGTAATCTAAAAGTGGAAGTATGTCAGCTATTCTTGCATAACTGCAACACTGTTTGCTCAACAACGACGGGTATTTGTACATCCATATGTTCAGGAAATCGTCGTCGACGAGTTCATTAATAGTGGCGAACAGATGGGAAAGCTGATTATACGAATTGATTCCGACGCCTCATCTAAGACATGGTCGAACACCCTAATCAAGCACATTACGCGGGCATACTTCAAATTTTACAAGGCATAGTACATACAAAGAGAGAATAAAATTCAACGTAGATCTTATAATTTCACGGAATTTACATTTTGGCTTCACAGTAATTCGGAATTTCTAATTTGCTTATACAAATGAGCAGGCTCGTTTTCTTTAGCATCATAAAATATGTTTGGAAAGGTGAATAAAATAGATCTTTACATTTTGTTAGCCCACATTTTGTTAGCCCAAATAAGCTCAAATGACCCATCAAGGCAAAGTGTTAAATAAACTTGAATACGACGAGGCTGTATATGTTTATATCCACTAATGACGAATGTCTTGAAACGTTGAAAATGTCCTCAGTAGTGTTTGTTTCATTTTGTTCTGTATTAGCTTCTGATAATTATTTCTAGTGCTTGCGCTGGTTCTCTTATGCATCGTGGAATACCATGTGGATGCCATCGTTATATAACAAACCAAAACATTGCTCTCTAATTGATGTAGCCATGGTAATCGTTGCCACTTTAGCTGCTGTATTCTTTTGAAAGTTCAATATCATCGGCGTCATAATCATTATAGCATTCATATGTATTCAACGTTAGCGTGTTTTTTCTTCTTCTTTTTCTTGCCCAATCTCAAATAAAATACTTATCCGGCTATTCTCAAAATATTCATTAATGTCACGTCTTTCCTTTTCTAAAGTAATCCTTAAATTATTCAATTTCGCAATTTTTTTCGCAAAACATGTATAATATCCTTTGGACCCCTTTGATACATCTGTATGATGCGTTCAACCTAAGCACTTAACCTTTTTTGTAATGTCGAGTACTCTCCAATCATCACAATGGTAAAATAATGCCGTGAGTAGACATCTCGATAAATTCTTTCAAAATACTATTTGCATCTAGCTGGGAATCTTTCACAATTAGATACCATATTATTTCTTTAATACAAAATATTTTAAGTTATTTTTTTAAGTAAAATTCTATAAAAATATTCACAATGTGTAGTGGCGATTAAAAAGCCCTGAAAATGTTGTAGTTTTGCCAAAATCGATAATATAGGCCTGATTGAAAACTTTACCATGCCAATCATTAGGCATAATAAAGCATGCGTTACTATCTTTTGTCTATTGTCTGATTGTGTTATCTCTAAATGTAATAACTTCGTATTGGTTTTATTTATCGTATTGTATATTTCACCAAACGTTTCCAACATAATGGTAAAAATAAAATCATGAAAAAAAACAACAAAAAACAACAACAAGAAACAAAAACAAAAGAAGAAACAAAAACAAAACAAAACAAAACACCAAGAAAAAAAACAAAACGAAAAATATTCTCCCTTCTTATTAAATATAGTGTTCAATCGTAACATTCCTCTTTTTGTGCGGATGGTGGCTACATAATTTTGAAAGTTGCATATCAGGATTACTGACTTATTCATAATACATCGCTTTATTTATATTGTTTTTAAAACATGAAGTTTATGTAACTTAAAATCTTCTTGACTTAATGGAAAATTACGTTTGATTCCTGCTTTTTCATCAAGAAATAATAGTCGAATTATTGGTGTATTGGATTTAGGTAGTCCATTTGATGGTGATAATTTATGAGAAGGAGAAAGAAAATGAGAAGAATCACGTGTAGATTCTTCACCAGGTGACCAAAATCACATTACACTATTTTCAGTCTTTAAATGAATACAAGTACTTGAAAATGAATTAGGTCTTTTAGAATACAAATAAGATAATGACGTCAGTCCTATAAATGACGACGGAATAATATAAGCATACAAACATGAATTAAGAATTAGGAATGTTAATGGAACATAAAAGGGAAATAACTAGTAAAAATATTTTAAAAAATCAAGAAAGCCTACAATAATTTTGCTGGAGTAGCTAAAGAAAAGTCATTATCAGAGATGCAATAATACTAGGAAAAACATTTTATCGATTCGTTTCTAACAACTGACAACTTACGCAATTTGCAGATACAGTATACAGAATATTACTAAAGAACATACGAAATTAAATGTTGTAATACGTCTTTGAATTTGTGGTTTGGATCAATACTTTCAGTATGATAAATATTACATTTTGCAAAGGAAATGCAGAAGAGCAAATCTGACGTTCTATAAAATGAGGAATATGAATCAGACCAGCAAATGAAACAGTAAAGTTTTTATTTTAATTACATGATTATTTACGCTAGCAAAGAACATTATATAAAGATTCTATACAATGATCCTAAAAGTCCAGTTTCTTTAACATATATCATTCAGTTGTGCAGGCAACTTAAACTGGATCACAAAAAACGTAGAAAGCTGAAGAGTATAGAGAAGCAAACTCTTGTGTAAGAACGGAATTTGTTTAAATCCTGAATTTGAACTACAAAATTACAGAGTATTAAGAAAGGAAGGATATCACACAATAGGTATTATGCTAAAAGAAGTTATTTTCAAACGATGCAAGTTACCTAAATCAGCTAAATGTACCTCATATGATTGAGCAAATAACTAACATAAAAATTATTCAAGAAGCTTATTGTATTGTCGTTACAAATATTCATAGACAATTAAAAAAGCCAAACTCATGCCAGCAGGTTTTTGTCTTAATGTAACTTCCAACGGAGTACGAAGATATAATTTACAGATGAGAAGGCCGTATATTAAATATTATGAATATTTAGGATCAGTTGCAAATAAATAAAAGTTTTATCAAGAACTAATGCAGTTGTTATTCCCGATCTTAAGTTTTTCAAAAGCGGATATACTTAATTATAGGTCAAGTCAAATTGCAAACAACAAAGATCCCAATCTGCTGTAGCATATCACATCTGCAAATCGGGGTCTATGTTATTTGTGATAGTAACTACTCCTAAAAAACTGCACAGAACTTGATCTGTCGGCAGATTATGCGACGCAGTTCGGGGTTTGTGCAGTTTGCAGTTGTCTTATAATCGAGTACATACAATATTTCATTCGTTACATATTGCTCTATTTTAATTGTTATCACATACTTGATAACCAAAAGTCTTTAAAAGTAATGAAAACGCTGTTGGAAAATACCATCGATTGTATTATTTGCTTCTACTTCAACCTTTGCGTGGTAGATTGCAAATATTTTGTCCATGAGTAGGTACTGCAACCGTGTTTTGTTGCTCAGGTTTCATTATACTTGAAGTGCATATAAAACAATACTACACTGGAGTGAGATAAAGTGCATGTTATGTTATTCATATTTTCGATAAGTTATCATTTACTGCTATCTATTTTTAAAATTAAATATTAATACATGTGAATAACTTTTTCCAAGAGTTCTATCAGCTTTAAGAACTTATTCGCTCTGTCTTTTCCTTACTTCTGAAAGACGTTTATAACCAGTGGAAACAGTAGCACTAAATACAGATGCAATAATAAAGCATTCACAAGTTTTCCGTTGATTGGAAATTTGACTCAAACTACAAAAATAGGTTTGCTGAGTTATTTTCTGAAGTGAGACCATCGTCCAGATATGCAGAATAAAAAAGAGTGCAAGTTACATCCAAATTGTTTAAATACTAACTAACTAAATTTTGCAGTCTCAACTGTACATATATTGTCAAGTATCTCTGTTTTTTCATTGAACTCAATAGCTTTTCGTTGCACGTCCTTAAGCACAAAAATTGTCTTTCTTCATCAGTTTTACAAAAACAAAATAACTTAAAGATGAAAAACAACTTCATGTGAATGATAAAGTGGTCGGGATCTTACTTCCCTGATCATTACTGACACGCCTGTCATTCAACAATAGTAGGCTTTTCTACTTTCTCTAAATTCTAACCTCTTGCATCTTGTTACTTCTAGGGGCTTGAACTTCAGTAGAAAGAATAGTTAAAACCCAAATAAGCATCAAGTTTATAAAAAAGAAATTGATATAAAATAAAAAAATCAAAGAAAGTGAAAGAATTAAAATAACTTTCATTGCATGAATTAATTGAATGTAATCCTATAATTGTACAAGCAATATTTTCTCTAATCTGGAAAATGATGCAAGGCATTTTGAATAAAGGTTATAAAGTGTGCTCCCGCGTTAACACCACCAGTTATTAATACAAATGTTTTTAGTTCAATATCACTGAAATCTTGGAAAGTTTTACATAATCCGATTGAATTAATTAAATGTTCAACTTCTTGAATAAACTGACATAATCATCGAATCTATCTAAATTAAAGATTATCGACGCTACCATATCCGAGGAATATATTCTAAATAAATCACAAGTTTCACTCTGACCCTTACAAAGCCAGCATAAATGCATAAGAATAGAATACACGGTGCGAGCACTCATTATAAAGTAACTATAAACGCACGATATCAACAATATCTGATTCGCGATAATTTCTCTAACAATTAAATAGTATTATTTCAAAATAACTCAGCCATAACAAACTGTTTAGTTCTGACTTTTCGAGTTTTATTGAAGCAATCAAAATGCTGGAGCGCAACTCGTTATGGGGCAATTACACTATGAATTTAGTGCGTTATTTACCTGTTATTTATTTGTATTAGCGTGACATTCTTGACTAAATTAATTTTTGATTTGATCTTAGTGATCGGCATTGTTAGAATTTAGATACCTACGACATAAAGTGTAGGTGCTTTTTACTACAGTACTACCAAGCCACTGAAATAAAGAAATTAAAATATATCTGTCACGATCTCAAACGACTTAAATGAAACCTACATTATTATTTAAAAGATGATACCGAGATCTTTAACAATTATAACGATCAGAGGAAATCTCTTCAGCTCCTCTAATATAACAAATACATTATATTGACACATGCTTTTGATTCATTTATTACACATTTTTATTGATAGATACTGAGGGATAAAGATTATATCCCAATAATCGAATAAAATAATTAAGTTATGAAAGACATTCATTCTGACGTTTAATTTATTTCATGTATTTAACCTTCTTCTTATCTGAAATTAATAAACTTTAAAACGAAAGCCATATTTAGAATTTTCTACTGTGTGTAATTTTTGTTAAGGAAAAAGTGTTGGATAATGATACCAAACAGTCCTTTATTTGTGATTATTTGTCTTGCTTACATATTCTTGTTGCAGGACTACAAAATTCGTAACTTTCTTTTTCAACTGCAATATACACATATTCTTTTTGTAGTACAACAAAATTTGTAACTTCGCTTGTCAACTGCAATATACAAATAGACGTGATGTAGTACAAAAATTTTGGTAACTCTTTGTGTATAATGAAACTTAAAATGCAATATAGTTTATTTTATTCAGGATTAGGTTCAATGACTATGTTTATTTGTTTAATGTATTAACTCTGCTGTCACTGAAATTTGTAAACATTTCTTTCTCAAACTGTTCTATTAAAATAATGCAATCATACCGTGTCGTTAGGCTGTATCCACACTAACTGACAAGAATCATTGTGAAACATTAACATAATGTTACGTTCTTCCATCGTTATACACTACCTATCATATTTTTGTGTCTTATTTAATTATTGATCATCGCTTGTCTCAACATTTCATCAAAAATATTCACGTTAGCTATAACAGAGGTTACTCTCGTATAGTTTCTTCTCTTCAAATGTATTCAAAGCTAATATGTCTTTCAAAACGTTTGAAAGAAATTTTGCAAGAAACCCGGTAAGAGCTAGTGCTATAATATACCTTAGGCTCAAAATCGATTCATGTTCCATACTAGCAGCCGCAACACCATTCCACAGGAAACATATAATATACTATCCCTTATATTGCTTTTAAATAACATGATGTTTTATAATGTTTTCTTACACCTCAACTGCAGCTAATTATTTTGGACTTGAAGCATTATTAATTTTGGTAATCTTCATCAACCTAAAATTAATTTTGGGGTCATTAGGTAACTTATGTACCATTCAATCATTAGATTTTTTTTCTGATAGTCTCTCTTTGAATCTTCGGTACCTAATCGTGCTGCGGTTCAAAGAAAAATTTTAGCATTTGTTTCATTTCAATGTGGTTTGGAAAATATTTTTTAAATTAGATATCCTCTTTAAATGAATATTGTAACCTATTGTTAAAGATGAGGTGAATGTTCATGGTAGACAGTTGTAATTAAGCAGTTTGTTTTGATTGCTATTTATTATACATTTCATTAAATTTAGCTAGGACACCATTTTAACATCATGTTATATTTATCTTATTCGAACTTTACTGTTCTGATGAGACCGGAATATATATATTTGACCATTAGTTCTAAAATTAGAATAAACTTGGTGCAATTGACAGAAGGAGGAAACGCAGCTAAACTTCGCTAAATTCAATTTCTTTTGATTCACTTTCAACAGAGACATCTATGTTATAGATGTCTCTGACTTTCAATAAATATTTATATGCATTAACTCAGTATTCTAGGTTTAGAATTTACAATTCTAATCCAGTTCTAATTTACAATTCTAATCCAGTTCTAAACTAATGTTGCCATCCTTACGAATTCAAGCTGCATTCTTTCTAGTTTATCGTATGCAGCAACCTCGTTGTACATTCACCGGTGTCAGTCTATCGAACACCCAATACATTTGCTGTATAATTTTAAAATATGAAATAAAATATATAATAGCAAGTATCCACTGGAGAGATTTACTCTATACTGGCTGAAAAGAATTTCTATGAATGCAAGAGAATTCTATCATTTAGCACTAATTCTAACACTTAGCATTTTTTGCTTTTCATTGCTAAGTGTTGAGACCATCTTTGATATTATTTAGTGATAACAATATTTTCAGATTACGCTTTGGTGGACATATTGGAGGTCAGGTTGGCACCATTTTCATTTAAAGTATTCTGGCGGAAACTCCATGTTTAGTTGACCTTTAGGTTTGGAAAAGTTATGCTAACAAGATTTTAAAGATGGATGCCATGGCGGACATATTCGATGTCAGATTGACACTATTTGTAATTAGTACCAACCAGATATAGATTCGTCTTTTGGTGAAAGTACAATGTCGACATGACCAGCCATCTAGGCACAGCGATAACATAATTTGTAAAATTGCGGTTCTGAAAGTCATATTAACAGTCGGACCGGCATTTATTTGCATTTCCAACCATCTAGACATTAAAAGAAAATGTTCATTAAAATCCCCAAGCTTGTATGACCATTAAGTCAGGCAAAATAAGGATAATACATTCCAGACGTCCACCGTGGCAGGTATTTTCAATATTTGCAGGGCACCCTTTTAACCTTCTAAACATCATAAGTGAAACATTATTTCAAGATCGTGACAATATGAGATGTCAGATCGTCACAAGTTTGATTTAGTACAAACTAGACAAATATAAGAAATCTTCTGGTGAAAACATCATAACAATATGATTTTCTGCACAGCAGGTGTAGTGATAACAAGGTTTTGAAGATGGCCGATGTGTCGGCCTTATCAGATCCATTCCATTTTCATTTCGGTTCAAAATAAAATCATCAGACATATGTTGGTAGAAGCTCAATGTTGATATGATAATTGATTCTGGAGAAGTTGAAATAAGAAGATTTTCAAATGGCTATGATAGCGGCCATACTGGATATCAGAGCTGCAGCATTTTATTTAGGGCCAACTAGACCGTGGAATGAATGTGTGTGGAAAGTTTCATGAGAATTCTTCAAATAGTTCAGGAGGAGAGAAGTATCCATCCAAACTAGTACTGATAGAGATAAATATCGCTCACATTCATTATAATATTTATCTCGAATATAAGTATATTCCTAGAATTTAGAGCATTATCTGACGATTGTTCTTGTGTTTCATATAATTTCCCATTGCTAAGAGAAAAAATAAAAATGTAGATCAATGTTACGTGTCTAAGCTCACACAAAATAATTTATTTCCATAGAAAGAGGTAAAAATGAGAAAAAGGTTTTACAGGTTACGAATAAAATCCAAAATTATTCCAAGAATTAAAAAGTATAAATCCTATCAATGAAAAATCATAATGAATCACAGTTCGAATCCAAATGAAATTCAAGCTCGAAGGCGATGATGTCTTCTAGAGTCAGAATTGTACTGATGTGTCATAAGTTCTTTGCTGAATCACAGAAAATAATATCTAGTTTGGAATTCAGAATAATTTTTGATTAATGTCTTTGTCCAAGAAGTTTTTAAGGAGCACTAGTATTTTCCAGAGAATGAATCAATAATTCCATAAAATAAAAATTCAACTCTAACAGGTCACAACAAGACACCTTTAAGTGTCGAGGATTTTGAGCCCAACTAGATAGTTCTTCTCAAGAAAACGATTTTACAGTAAGTTAAGATGCAAAACTGATTCCCGTATGAGGGTCACGTGGTAGCCTTCTGGGAGGTCATGGAATATGTTTTACCTGCTAATTGTCATGCATGTACTGTAGGTATGGCCTTGATTTACTGAATAATTCTTACTCTTAGAATAAACAAAAGATATATATATATATATATATATATATATATATATATATATATATATATATATATATATATATATATATATATATATATATATATATATATATATATATATATAATCGTTCACTCAAAACTGACATTTGTTCTGAATCATGGTAGGGCCCCTAGTGGCCGAGTGGTCTAAATCGCTTTCCGTTACGGATCACTGCCATCTCACCTCTATCTGCGTGTGTTCGAGTCTAGGATTAGGCGAATGTGGATATGTGAGAAAGCTTGCCAGTAGCTTCTCGTGGGTCGGAGGTTCTTTCCGGTGATTTCCCAGTTTCTTCCTCCACCATTAATACTGGCCGCCACGAATAGCCTATCGTGTGCTGAAAAATGGCTTTAAGCCCAACAGCAACAACAACAACTGAATCATGGCCGGCAAATAATATATACATTGTTTCAACTACTGGATTTTTTATCAGGTCAAACAGAACTGAATTGAATTTCTAAAAATATATCAAATCCAGTAGACAAAATTATCATTACAATAATATTTGAAACTAACCAACAAGTAATTAAATTACATATACATAACATCGAAATAACTGAGTATTTTAACCACTTGACTTTGGTCGTCAGCTGGATTATGTGATGTAAGTTGTCTTCGTGAACCATCTTTCCTAAAGACCATAATTTGCATTTAATCGGGTTCAATATTTGCATTCTCTTACTGCAAAAATCTTCGAAGTTATCCATAAGTCTTTGTAAGCAATCAGTGTTGAATGATAATAAATTAAATCTTAAGCAAACACTAGAACAAGGAAGTACAACTGGTCTAAATCTTAATAAATCTTAATCAATATCTCCCGTGGAGTGTAATTACACTTCATAACATTTGATAGATATAAACAAAACGTTAACATACTCCATTATATTTAGTCACCAAAGTCACTTAGAATCCCTAAATGTGATATACGTGATTTTTCTGTACACTTCACAGTACAAAGAAGGAATAACATATATTATTTTTCCTTTACACCTGGTCTAAAAACTTCAAGCACATATCATTTGTGCTAACACTGTCAAATGCCGTTTGAAATGAGCAAACTGCACAAAACCTTTAATCCTGAAATAAATGTTTATCGACTAAATATTTTAAAACATTAATATAAATCAGTTGATCCAACTCTTTACAAGAAATCAAAGTGCGCATATTTTGAAATTTCGTTTTGCTTTTGCAGTTTCATATAAAGTTATTCATTCTTATCTCGTATTAAATTGTTATTTGACCATTAGAAAAATATCTATTTGATTATGAAATACATTCAAATTATGAAACAAACAATTCAGACAAAAGACTTATGTAAATTCACCTTTTATTTTTGTGAACGAAATTACACAATTTCTTGGGAGATAACTCATGCCATAAGTTCTTGTACTGTTCTTCATTTTTCTAATATTTTTCTGATAGTTTGTAAATATTGTTCGATATATTTTCTTCTCCATACATTCACTACTACAACATATTTTATTTGACTTGCTATCTATTCAACTTTCTAATGCTTTTCTTCTACATGATTTTCCAAACTAAACTTATAAAGTCGTTTAGAACCCTTTTACAACTGCTTTTTAATACATAAATACTCACTATGCAGTTGTCGACTTTTTCCTAAATCTTGCATAAGTGCGGCAGCATGTAGCTGATTCCATTGGTAATTTTGTAGAATTTCAAACAATCTCATCAATGCATCGAGTATTAATTAACAGAACATTTTAAGGTAATCATCAGTGGCGAGTTCTTAGAATGTGCAGTAATGGCATGGATATGAAAATTGAAATGATTGTACTAGCAACAGCAAAATGTACAATAGTCTTCGACACAGTCAAATAAATACCTCCAAAATGACCTGTGAAGGCAAAAGTGTCCTTGTCGCTATCCAAAAAGAACATATCATTACCGATTCTCAATCGTTTGGTTTACACAAATCAAGAAATAAATTATCAGTTACAGCTGTGCACTTTACCATACAAACTCTCAAGAGATACATGGCATTTACAATAAACACTGGCTTCGGAGAAATTCAGGCATTCACAATAAAATCAGACTTTGAAGCAGTTCTGGCACTTAGATCATCTGTACTTAGATTATTATACCTTAACCTGGAAAACTGCATTTATTTAGGTAATTTTGTATTTTATCCAAATTTCTGATACTCATATTTCATCATACTTTGATATAAAATCCATGATTTTTTTCAGTTCACAAATATTCCATGCTATGATTTTTAATCAATCATATTGTCCTAGCTTATTCTCAGTGGAACACTGCATGTCTTGGGGGTCATAGCTAAAGACAGTCTGATTTGTTAATTGCAATTGTTGTTTTTCTTCATGGGACACTAATCCTACCATTTATGCTCCACAATTTCGTTTTTACATGCAATTTCTTGTTTAATACCCATCAGACGATAATTGAGTGATTATCGGTGTGGTCTATTCTTCAAGTTCTTTTAAAATCCATGCAGCTAACATTTATACTCAATCAGGGTAATTTTTAAATCAGGGTTTTTAACACTTCTCATCTTCTCGAAACGACATGTACAGTCTCAGTCAGATTGGGCATTTATTGTTCGTTTTAAAGCTATTTCAGGAAGCCGTGAACTGAAATTTTCATCTGAAAATGAGACTTCGAGAGAACTCTGGATATGACAAAAAAAACCCAAAAAACAAACAAACAAAAAAAACAACCACCCCAAAGAACCCTATAAAAACAACTCATTCTCGCAGCCGCAAATGACTGTAATAAATTATCTCCCATATATGTGATAGAAAGTTTAATCGTTCAGGTTTTCACGATGCATTTACAATGCAACATTTGGTAATTTGACCTCTTACCTTGGCAACATTACCTCTTTCATTTCATCTGGTCTACTCAGAACCAAAGGCTCTTGTGCCGTTTATATTATTAATATCTGCCATAAACAGACATCAAAGAAGCAAGACCGGACGTGCGACGCAATGAAGTTTTACCAACAAGTTTAGTCAGACTCTGACCATAAGCACCAGCAAGTATCGCATACAGCTATCGGAAGTAGACAATCTTCACCATTGCTCTTAGACATCCAAGATCAAAGATGGTGTGTTCAAAGAGCCAGTTAAACACATGCCTCTTTCCTGGAATCGTCAGCAACGAAACCGTCAACCGAACTTTTGATCAAAACCATTTTTGTATTTATTACGAGAACGTGTCTAAAACAGATTTCATCGGGACTGACAGACTTTGTATACCAGAAACTTTTAACCAAACTTTATCCGAAAATATTACATCAGAACCAACCTGAGTTTATTTAAAGTCACTGGACAATTGGGTAGCAAACGTAGACAAAGTGTTTCTTACGACGACTAGGCGGAAGGTTACTGCTTGTGGGGATTCGGTTTGACATCTGACCAAGGCAGCTACAAGTAGTATTTACACCCGTTAAGAGTGGGACAACTGTCGCGTAGAAATTCATTGTGTTTAACAACTGGATAATACGGTGAAAATAGTCATGTTTTCGGAATTCGACAATACAATGATATCAACTGATTGCTAGAAACGATCATAGTAAATCCTATGGTCAGTCGTGGAAAACGTCCTCATGGAAATATCTTTATACGCCAAGGGGTGTAGTAGTAAAATAAGAGTGGGAGGAAGACGAGATGGAGAAGAAAAAGCGTTGTCATGATGATGTGAACAATAGAAGCCGTTGCTGAAATATTTTGCAAAACACGTTGTAAAGAACATCAAACTGCTGACAATGGAGCAATGTTATGGATTACAAAACGACTATCCCACTCGAGAACAACACAGAAAGTACCGATCAGCTAAGAGGAAATATTTTGACTATTTTATGGCGGAATCCTGGATTTTAACAGAAGAAATCGGACCCTTTACAAAAGACTTGTTACAAACTTCAAAACCCATCACTGACTCGCACACTGAGATAGAACACATCGATGCTCTCTAGCACAAAACACTCATCCTCACTCACTGATCTGTTTAAAGAAAAAGTCTAGTTTAAGATCAACACCTACAATTGTTTGTGAATTCCGTTGTCTGGGGAAAATATATATGAACTTCAATGACTTCGCATACACAGTTAGTATACAGCATTATGGAATATAGTCGTGTAGAAAAAGACGAACTTCCTCATTGAAAAAAAAAAAACGACGTCCGAGTCCATGTGATGAATACTGAGGACAGACATCCACCACAATTATACTGGGTAACTATCCGAATGATAGCAACAATTCGTGCACTATTTTGATTCTTTCGGATTTAGTACCGATGGAAGTCGATATGGCTCATTTTATGAGAATTATTTACATTGCGACCATATTTTTTCTATAATGTGAGATTACAAGGATCATTCATAATACGTGGAAACTACTGAGATTATTTTCTATAGCAACGAAACATCGTATCACCTTTATCACACTTATAGACCTGTTTTTGGATTCAATTTTGCAATACAACTATGAAAAGGTACACTTGTAATTTCATGATCATTACGAATATTTTCACTATTTACCCCGACAAAGCAGTTTACGTCGGTGGCAAGACTATTGAAGTTTGGAATCAGCGTATCATCAACAAAAGTCGTCAACTATATTAAATGGTTCGCTGTTATATCTTGTATTGAACTTGATCGTATTTTATCTCCATCCATTCCCATCCTTGTCATCAGACTTGTACATCAAGATAAAAGACAGCTCCAACCGACATTTATTAGGTTTTGGGTGTTGGTCAGCAATTAATCACGAGAACAGTAGGCTAGATACAAAGCCCGGCGTAGGAGCCACCATGGGAGGATAGTCACATAGTAGCTTTTTAATTAGTTTCTGGCTATCGTTACCTGTCGATTGGTACGCTGGGATATTTGGTCAAGTGTCATTTAATATTCCGTTGAAATGATGCAAAAATCCTCTGAAGTTCATTTTGAAGCCAAGTCAAACAAATCATGGCAGAAGGTAAAATGATTCTTGAAAAAGATTCATCTTAAGTAATGCGAGGAAAATGAAGTATTGGTTAATCAGAAACTAATTTCTCAGGAACAGAAACAATTTGACTTTACTGTGAAAAGTACACATAATATTTTATTTTTAATTATTACGCTAATTGGTGTTCTAGTTGGCACATACCTGCAATGGCATGTTGAAGAACAGAAACAATTTGACTTTACTGTGAAAAGTACACATAATATTTTATTTTTAATTATTACGCTAATTGGTGTTCTAGTTGGCACATACCTGCCATGGCATGTTGAAGTTAATAATGTCTGTAAACAGATTAGAGAATGCATTCTCATCGAAATAAGGAACAATGCGTATATTTTAATACATGTGTATTATTGCTTTTTTATTTAAAATCTTTCAAACAGGCTTGACTCGACTAAATGAATTGCCAGAATGGGCATCGCTTATTCTAAGTTAAACATCGATGCACATACTGCATCTTAATTTTGAAATAGGTAGCAGTGGTTAGAATTATGTAGACGGTTTGATCGACATATGGAGGTTTTAGTTTACGGAACAAATAAATATACTGTCTCCAAGGAATGCTGGTAACAATTCGGTCTGGTTAGGCATTGCATTGTACGTTGTATGGCGATTATAAATTGAATTTTACCAATGTCAAATGATACATTGCATGAAGCTATAAATGTTAATTTGAAAATGTCAAATATGAAACAATTTAAGAAAAGTTTGAAATGTTCTGATGTTCAGGAGCAGTTGTTTCAGAACGTTTCTCAACTGATATAAAGACATCAAGAAGCCCTAACTTTTAAATGTATACATGTTCAAAATGATTTTACACACACAAATATATATATATATATATATATATATATATATATATATATATATATATATATATATATATATATATATATATATATATATATATATATATATATATATATGTACTTTTATCCGACAGGTCTGTCGTATTCACTGCTTTCTTCAAGGAAAATAGTCCGGTGGTTATTAGTAAATTCAATACATTCTTCCGACGGTATGGTCTTAAAGTAAGTAGCAAAGAAGCGAGTACCTGAGTTTTGTAAAATTCAACAATAATTTATTTCCATAGAATACAGAGTGAAAAAGAAATCACTTAGTATGGTGAATAGAATCCCAAATAGTCCTGAAAGTTCTATCAAAAGTCCACAAGTATAGAGAATTCAAAATGAGTGCCAGTGTTTTCCGAATGAAGTCAAGTCTATTGTGCTGATGTGCCATTTGCATTGAATAGTGTTGACATGCTAACGGTCTTGATGTATCGCAATTATATAATTCAAATATCTTTATGTGAATTCACTGCAATTCAAACATTCTTATTTAGTCCTTAAATAATTAATCCGCTCAAATAATAATTGAACACAACTGTACGACTGTCTCCACTACATATGTTTATGATAGGAACAATCAAATATGTTACTCACAGCCTTATATAGAAATAAAAAAACACAGACACAATTTCAGAGCCAGGATGAGGGTCAAACGCTCATTTTGCAAATTATTCCAAGTTGTCATCAAGATGAGGTCTTTTAGCCGCCAACCAAGCATAAATCATATAGGCCGGACATTCTCAGAGAGAAAACAATGACTAAACTCAAATCCCATTAAATTCTTCAACACCAAATAATTTGTTTACCTCAATTAAATTCTTCAAAAGCAAATAAACTTGTTTACCTCAATTAAAAGTGCAACCCATCATTCTAAAGCTTTGTAATGTGTTTACTCAAAATAACCCTTCACAATATGTAATCATGGATAAAAAATAAAGTACATAATAAAGTTATACATAAGGATATACAATTATTAATATGTTATTATTGTCATTATCGACAAGTTTATTATTGTCATTATCGACAAGATACTGTCATCATCAGCAAATAATCTGATGTAAGCATGGACTTAAATAACATTTCTATTTATAAATATCTCAAGAGTTAGGTGCTTAGAAAAAAGCCCGGTCCCCAATGCTTCAAAAATCTGAATGTCCACGTCTCTGTCTATAGAAAAGATAATCCCAAATCAATTTAAAAATTTTGGCTGTTATTAAAATTTTCAAAATAATTCGTCTGCTACTCGGTCTTAAAGACATTACCTATGCGAAAGGAAAGTACTCCGATCTTTTTACCACATTCAAGTACACGCCAATGCATTTTATGAAACCTATAGTGCGTGTTACTTATATTTACGTCTCAGTTTATAGCTCTGTTTGGTTTTACTGATGTTTTGCTGATTATGGAGAGACGGTGCTGAGAAAATATTACAGTGGCAAGGACTTCATTTTTTTACACTAAAAATATTCCCTCAGGGTTCAGGGAGAATTTGTTGGTTGTGCAAGTTTGTGTATCAGATGTCCTTCGCGTAAAAAACGTCTGAATTCATTATGCATCTAAACAGGGTCGGAATTCTATACCCCTCTATTATGGAAGGTTTTAGTTACTGCTATTATAATGAATGTAGAAGTAGCTGATAGCCTTCTATATAGTTTAAATATGTATTGCAGTAAAATAGAACGATATCCATCATAATTGCTGTCTGTGTATTTCCAAACACAACATTTATAACTAACAAAGTTGGATACTCTTAGTACCAGATCCATTTTTCACTAAATCTCTAATTCATCTCCTCAAATGAGATCTTACATTGTCGGTTTATGATATTTCAGACAATATCATTTTTGTGTCAGAAGTGTAGATAGTGACTGAAAAATTAAGTTTTAGTCTTAAAATATAACACATTGAAAACATTTTGTCTTGAAAAACCTGTTGAGAAATAAACCAAACGTGAGAAATTGTCAAAAGGCACGATTTCTTAAGGAAATTTCAGGCTTCAATGTTTATTTTGTCCTTGAGATATGATATAGGTTCTGTGAAGAAAAATCATCATTAATAACCGAGGAATAAGATAGATATAAAAATCTCAATTCGAGGAAGAAATAATTTGATGCTAAATGAAACTTGGAGCTGGTTGGCAAATATAGGGCAGTGTTATCCAGCAACATTAGGACTAAAGGGTGAGTTTTGGTCACGTGAGGTTATCAGATCCATCACACGAAAAAGTTGTATCGACAGCCTGTGTCTTTTTAGACCTTTTGTTTGCCAGTTTACCATCCTTACGGTAGGCGAGCACAAAAATATATCTGATGTTACCGAATCAACAGATACCTAATTTTGGAAGAATGATTGCACCAGATACACTCATCCTGGCAAGACTCACAAGATCGTGATAAAACTGCTTGAAATTTAAGGATTTCGAATATATATATATATATATATATATATATATATATATATATATATATATATATATATATATATATATATATATATATATTCGAGAGTGGAAATTTAACTATAATAGTAACTATGTCATAACGTACGCAAAGAACTTAAGCTGAAGTGGATGAAGCGATCTCAATATGAAAAATATACAAAATCTATTCGACCTCAAAGATTAGGTATACATTATAATATTTTTATACTTTTTCCCAGTATACATGAGCTGAAATATTTAAACATTTTCCGGAGCATATTTTAAGGCGGCATCATGAGGAGAGCAATAGTAATTAATTTAATAAGTTTTATTTTAGTAACACTGGTTTATATGAAAGAGGTTTTTAATGATAAAACATATCTCTACGGGGATTATTTGTAAAGAAAAAGGTTTTATGTCAGTGTTACTAGAATAGTTGACGATCCCTATCGATAATAAAATTGCATGCCTATTTTGATAATTTATATCGATTCCATAAGATTACATCCGGACTTTCATAATTACTATTAATAACATACATTTACAAACTTACTTTGATCATTATCTGTTTAAAATAGAAATTATCAAGTAATAACATATTTGGCCAGTAGACATTAAAAAACTCATTAAAAAGTAAGAATGGTGTCTGAAGATAAAAACGTACTTACTGAATTTGCCTAATTTCACTTGAGATATTGATATACGCTAATTTATCTAGGTTCATCAAAATCTGTTCTGAAATGCAACAGCTTGGGGGGAAATATTTGCGCAATGAAGATTATCTGATGAACTAGCACAGATGTATATTCCAGTGTATCGATGGTGTTGGTGATGTTAGATTACGTGTATCAGGTTTGATAACAATGTTTTTCAGAGATACGGTTAAAAATGTATAGGTCAGAATGTCTTCAGAGATACAGTGGGCAAGTGAATACGTTCATATGCCGATTCGTGAGATAAATTTATCATTTCAACAGGACATAAGTTATACATCAGATTTATTTTTTGTACTAGAAGTTGAACACCAAGAAGTTCATTTCTATAAAGGTCAGTTGACAAATAGAATTATGTCCTTATACATTTATAATCGAAACATCATCACACCATTTCAATTTTATAACACCTTTTTCGGTGTTGGTATCACCTAGATTATACTTTATCATAGGTAAATGTAATTGTCGTGTTGTAAGGCTATATACTTTTCAATCTATTTGACAGGTAAAGATATACACGATGTCATCGACGAATGACTTGTTTGATAGATGACTTACATCTAACTGATAATAGAAATGACATGATGGGAATGTCTTGAACAAACGGAAATAGTATAATAAACTACACTTACTAATCATCATGACTTTTGGATTGACATATACCCAGTCATCTACTGACCTGCACCAACATCTACTAACCTATGAAAGGGATAGAATATATACACACTATATCTATTAACTAACATTGCGTCTTACTGACCATCACCGACACTTACTAGCCTACGAAAATGATACGAGTGCTGAAACATACACAAACATACTATCGCCCATGAAAAGTGTATGAATATGCACACACTATACATAAAAATACAATTATATCCTGGCACACACACACACACACAACTGTAGAAAGTGTAAGTAAAAAAATAATTAAGAGTGCCCACACATGCACAACGGTACTATCATCTATGATAAAGGCGTCCTCACAATATACATACAGACATACTTATATATTATCTCAAACAATCGTATGAATGCTCTCGCACATTTATCTTATCTTAAACAAAGGCACATATTGGAGAAGGGGTTTAAGTTTAAGTTGCACATTCAAAACAGTAAAGGCAAATATTGAAAATAATTAATAGTGTCTCTGTTTCTGAGAGAGAAGGCCGTTAGTTGTTGTCCTAGATCGTCGAAGTAAAACGATCTACCGAAGAAGACTGACAGTCTAAACTTAGTTTCATTTGCATTTTCCAGTCTTAGGTTGTGTTGTTAGAAGGCCTTTGGTTGTTGTGCTAGATCGTCGAAGTCAGACAATCTGCCGAAGAAGACTGACAGTCTAAACTTTGTTTCATCTCTCTCTCTCTCTCTCTCTCTCTCTCTCTCTCTCTCTCTCTCTCTCTCTCTCTCTCTCTCTCTCTCTCTCTCTCTCTCTCTCTCTCTCTCTCTCTCTCTCTCTCTCTCTCTTAACCTCTGGTTATCCTATCCCTTTGTTGACGGAGGAGTTGCTGCTCGTATTTTCTTTATTAATCCATTTACACTCACTCTTCTGTTCCATCCAAGTCCTCTCTATATTTTCCATTTCTTCGATCATCGAGTCCGTTACTGGCGTCTTAGCTGTTATATAGGCTACCATTTCCCTCATATGACGATACTTTTAATGGTGGACTTTAGTTCTTACACCCGACCAAGGAGGTGCTCTATGGTAACTTAGCTGGCCTACTTGCATATGCTAAATGATTTCTTTGTGGACTAATTGATAATAAATTACATAACTGATGATGGAAACAAAGTCATGTGCGGATATCCTATAAGACAGGGCAAGCGAATTGATCGTTTTATACGCTTTAGGCGTGAACGTGAACGACTCGGAAGTGGAGTAAGACTAATCTGTCAATGATCAAGGACAGTGTCATTTTGCCATCTATTGAGACCACGTTTTGGAAAGAAAGAAAACAGATGCCCATTATGATCAATGTACCATATTTCTGTTTGTTTCAGGGAGTAGACGAAGACGTAAAATAAAACATTCTCTTAGAAAAATTCAAAGATGGACAGAGAAAGAGAAACAAAAACCATATCAAAGAATTATTTTACCAAAACGAATCTACATAATGTTTTCAAAATCACTTTTTAAAAATAAACCTATCTAACTCAATTATGAACAATGATAAAAGACGATTAAGGCTATTATATTCCTCTCATACTACAACTGTACCATTAAAAATATTAAAGACAGTGTTAAATATGAATTAATTTATAAGGATGAAAACCTTTAGGAGTAAGACTCGGCTGCCATTGTTCTAGGACAGTACCTTTTGCCTTTGAGCTAAAGAAAACATATATTCATAATTATCACTAAACTACATTTCTATTTATTGCATCGTTCCTACACAAATCACGTCAGCAAATATTCTAATAGGATTCCAGCAATACGTTGATGAAGAAAATAGACACAATATTGTCCATATACTATCGAAATGAATCTTTGTGATCCGACATTATTGAACTAAGTGGATATATCATTTTTTCTTATAAATTCTATGTTTTTATCTTCGAGAGTAGGTCATCCACAATAATCAAAATATTCCACTCTATGGCGGTGGGGAAAGAAAATGGCTACATAATTGGGTTATTGGGGAATGACTGTCCTTCCTGTTGATGAAACACGTTAGAATGTCTTTATGTTATCGATGAGGATGCCTGTTTTTAGGACATCTTTGTTCCAGTGAGCTCCGTAATCAGTTCCCATAGATTTATTTTCACAAGTAATGGTAGATAGTAATTTGAAAATTGACATTTTTCTTGAAAGCGACATGTGTCATAAGTCATTATATAAGAAGGTTCATGTTGCAATAGAGCTTCAATATGCTTGGTCTTCAAAGACGTCAGTGAACAAAAGTAAGGAGTGGTCACTTTAGTCTTTATATCGTTATTTCAAAATCTACTCTTCTGGGATGAGTGTCCATGATTAATCCAGAAACGCACTCAGTTGTTCTTATCGACTCAACACATATTGGTCGTGTTGCACTTGTGGTTAATTGATTTCACAATCATACAAGTATACCCGAGTTAAGAACGCGATTCTTTCAGCCAAGTGGCGATCAAAAAGGTCAATGAAAAAAGTTTAGTCCAGAAGCAATAGCGAAGGTTCTGCCGTCCTTTAGTCGTAGGGGATACATGGTTGTCGTTCTGGTCTGAACTAGATTAGTGTCGTTTTCTACTTGAGGTAAGGCTTCCACACGATGCAAGTAAACTCTGGCGTTTTAGACGTTAGTTTTGTATTTGTAAGCCTTTGCAATGAAACGCACCATGTTACTACATCGATCCAATCTCTACACCGTCGTCATTCAACCAATACTTGTCTTGTGACGACAGGTCAAAGTGTAAACAAATCATCATTTTGAAAGTATGCTCTTGTTTTTTATTTTGGTGGTCATTAAATCCAACATTGCGAAGAGTTCTAGCTTCTGACAGCATTGTGTCTTTGAAGGATTTCAAGGGAGATCAGGTTTCTACACCAATAATGCATTTCAAACTCGTGTTCTTGACTCCTTTTCTGTACGTCAAGAGATTCTGAAGTGCACTCAATAAGAGTAATATTACATGTTCTTGCTGACCATTTTATTATTCTAGCATCCACTTTGAGAAACAATGAGAGCACAAAACTGCCGATGGGAGCCACTCTTTAACCAGTTTCC
The DNA here is from genome assembly GCA_016746295.1 of Potamilus streckersoni. Classification (NCBI taxonomy): domain Eukaryota; kingdom Metazoa; phylum Mollusca; class Bivalvia; order Unionida; family Unionidae; genus Potamilus; species Potamilus streckersoni. Next base: position 580,006 of record JAEAOA010000502.1, read on the forward strand.
TCATTAGGTCTGTCCGTTTCGATAACTTTGACTACCAGGTACAAGTAGCTGTTATTCAGATCGATGTAAGATCGATAAAACATAGCTCTCAAACCATGTCCTCTATCCTCGTTTTCTGTCGAGCCACCAATCGGTACATTGGATGCAGATAGTGCTTTTCATTAGAGGTGGGATATTCTTTTTCAAAATGTAGTTTTACTGTTACTTTTATTTAGAGAGCATTATATATTGTCCAAGAACTTCATTTATATTAATATTCACACTGTCAAAATACAGTTTGCTGTTAGGACATTAGGTGAGTGTCAATTGTATGGAACAACGTCATTTGGCCTTGCAACAATGTAATTTGCTACTAAAAAAACACGTCCATAGAAATGTCACTTGGTAATGTTTAAATAAAATTGGGTTTTAATAGATTGATGGTTCTCGTCTACGATGAGTCACTTTACGTCAAATGATAATGATTTTACAAGTAGTCTATATAGATTGAAAATGTCTGGAAGAGTTGTTACTAGCGTTGGTGTGGTTATTGTTGTTACTCTCGGTACATTGGAAAAACTCACCATTGCAACTACTGAATAAAATTGTTCACAGTTGTTTATCACCTTGTTGCAAACTCAGATCTAAAATACCTGCTTCAATGACACAATATACAACAAAGACTTTGACAGAGCAAAGACGATTTCATTTTTGGGGAACACGTGTTGTGCACAACATCCACTGTGGTTGTTGTTGTAGTAGTTCTTGGCGGAGTGAGCTCATAGAAAGGGATGCATGTTCGTGACGTCTGCTTTTTAAGTCCATAACACGTGAAGCTGCATCATAAGAATATAAATTTGGTGTGCATCCGTTTCAACTGACTTTGGCTTCTTAGATACGATTTTTTACGACTTGACGCGTTCTTCGATCAAAAATGCTTTCGATATCGTACTGTCGTCTTTCTTGGCTTCCCGCTTTAACTCAGGAAAGTAAAATATTCCTTCACTTCTCCGTTCATATCTTTTATTCTACTGACTATTTGGTCACGTACACGCGTTCTGAGACACAAAATCATTTCTGTTATCCAGCTGGGAAAAGAGCCTATGTCGAAAGTGAATTTTATTTTTACCTGTGAGGACTCGGTCTCGTGTATAACACATCTATCATTTTTCAGGTTTTGACCATCACAAACAATCGATAAGACACAGTGATTTCATTTTGAGGCGACACTTCTGAAGTACATTCAATGTTACGATGGTATGATTGTTTTTAAGCTTTCACCAGAGGTGACAACACGTTGATGGATCGGAGAACATTTTGATGTTAAAAAAGTTCCACATAAGTTCTTAGAATATATTTTAGAAACGTACCATGATATTGGATTTCGTTTTAGGATTTCAGTGGTGAAAAAATGAATTTGTTTTATTTTCCCAAAACTTTCTGAAAAGCTAAGATAAGAAATTCAGAGACATTGTCTATTTGCCATCGCACAGGGTGTCGATTGCTTTTTACAATACGAATGTTAAAGCCAGCACTAACCATGAACTTGTTTTAGAGATCAAAGGAAATACCTAAGCCGATTTTGAAAACACAGTAATGCCACAAAACAAATACTTGTAACCTCGATTGAACGAAGCTAAATGAGGTACATCTACTGAATCGGCTTGCCATTGGTGACCTATTCCTACTACAACAGATCGACTTCTGGACTATTTGCGTTGAATGTGTAACCATTGTCTTACATATATGCAGACGAATACTTTTAAGTTCGGTTTTGTCAGTACGATACTATTTTTAAAAGTATAAATGAGCACGAGTGTATTAAATGCTGGCTAAATAAGTATTCATGCTGTTAATAAAAAATAGATTAACCAACAATCAATGCTATTTTGTTCCGGTAGTATTTTTTCGGATCGCAATAGTTCGTGCCAGACTAGCAATACACATAAATCGCGCCTGAAGAAGAGTAATCGTGTCCTGGTTGACTTATTACTTCACTATTTTCTTTACCTCTTCTGCTTGAGAGGGTGTAGACATTACCATTTTGAACCAAAAAATTATTTCTGCAAATGTCAATTTTGGTGATTTAGCGAGTTGGTTTCAAACTCTTTGAAGATTCTTCCGCCCATATGGCTGTGTCTGCCGTCATCTTTGGAGTCTGCCATTATCTTTGGAGTCAGAGTCTGCCATCATCTTTGGAGTCTGCAGTAATCTTTGGAGTCTGCCGTCATCTTTGGAGTCTGCCATCTTCTATGGAGTCTGCCATCATCTTTGGAGTCTGTCGTCATCTTTGGAGCTGTGACTGCTTTCTGCTTTTATTTCCTCTTTATGACATTCTTTAAATCATTCAGAGTAGGTATAACAGTCGCGTCTAAAGCTTTATATTGAAACAGTTGTAAACAGTGCAATACTTGTCAGTACCATTGTGATCATTCAATTTCTAACAAATCTGTAAGATTCGTGCCTGTTGAATGTACTAAAAATGGGGAAATATTACCTTTTGTAAGAAGCTAACGTTCGATTTCGTCCTGACATAACATCCAGGAGTAAAGATAAAGATGTGAAATTCTTGCCGAAAGGCTTCTCCATTTATCTTCTCTTCAACACGCTTCCTAAAATAGACCTAGCAGTCGATCCTTACTAGAAGCGACTTTTATCATCTGAATTGTCAACATGGGTAGAAACCTTCCTCGCTGAACGAGCACTTTTGTCTTTTTGTTGACTGAACTTTTCTTTATTATCATCTGGCAAAGAAGGTGACGATGTCATACTAATAGCGTTTTCCGTACCTTGGTTGAAGGAACATATCTTTCAAAATGTTCAAACGATATTCAAATCAGAACATTTTTATGCGCTTTTTGAATGACGTTTGTTTTCGCCTCTGAAAATTGGTTTCGCTTACTACAGACAAAACATGTCAATGTTTAGCTAAATAAGAAGGGACAGCCATACCCTGTTTTCCTTTCTTACATGACATCTTGGACTTCGATAATGGTGGAACCTTTGAGAGGAAGACATCCTTGTCTAGATAAAATAAGCGAATCTTATGCAACACATTTTATTTTATACTAGAAATAGTCTCTACTGATTGTCGTGATGTAGTACCAACATGACTCTAAGCACAAGATAACACTGAAATGTTGTCAACGGACTGAATATTGTCTTGCTTGAACAACGTCAGTAAACGTTTGTAACATGTCTAGAACTTTTTTTTATAGGATGTGCAGACAGAAGAAGTAGAAGTCCCTTCAGAGCATTGAAGATGATTTTCCATATTTTTATGCACTTTTGACATGAATCAGAACATTTCATGCTTTCTTACCAAAATCTACCTCAGAAATGATGTTTACAGCGATGCTGACTGACGCTTTCCGAAAGGGTGACATTGGCATTGTTATCCGGTTTAGGACTGATGGGAACATATTCAACTTGAGAAGACTACAGAATAAGACCAAAATATAGGAATACACCACCCGCGACTTCCTCTTTGCTAACGCCTATGCTTTGAATGATTGTACTCGTCTGACATGCAATAAATTATGGGTCGGTTCTCCAAAGCCTGCACAGACTTCGGACTCACAAAAAGTACGACGAAGACGGAAATCATGTACCAGCCTGCACCTTCAATCCCCTAAACTGAACCCAGCCTTACTGTCGATGGCCAGAAGCTCGCTGCTGCTGACATGTTCATCCATCTTGGCAGCACCTTGTCACGCACAGCCTCCATCGATGAAGAGGTCACCATCAGGATTGCTCGTGCAAGTGCAACCGTCGGCATACTTCACAATTATGTGTGGAACAGAAGAGGAATCAGCCTGCAAACCATGATCAAGGTGTATCGCGCCATGAAAGACAGCTAAACTCCTTCCACATGCGCCGCCTCAGAAAGCTGATCCACATCAAATGGCAGGACAAGACTCCTCACACAGAAGTCCTTCAGAGAGCTGAAATGACAAGCGTTTATGTCATGCTAAGAAGGCCACAACTCTGACGGGCTGGCCATGTCTGCCGTATGCCTGATGACCGCATCCCGAAGAGGCTATTTTATGGGGAACTAGCTGAAGGCAAGCGTTCTAGAGGAGACCAAAAGAAACGGTACAAAGACACGCTCAAATCTTCATTGAAGTCCTGTGGCATTGATCCAGACAGCTGGGAGCACTTCGCAGAAGACTGCGCTACCTGGTGTCACCAGATCAACTCAGGCGTAGTTGCTTTTGAAGAGTGCCGGATCAGTGAGGCCAAACATAAAAGTCAACACAGGAAGAACAGAGCCAGCGCAGACCCTCTATTGATCCAGGCCCCAGCAATTCCCTGCCCTCATTGCCATAGACTCGTAAGAGCACGGATTGGCCTCACAAGCCATCTACGTACTCACAGACCGCCCAGACGAGAAATCATGGTCGTCTTCGAGAACGAAGGAGGAGCAAAACGAAACCTCAGAAATACTTCAATGTAGTGATACAGCACAAATGGGGGACATCGCCGGAAAATGGCAGAGAACTCAGTCACACGGTTAAATACGCTAGGCAAAACAGAACCCTATCAATAGATTATGATACCTTTTATGGAAGCATTTGCAAACACACAAAATAATGTTCTCTAGTAGGTCCTCGCTAAAGAAAATTGGGAATGCTTCCGCTAAGAATAAATGATCTTAATCGATAAGTCTTAATCGATGTGTCACGCGCATATGAAGTCATTCATATGTACTGGCGGTTACGGTAGTGTTTCCGATGTGTCAGTCGCAACATGCTCAGAAATGTTCGTGAAAATAAATTGGCTGTACCACTGACTTAGCCATTTTACATTTCATTTATGTAAATGAACCTATGACATGATATGATTTCATAAGGACAATCGGTGCCACTACGGAGTTAAAAACTAAAATGCTGATTCAATAGATTATGATAAAAAGCTATTTTCAGTTAACAATATGCTTTTAAGCTTTGAATATAATAAAATGGACTGTTTTTCAGTCCAAATACTTTCCGGAAATAGGTCGAAGGCTGCATACTAGTCAGTAGCGAAAGAATTGTGTGCTGTGTTCCATCTTTGTTTCGACCAAAATAGAGAAATCATTCTGTATTATATATATTGGGATTAGTAGACCTTACAGAAAAGTTCGAGGTTACTTTGTCTGTCATTCATTGGCGTTAAGGCCTGAGGTTGCTCCAAAGATATATATATATATATATATATATATATATATATATATATATATATATATATATATATATATATATATATATATATATATATATATTTGTCACTTTACACATTACAGACTAAATTAATTTGCTATTGTCTGTAAATATTAGTTACTATGCAACTAAAGAACCTTAACAAGAAACAAAGCAAATAAAACAAAAACGAAGCATTTCATTCCTCTAAGTATGCAGTTGCAATTCACGCTGTTTAATATTTCTAACGGCTTAAAATTTCGGTCAGTATTTGGTATTTCTCACAATAATCACCCAGTAAAGAAATACGAATGTATCACACTGGCGGGTCTAGATATCTTCCCCCCGGACATTTTCCCCTCGGACTTTTACCCCCCGACATTTCCTCCCCGCGGATATTTCCTCTCCTTGGACTATTGGACTTATCCCGATCAAATAGGACTCCCCTCAGTCATTTCACCCCATGATCTTAAAACTTAATTCATTTAATATGAAATTTTGCCAATAAAATATAAAATCTTATATTAAATTATTTTAAAAGAAAAAGGTTATTTGAAATAAATCTCAGTAGTGTTAAACAATGTTAACATTTTTCACATATTAAAAATGTATTTTTTAAATGTTAATCTTGTAAACAATTGCTTTTAAGTATTCTATGATGTCATGATTGTCAAAGTCAGTGACTTTGTTTGCAATTCTCAAAGAACAGTCGTTGTAAATCTTCTTTGGCTGTTATTCCTCCCCCATTTTCTTCATACAGCTTTATATATAGTAACATTTAGCTTTAATGTATACTCGCATCCAGCATCACCATTAGTGCACAGGTATGACTGTTGTCACCTGAAATAAATGCATTATCAAATGTAAAATATCTGCTTTCCTTTCCTGATATCTCTCTCTCGCACAGACACACACACACACAGACACACACACACACGGATCTTAAGGGTAGCTTGACAACACATTTGAGCGGTGAACATAAATTCATACTTATTTTTAATCATTGTTAGTTATAACAAAATGGGCATTGTCTATTTATCTATCAATTGCTAGAGCTTTTACTGAATGTAGAACTGTAGAACAGGAGGTTTCTTTGAAGTATGTCGATAAGGCTAGAGTCTAACCTTTATTTATAGTGCATTTTTGGTATATTTAAGATAAACAACAGCTGGATTAGCCATCGTTCAATTAATTGTAGTTGTTTCAGTACTGAACTCAGGCCAGATGTTGACATAAGCGGATTATGATGTAACAACCTAAGAAGATTTACAAAGACTGTTGTTCGAGAATTGCAAACCTAGTCACGGACTTTGACAATCGTGACATCACAGATTACTTAAAAGCAATTGTTTACAACATTAACATTTTAAGAATACATTTTTAATATGTGAAAAATGTTAACTTTGTTTAACACTACTGAGATTTATTTAAAAAAAAATGTTTTCTTTTAACATAATTTAATATAAGTTTTATATTTTATTGGCAAAATGTCGTATTAAATGAATTAAGTTTTAAGATCATATTACGGGGATAATAAATTTTGAGAGGAAAAAAAGTTTTAAGATCATGAGGGGGGAAATGACTGAGGGAAGTCTTATCATGGGTGGGGGGAAGTACAGGGGGGAAATATCCGGGGGGGGAATGTGGGGGGGGGTCCGAGGTGAGGGGAATGTCCGGGGGGAGATGTCCTGGTACCCACACTGGCATGAAGACATAAACAGACTTATACAATTTATTGATGCCTATTCTAGCAGTGTTATAACACAGAATATAAAAACATATATCAAAGGAAGTATTGCATTATACACACACATTACACACACACACACACACACACACACACACACACACACATATATATATATATATATATATATATATATATATATATATATATATATATATATATATATATATATATATATATATATTCCGTTAAAATGGTAACCTATGAATGCTTAAAAGTATAACATAGAAAAGGTTAAAACGAAATAATCCTACATGTAACGATTTGTATGACTGACACGTCTTATAACTTGTTACGTATGCACGTTTTATCGTAGGGTGCAATGGAAGTATTACGATTTTGATCTGACATCGAGTTGCATAAAAATAACGTATCTACATCCGTTGGTTTTGTGGGGTAAGATGAAAAATGGCTGCTGAATACATGATCATTTAACTCCAATATAACTTAAAAAGCATCCTCATGTGAGTTAATATCAGGTGTTTCAAATATTGCTGCTTCTTTTGCATTCAGTCAAAAATATATGAAAAGGAGAAGAAATAAAAGCTAAACAAAACAAACAAAAGTATATCACCTGCAATTTCACTTCATGTTCGTGTGACATGGCATGATATATATACAGTGCGAAATGTAGAAATTTCAGGTTCTACACTTTTTGGAATCGTTGCAGTGGGATTTCCACATTTACGCATTGTGCAAACATTATATAATTGCCTGGTGATACATGTCTTCTCTTTTACAAAATATGGACATGATCTCCGTTCAAATTAACAAAATAATCTCTGTACATATCAACACGACTATCCGATTACCAATCAACACGATGATCTCCGAACGAATCAACAAGTGCCTTACATCTATGAATAACACAGTTTTCTACTAGTCATCAATAGTCCATTCTTTTATTTTCTTGTATCGCACAATCGCTTTGCATTCGATACCAACTTCTTTTAAACGGTTTACCTGAATAGACAATCCTACGAATTAGCTATGTACTTCCTACAAACAATTTGACAGTAATTAGTCGTAGCACAAATGGTGATCCTCTTGTCTTTCATCACAGTAGAAAAAGAGTAACTTTAGGTCTCTCAAACTCACGCTCAGCTGCGAGTAGTTGATTTTCCACTGAAACAGCTCATCTAGTTTTCTGAATTATGCTGGCTACAATATTTCGTTGTATGTACAAATACATTAGCGATGAGATCAAATGATCAGGTTTCTTCAATTAATTTCCCTATTAGATCTCGTCGCTTTTACAGAGCCGTTTTAAGAAGTTTAGGGCCAAAGGCACAAGGTCTAACCTTAAAAGTAACCAGAATTGCGCCTCAGTCTCTCAGTCTCATAGATAGAGTATTGCATTGCATTTCCATGTGCATGTGTGTCATTTTGTTAAATTTATTAATATAGTACTAAACTGCTAACACAACAGACACCGAAAGTTTGTTTATTGGCTGCAGTCGGGCCTCGCGTGCCTATGCCTTAAAACAGTACAGTACAGTACAGTACAGTACAGTACAGTACAGTACAGTACAGTACAGTACAGTACAGTACAGTACAGTACAGTACAGTACAGTACAGTGCAGTGCAGTGCAGTGCAGTGCAGTGCAGTGCAGTGCAGTGCAGTGCAGTGCAGTGCAGTGCAGTACAGTACAGCACAGCACAGCACAGAACAGCACATAGTACAGTACAGTACAGTACAGTACAGTACAGTACAGTACAGTACAGTACAGTACAGTACAGTACAGTACAGTACAGTACAGTACAGTACAGTACAGTACAGTACAGTACAGTATAGTATAGTATAGTATAGTATAGTATAGTATAGTATAGTATAGTATAGTATAGTATAGTATAGTATAGTATAGTATAGTATAGTATAGTATAGTATAGTATAGTATAGTATAGTATAGTATAGTTGATCTTTTAATTTAAAGGACGAACAACGTGATTCAACGGCACATGACAATCCTGGCTAAATAGTGCTTAGTAACTTGAGACGACAGAAGAAAATCAGATGACAAAAAGTCATTATTATGTGATAGTGACGTAATTAAGATGTCAATACATAGATATCAATTATTCAACACATCTACGAGTATTTAAGAATTGACGATCCTGATAAAAAAAAAATGCTTTCTGAAACAAAGAATGATTCTGATTGCTACATGAAAGACTAAATTTGACAGGTGTTTGTCATGAAATCGAGTACCTTCTTTAAAAGCATACTTTTGAATTTAATCTGATAAGATATTGTCGTAAATAGGTTGATCAACTCTTTTCTCAACATGCATTGCATTTTTTTGAAGATAATTTTGCCAGATATCCCCTAAAAGAGAAAGAAACAAACCAACACACAGTGATAATCAGTAAAATACGAAATAGCGGATTCCGTGTTTTATATTTGAGTTGCCGATGAAGCTTACCGTAAGTCGCATTCGAATACAGCGAAGGATGTTAAGGGCAATTTCAAGGACGATGTTGCTTAGGTATGCATGATACTGGAAAGACATTTATAATTTACGAGAGACACTTCTGCCAGTGTGCATTTATAATTTGTCTATTTTAGATCTAAAAGCAGAACGTCTACAATCAAGTCACAATATCCGTTTCCAAACTCGTAATTTTCGGTGTGAAAAAATGTTGGGTCTCAAATATTGTTTATTTTTCGCTGTATATTTGACGTAAGTATAGTCTGAATTAGTTGGTATCATTGCAGAAGTAAATCTTTCTTCTTTACTGTAACACCATCTGATTTTGTATATCATAAATTATGTCGACGTTACCGAGCTTGGAAGTAGGATATTATCTCACGACAAATAAACGTAATATACCAGGACAATGAGTTAAGTTCTCGTTATTTAAGCCCAGTTCATATACACGAATAGTCATAGGGAAAGGGTGTTCCTAGATTATGTAAATAATAATTTTTCATAGGTCAGGATTGTTCTAATAGTCAATTTCGCTTAGCAGCATGTTTGTAACTAAGGCGGATCTGAATTCCATTACAAGACGTAGATAGTATATGTGTCTGTACGGGTTTTGAATCAGATAATGTTCTGACATTTCTGTTTTCTTTTAATAATTAACGTAGCTCCCAGCCTGCAATTCAAGTTAGTTTCAGATTGTCAAATGTGGTGGGTGAGTACCTGCAATGGAGAATACCTATAGGATTAATTCAACATTGGTTTATTCCAACTGATTCCAAAAATAGTGATACTGTATCTTTCCACAAAATATTCACAAATGGTATTATTTAACAAGACCGTTGAGAGTGGCTTGGGTCAAAGAACACCTAATGGAAGAAACGTTTTACACCTTTTACTTAGTACCATTGACAATTGTTTCATGGTGTTCGTGGAGAACTCTATTGCCTCTGTTTTCCATGTCTGTAATGCTTTAATTACTACAATAAGAATAAAATATCCGGAATAGAATCAAATATCTGGGATTCAATTTACATTACATAAATGTACAAAAAATAATAGATGTCGCTATGGCTCATATATTTCTAGCTAAATCAAATATTTCTCAGTATCTGCATCAAGTCTATATAGGCTGGTTGAGACCTATATAGGTTTATTTCATGTAGAAAGAGCCATGTAGAGTTTTCCAAACACAACAAGTCTGGGTACATGGCTGGGGCTTGCAGTTTTTCTGCATATGTTAAACTCTACCTCTGTCCTTGATGTGCATTGGGCAAAAGATAAAAAACATGGTTCGGGTTTCTTGGGCTCAGTCGTATGAATAGTTAATATCTGGTTATACGTAGGGTAAATCTTCAAATACTACTGGCTGGAAGTGTTGTGCCTGCCTTGATACTGTTTATGACGTTGGTGTCATAAGGGTCGTACTGGATCACGGTTATCAGTGTTCGTGCCAACCTCTTTTGAAAAATGCACAAACTGTCATATTTCGCTTGGCATATTTGATACATTTTCTAAATGATCATTTTATTCTTTTCCCATACACTGTATCCCAAGATATGTACAAGAGGTTTCGATAGTTTAGCTTTAGCTATTTAATCTTCTCTCTCTATTGTTTCCCGGGATATCAACATTGGGAGGGTACACACATTGTTCTATAAAATTATTAGGGTACTCTAGAATTTTCATCTTCAAGTAGACCTCGCAAGTTATATTTTCTCTGCTGGAAGAGTTTCCAGTTTCTAGAGATATTAGCACACTAAGGAACTCTCCAAGGATTGCTGTTGTAATGAGATTATTGTACTTAATTTATTCAAATAGTGGTGTGATAGTTAACAATTCTACATTATATATGGAGCAGTGGTCATGTAAACTCTACCAATGTGTTGTTGGGCTTAATGCCATTTTTCAGCACACGATAGGCTATTCATGGCGGCCAGTATATATGGTGGAGGAAGAAACCGGGAAATCACCGGAAAGAACCACCGACCCACGAGAAGCTACTGGCAAGCTTTCTCACATATCCACATTCGCCGAATCCTAGACTCGAACTCACGCAGACAGAGGTGAAATGGCAACGATCCTTAACGGACAGCGCTTAAGACCACTCGGCCACTCGGGGCCCCTACCAATGTGTTATATTTTTGCTTCGGCATTGCAATTGCTGCTGAAGTGTTCTGGATATGAGAGAATTCCCTATACCTAACATTTACTTCAGAGGGAACTTCAGTCGTTTTTTGTTCTTATAGATTGTTCGTGTTTATCTCCATAGCTATGTGTACTCAGGTTATACCTAGGTGAAGTACCGGTTGGTGGGGGTATTTGAGTATTGTATGGCTTCCGCCTGCACAGCTGCGAAAACTTATAAATACCCACATGTCGCCTCATTGGTCCCCCTTCACCTAGAATTAGTCGGAATGCATTTAGCTACAGAAATAAGGATTAATTTATTTTCTGACGTAGAAAGTAGGTTTGGACATAACCCAAATGTCAAGACCGATGATATGCGTTAGTACGGACGTAAAAGAAAAACATTAGCGGACGTAAATGAAAGTATCCATACAACTCTTATAGACTGACTGAATATTTGTATTATACATTCTAGCACCCATACGGGTATGTGACAGTTGTTAATTGCTGCAAAGCAGAATGTTAAGTTCTACTAGGGGAAGGAAACAGTGCATCATCCCCCAGGCTTTTAAGTTCTCAAAGAGAGCTGCTAAATTAGCCGTCAGGTAGCGGAACAATAAGTTCAGAGATACCTGAATGGAAGGCCATCATGAGTGGGAATGGACCCAACACACACTCGTGTTCAATTTGGTATGGTATCCAATCTGAGACAGTCTTTGAGTGGGAATCGTCCCAGCACACACTCAAGTTTAAGCCTGATCGAGATCTACAGCGGAGTGGCAGGTGTCACCCAATGCACTATGTGACGCCAGTCTCGATTGGTCGGCAAGCTCCATTATTGATGTTTGCTCACTCCTGTATTCGCTGCGACTCGATACATGTAGTCTTGAAGGGAACATCATTGACGAGGCACGTGGATTTAAAGAAAACAATTAGAAGTCAAGAAAGGTCGCAAAAGAATATGAAATAAGAATTAAAATACAGGATTTGTCCAACAACCACAAACAATCAAATTGATATTTTTGTTAAAAAGCCCAGTAGTATATATCATGAACAAAGAATTAGATAAGAGGAGGATAACTTTCAGATCCATCAATGTACATGTCGCTAACAGACGCGTTAACCAAAATCTCAGTTTCGATAAACCAGTCTACATAATGCGGTGGGTTCATGGTTGCGTCATTGGTTCTCAAAGACGAACCTTATTCATGAGAGTAGAAAGCTCGACCACCATCTGGAATATGTCGCTTGATCCCATTATCCCGATCTATGAATGGCCATAAAGGAACAGAAGCAACCGTCTAGAGACTGCGTGTGGAAAGCCATGGGTGCTTGCAGATAGCATCTAAACAACGGCCGCTAGAAAGGAGAAGCTTATGCAGGCGTAGAGTCAACAGGTGACCGTGTGGTTAGGAGCGAACCAACATCTTTCAAGGCCACATAGATCTTTAGACAGAGAACTACCGCTTAATATTGCCAACATCTCTTTTATTTCAACATCTCTTTTATTTGTGCTTTTGTGTGTGTGTGTGTGTCTGTTTAAATATAATTTACTTCAAAATTAAAAGTCTAGTAAATTTTTAACTTTTTGTGAAAATGTTTTACATATTGCATATACAGCAAAATGTTTTAACTTTTCAGTGCGCACGCACAAACTATTTTCTGCAATGACCACATTACATATTTATAGCCAGTCTTGACGTTGTAAAAAGTATGCTTCTGGTTGAGACTTTATACAAAGATTATTACTTGGACCTATTTGGCTTTCCTCGCTTAGTAACGTTGGTTTATTTGATAAATGCATTTGGTGCCCGATCAGTATTATCACAAGCGTGTTAACAGAGTGGCATCCAACATTAATCCTATGGACACTTTTACTAAGAATTTTCCCTTGTCCTCAAGGGTGTCAAGAATTCAAGAGTCCAATTTCTTTTTCTACCATAATCCACCATCTCTATCGCCACCTATTATATTTATTGACGTTCAGCGATTTGTAAAGTTGCTATACAAAATAGTACTGGTCAATTGCCAAAGGGTAATTTGAGTGTGCTATTATTGATCCTAACAACAGCTGAGAACCGAAACAGGTCTACAGTGACTTCATCTCATCAGTGCAGTCGTGTGTGTGTGTGTGTTTTGAATGTAGCCTTAAACAATTTCAGTCATATCGCTACGATGGGTGTTGTGTGGCAGTTTATAGTGATGTTAGTTCTTTGACATCATGACGCAGACATGTAGTATCATATCCAACCCAGACACATTATTCTGACACCAGGCCCACCAGTCCAAATACTAACATATTAATGCTAAGGGTCTAGTGAGGCAGCTGCAAGCACCATTATTTTAAGTCTTTTGTATGACTTGGGCAGGGATCGAACCCGCGAACTTCTGCATCCGCCGCGAATGCTCTAAGCACTTAGACCACCGGAGAGGTATACAGTCAGGTAAGACATTACCTCATCTGATCAGCAGATGGAAAATAAATCCTTTTTTGGATAAAACCATGTTCTTTCGTTTGAAAGAAAATTTTGTTTTAACGATACCTTTGTTTGATGGTTGTCTGGTTTAACGATACTTCAACTTCTAAGATGACGCTATTCTAACATTTTAGGCGTAAGAGATACACGTATATTATATTTTGTGAAAACTTGTGCGAATGACGTAGAAAGTATCAAGTTAGAAGAGCAGGAATTCTTTTGATTTATTTATTTACTTATATTATCCAACTGTTTCAATCGATTCATTATATTAGTTTTGGCTTCGATTGAAATAGCTCTCCCACATTCTTCCTCGGCGATTAAGTATAATATATACATACAACATTTTTGTAGATTAGAAAGTATTGAAATCTCAGGTAGCTGCTTGTAGTATAGATGCTGAGGTTCAGCTGTTCTCTACATACAGTAATTATCATGTGCGTATCACTGCTATCTTTACCAGTACTGGGGGGGGGGAGAGCGTGCCATTTCTTTTGCTTGAAACTGATAGTTTTTGCACGGAGGATAACGTCTAGACAAATTGAGAGGACTAAAAAAAAAAGAATCCAGGAAAATAATAAATACAAAATCCCTCTTGGCATTACAACGAAGCTCTAAAATTGGCATCAGGTTGAATTAATAGGATTAATTAAGTATACAATCTGACAAATAGGACAGATAGCATGCTTTGAATCATTTATTTGAATATCTTGTAAACGTTCGAGTTTTAAAAAAATGAAATGTTTGCCCCACGGTAAGCAAAATATAGCAGGTAACTCAAACAACATTTACATTTGTCACTAAATTCTTTTGGAATTACGTCTATGAAAATGATGATAAAATCTACACTGTATAGGTGCCCAAATATACAAATTTTTCTTTACCATAGATACTCGCATATAGGACGAGTCAAGGAACTTTATCTCTCGTAGCATAATGCGCCTGCAGCAGATCAGGATATATATATATATATATATATATATATATATATATATATATATATATATATATATATATATATATATATATATATATATATAGATATATATATATATATATATAAAGTCTAATGGCTTGTTGGAAATTTATGTTGTGGAGGAGGAAGATTCTCCGATAAATAGTGAATGAATGCCCATTGTTAGCTGCATACAGATTAAAGAAAAAAAAATAATGTTGGTTGTCTCTCTCAGAATAAGCAGAATAGCTTCATGACAAAAGCAAACCTTTTAGGAGTTGCAGCGGGAACAAAATCTAGATGCACAAAAGGAAATCATTATTTGATATGATCAACTCGTGTATAATATGGAAGTGTCTGCTGCTCATCTACAAACCAAACAAGAAATGAAAGTAAAGCAGTAATAAATGAATAAAAAAGCAATCGAAAGGGATTAAAAAAACCAATACGTTCGACCCACATCTCATCAGACGTCTGACTTTTCTAGTTTTGTATAAAAATAAGCAGAAATAAGCAGTACGATGTGCACTTGTAGTCTCTGAAGTTTTTTTGACTGTGTAGTGTATGTTTACATGTTCGAGTGAGTCCAACTGCAAACTGCACGAAACCAGATCTGATGTTGCATCATGGGCCGGCAGATCTGGGTCTGTGCAGTTTGTTAGGATTATTCAGTGGAACCGACAACATAGACCCTGATTTGAAGGCGCATTATGCTACAACAGATAAGTATCTATGTTGTATGCAGTTTCACTAATAATATGAGTAAAAGTATTGGCGACTATATATGGTATATAAAAAAGAGTAAAGTAACAGAATCTGATATCATGCATAAGAAAACAATAATTTTCCAGAAAGAAACCGGTTTATAATGAATCTGGGGTTGACCAGAAATAAAATCGAAAGGTTAATATGATAGGGCAATTTATTTTTAATTAAAAAAAATAGTTGTTAGCCATCTCATTATCAAGGTAGATGACAACAAAGAAGAATAACAACAGCAGTAGCAACAACAACATCATCATCATCAAACAACAACAACAACAACAACAACAATAATAATAATAATAATAATAATAATAATAATAATAATAATAATAATATAATATAAATAATATAAAGCTAGCCCTCTCTCTCTCTCTCTCTCTCTCTCTCTCTCTCTCTCTCTCTCTCTCTCTCTCTCTCTCTCTCTCTCTCTCTCTCTCTCTCTCTCTCTCTCTCTCGTTTATAGGAGAAAGCGTGAATTGTTGAGATCATCCTGGGGAATTATTCTCATCTTCCGTCGACAGATCGTGCTGTCAATCACTCAACCTCATTTCAACAAATATGCTAAATGCATATAAACATTTATTTTAACCTCATACAGTATCACATTTAATTCCATTCTCCATTATTTTTTGTCTTTTAATACATATCAGAATTCGTTTGTCTGCCCATCGAGTTATTTCCACGTTCCAAAAGAGGGAGAGAGAAAGATGGTACGGGATGGTTCTTAACCCAATCGGACTGTTTGCCGTCAGTAAGGTACAAACATTGACACTCATAACATACGAAATATTTTTCATGATTTACCACCGATGTTTTAAAAATACCCAGGGGTCCATTAGGATATCATTTTGTGTGGGATTCATTAATTAGTTTCCAAGGTAATATATGAATGAAAGTATAACACCTTCATGAAAATATTTACACACTATCTGTATCGATGCGAACAACCATGAATTATTATTATTATTATTATTATTATTATTATTATTATTATTATTATTATTATTATTATTATTATTATTATTATTATTATTATTGTTGTTGTTGTTGTTGTTGTTATTGTTCATTTCCATATTTCTATTTGTATCTCTCTGCCACTGCTTTCCAAAAAAATCTTCTTAAATGAAAGAAAAGGACAATTTTTGCAAGAGTTAAGGATATTTATGAGTGTGACAAATTGGCGGCGTGCAAACCACACCAACCTCTTTCACTACGGTTCGTTGCTAGGGAATGACTTCCGCGGTGTAGTTTACCCAGTGTGGATAGATAGAAAGAAGAATGCAGATCACTGAACAATTATATTGAATAAAATAAACACGACGAGCCCCCTTTCAATGAACAAATATAAAATTTAATCAGTTTATCAACAGAATTTAAAATGAAAAGAAATCAATGACTTGGTTACAAAAGAAGGAAAATGGTACTAACATGTACTCAAATAAAAAGACAATACAAATTTCTTTAAATGTAAAATTACTTTCCACATTAATATACTATCTTCATTACCAATGAGATGTGACCTTTGAGTGCAACGATGAGAGACTTCATCATCTATTTTATGGGGACATCAAGACTGCCGTTCGTCCCTGCTCTGCCGATCTTTGTCTAGCTGTTTGGTCTTGGACTCTTGTCCGTCGAACTCTGACTTAACAATCGTCTCTGGACTTGGATTTCTGCGTAGAACTTGTTCTGGTCCTGTGATTGTTCAGGGATTTTTCATGTGAATCCAGGAAAGCTGTTTCCTTTTGCCGCTTCTTTATTCGTTTCCACGAACCTCACGTATAGTCCGTCTCCTAACTGAGACAGCTATCTGGCCCCTTACTCTATAATGAAAGCGTACTTTTTACGAATTCAGAATGTAGAGTTTGCCTACTCGCTGAGACAAAACTCCCGCTTTACTGCCAAATCACGAGATAACGTCTTACACGCTCTTCCCGGAGTCTCGACCACTCTTTTTCCAAGTAAGATTGAAGACTAAAGAATTTTCCTAAAGTAAAACCTTTAATTTCATACAGAGGTACGCCCATAAATCCATATTAACCAATCGGAATAGACTGTTTCCTAAAACTGTTCCGTAGAATTTTTGGATTGACAAGACAACTAAACAACTAATCATATCGTAATTAACATTACTTTGAACAATAATCTATAGCCAGCTGCCGCCCTTTACCCTGTCGATTTTGAAAAAGGGTCTTATGTCATTCTCTTCTATCATAGCATCTGACTCGGTCATGTTACGTCGGCTAGAACGAATTCCCTTTTGACGTTCAGAGATGAAATGAAAATAATCATCGAACTATCTCTAGCCCTTTCTACTTTAATTAAGTTGACTTTGATACACTTCCTTTAACCAAAGCTTCTAAGAGTTTTCAAAATTCGACACATCACAATGAGGAAGTGTCATGACGTCGTTGTCTCCCCAAAGCAAGCTGTTATTACTTATAAATTAGCAAAACAAGTGGACTCTATCAAGGACACGTGACTGTAAAGGACCAATATTTTCCACCAGCGCAAGAAGAGATGAAAACTTTTTTCGTTAGTATTATTTGGCGGCCATTATTTTTTTAAAAGAATGAACATGTTTCTCGCTGTTAGGAAATATTGCTCGAAAACTGATTTTATTTTTTATTAATCGTTTGTTTATCTGTCATAAGGAATCTACCACAAAGTCATAAATATTTGCAGCATTGTTTCTTGAAAGCAATAATAATAATAATAATAATAATAATAATAATAATAATAATAATAATAATAATAATAATAATAATAATAATAATAATAATAATAATAAGGACTTTTATAGCCCCCAATCTTTAAAAGTTCTAAATGCTTTTTTACAGCATTTGACAAAACTTAAAATGATAAAATTATATGATTACAAAAATAAAAACAAACACCGCGACATTAAAAAGCAGGAAACATACTGAAAATATTTAAGGTAAGGAAACATTATAAAGTCTCTAAGTCTGTTCTTGTGGTTGAAATAGGTGAGTTTTAAAAACGCTCTTGCAGGAGATCACTGGCTTTAAGTCTAAGTTCAGTGGGCAGTTTATTCCACGTAGCTGGGCCCTGGTATGCAAAAAACGTTGTCCATATGATTTCATGTCGCAGTGGGAATAACCAGAATATGAATGTCAGAAGAGGAGCATAAACATCTTGCAGGTGTATACACATGGGTGATGTCAGATAGGTATGTTGGACTGGAGCCCGTCAGGGGAACGTAGCACAGAGAACAGATTTTGTGTTTAATTCTGGATCGCCAGTGTTGGGTACAGAGCAGTGCAGAGGCTTGCTTTGATCGTGGTATTCTAAAAATGATGATCCGAGAAGCAGTGTTTTGAACTTTTTGAAGTTTCTGGAGTAGATATTGAGACGATACTTGAGTTACAATAGTCCAGTCTTGAAAGTATTAAGGAACACACAAATGTTTTAGTGGCATCAACTGAAAGATACTTGCGAATGGAGCTGATGCGTCTCAGCTCAAGATATGCAGCCTTGCGTATGTTCATGACGTGTTGGTGCATTGAGAGAGTACTGTCGAGAGTAACACCTAGGTTTCGTACTGGCTTTGAATTTAATGTTGGTGTTGCTTATATTTGTCTGATGTAAATGATGTGGTTTATGTAAGAACAAACTGAGAACTGGTCACCGATTAGGAAACTAAAGTAGCTCACTGGAGTTGTCGATGCAGGCCATATATTACGAAATATATTGATATTATCATAATGTCTCCTAGTTGTCTGATCGTACGCCTCAGATGCGGGAGGTCATATGTTTTGAACCCTGGCCGAGTCATACCAAAGACTTATATGAATGGTACTAACAGCTGCCTCGCTTGACGCTCAACCTTAAGATGTTAGTGCTAGGACTGGTCGGCTTGGTAGCAGAAAAGTGAGACTGGGGGGAACATGATGCAACATCTCTGTGGCATGACGCATCAGTGTTCAGAGTCAAACTGCTACACCTCAGACAGTAGCAATATGACTAAAATCCAATTAACACACAACACATTCGTAACCATTTATGACACTATGAACATTGTATTATCTGGAATTTTTAAAACGCACAACTTGTTCTTCATTAAACTGCATCAGATGCTGATTAACATGATACAAATCCGATAATACTAAGGATGAAGCGCCCAGTAATACAACAATAACGTAGTAAACAATATTGAAACATATATGCTGGCATATAAAATATTCTCAGTGTTATACTTACTCCAAATGTCATGTTATACTTGAATCTAAAAGGTCATGGTATACTTACATCAAAGGTCATGTAATATTACATCAAGGTCATTTTTGTAAATACTATTAGACAGACCATAGCCGTATTGAAAAATAACCCCTCGTTGAAATAAAGAGTGCGAAAAAAAAAACAAAACAAACCATAAACAACAAAGACTATGACACAAGCTAAATGACAAAGCAAAATAATGCAGCATTCCTGTTATTATGGTCAGTCGGGGAGGAGGCAGTAGAAATTGCTTAATCCAGTAATATTTGACAAAGAAAAAGAATAATGACTTTTCATTTTGAAATGTGTCATACAAGTGACACTAACAAAAAATGTCTCTTTTGTCTTGCGCTAGGTTGGCACAAATCAGTAGTCCTTTATAATCACGTTTCCCCAGATACAGTCCGCGTATTGCATTGTTGGGGTCTGTGCTAATGTTATTAACAAGTTGCTTTGGCGAGACAAAGAGGTCATCACAGCGCTCCATAAATATCATTACATGTTGCGTTAACAGTTTTATGGTTAGGTGTATGCAAAAAAAAAAAAAAAAGACTCGAAAAAAAAAAAACATAACCAGGGAGCACCATCTAAATATTAAAGGCACACATGACGGATAGAGTCGGCAAATGGAAACATGAAACTAGCATGGTTTATCATGAACACATAAATCTTTCAGAGAACAAAGACCGGATGATAGGTGTAGAGGGCGACATCAATAGACGTACAAGACGCTTACGTCTCTCGATGTAGTGTATAGATTGTTACAATATTATTATTATTATTATTATTATTATTATTATTATTATTATTATTATTATTATTATTATTATTATTATTATTAAAATAATTCATAGTTAATTACCACACCATCACTATAGTATTTTCTTGAAACTATGCAATGCCAGCCATATTCTATATTAGAAAAGGATCACGATGTGTTAAATAAACTTATATTGAGCCGAGAATGTTTATCCCAAGAAAAATTATCAAAATATGCAAGACGAACAATGCAAATGTTTGGGTTGAATCTCTGCTCCACAGCAAAAAAGAGTCTAATTAAGTCTTGTGTGCCGCCTCAATAAAATTTTATCTCCTGATTTGGCACAATTCTGAATACGTTGTGTATATGAACAAACTTTAATTGCACAGTTATTATGCATTAAATGAGCCACAATTTACATACGTTTAACCGGAATTAAAAGAAGTAGAGCATGGGGGCACCTTACGGACAATAGCACTTCCATGTTAGAAAAAGAGTCCCGGCACTTTTCGGACAATGGGAATTTAACATGGAGAATTTAACATAGGTAATGTATTGCTAAAAATATTGGGCCTGTATGTGAACAAGGGAAATTGAACATAGGGAATGTATTGGGTCTGTATACTGTTACATGTATAGGCTCTTACAAAAGTAACAAAAAAAGAGTGAAGCCAACAAGCTTAGTAAAATTTAACAAATAGCTTATTTCCTAGAAAAAAGGTAAAAGTAAGAAAAAGGAATTTCTGTTTATGAATCTGATTCAAAATTAATCCAAGAATTGAAAAATATAAGCCCTGTCAATAAAAATACCTAAATGAATCACAGTTCGAATCCCGATCAAATTCCATAATGAAGGGCGATGACGTCTTCGATAACCTTCAAAGTGTTGCCGTATAAACTGTTCTTTGTTGATTCACAAAGAATAATATTCCAGTTATTGAATTCCCAATAGATTCAATAAATGTCTTTGCTCAAAAATTCTGATGAGAACTAGTAATTTCCAGAGAAAGAATCAATAATTCAAAAAATGTCAGCTCAAACTGGTCACAACAAGACACTTTTAAGTGTTGAAGATTTATAGCTCAACTAGCTATTCCTTCTGAAGAAAAGAGTTATACAGTCAATAAAGACGCAAAACGGATTCCTAGATGAGGATCACGTGACCACATTCTAGAAGATCATGTAAACTTTTCACTTGTCTAAAGTCATGTACTACTGTATAGCCTTAGTTAAAAGCAATAATTGTTTGCTTTGAAAATAAAAATAAAAATAAGTTGTTTACTCCAAATCTGACTCTGGTTCTGAATCTAGGTCAGCAAGAAATAATGTTTCAAACTACAGGCTGTTTATCAGGCTAAGCATAAATGAATAGAATTTCTAAAAAAATACAGTAGACAAAATTATCATGCAATAAAATAGAATAAAAATATAACAAAATCAAATCTAACAAACAAGTAATTATATTACATATACATAACAATACGGATAATAATAATTAAACAGGGTAACGTCACGGTGTTGGACACTGGCAACAATGTTGCAAGTGACTGACCTCAATCGGGCGGAACAGTGTATCAAGGGGTTGACCTGAATACGCGTCACTCTAGTGACGATAGAGACAGACATAGATACGTGGTTATAGAGAGGGTAAGGATATAAACAAAGACAGACATATGACACAATCATATATTTAAGAACATAAATGTATTATACAAAATATCGACTAATTCATTTTAGGTAAGAGAGAATATATATATGTTTTCGAGGCATTTGAAAAGGGCCTTTAGTTTGTTTGTTAACACCATTCAGTTAATATAGAAAGCATGGAACGGATCTTCTTCTCTTGCTCAAACTTGGTTTCAGCTCTGGGCCGTAGAGTAAGACCCTCTTCAGACAGCCTTTCCTCTCCACATAGATTCTTCGTTTCCAAAGGGCTGTGTTTGTGATCTGGGTAAATGCCCATGATGATCTGACATACATGGGCTGATCACAGGGTTGAACAGCATCGACTATAGGATGGTAGACGATTCTACGTTAGTCCACATCTTGTGACGAGAACAGGTGAATGAATGAGATGAGCCACGGTTAAATGAATGAGATGAGCCGCAGTTATTTATACTGGAAGAGCGGATAGAAAAGGATTGATTTCTTTCACCAATCCTAACTAATGTGTAGTGTCTTCCAATCCAAAAAGAGCTTTCTGTGACGTCACATTCCCTCTATAGTGTAGTAAGGGAGCTAGCATCTGTGCGCAGTAATTCAATGTGACAGAGATAGAACATGATGAAAACAAAGAATACGATGAATTGGGGTGCATCAGCCGTGGAGACGAGAAGTGATAACATAGCAGCGGCTACCAAAGCAAACAGTTGTACTTACAGAAGAGAACAATTTTAACTGGGATTTAGTTGATTTTCTCTCTCATCGCAAGAATTTGTTCCGGTATCAGCACATTCACCACCTTATCCTTCTTTACCATCCGTCGAGGATTTGAAACAGATAGAAACAGGAATTGGAAAATATTTTCAACAGCAGAAAGAAACAGAACAAGCTTTTCTAATTCAACAGCAACATCAAGAAGAAGAAGAAGAGGCAAGAAGAATACGACAGGGAGAAGAAGAAGCAGAAAAGAAACAAAGTCTAAGAGAGAAGGAGGACGATGAAAGTCAAACGGTGACGGAACTCTAAGAAATTTTGACAGAGATAAGGAGTCTATAAGAAATGTATCAGATTTCTTTAATACGACCCAACAAAAATAGATCTTCCAGAGCCAAACATTCCAAACGCGTCAACCCACCTACATAGCCTGAGATACCAATGCTAGTGATCTATAATAAATCGACAGTAGCAGGTCCAGAATGAGGCCTTAGTTGTTGCAAGGGTCATTACTTCTCGTTCCTGAGTTTGTTTATTTGAAGAAGAACAACAAAAAAAAAAATCAAATATCCAACAGTTCTTTTCAGGGCCACCCACCTCTCTCATAGAAAAGACTACTCAATGTTTGCCAAATTCAATTAAAACTCAAAATCCCCTTTTTCCCCATGATGGCTGTGGTTGAGTGCATGTGTGTAGGTCTTTATTATACAAAGCAAAACTAAGAGACACGTTTTTCTTTCTGGTATTTTCTCTGGTACAAACTTACAATCCAACTTAACAATACATCACTTCAAAAAAGTTCATTTTGTCTTTCTCTCTCTCTCTCTCTCTCTCTCTCTCTCTCTCTCTCTCTCTCTCTCTCTCTCTCTCTCTCTCTCTCTTGAATTTCATCACGTTCACGGGTTTTTCCTCTTCTTCCTCACTTTCTTCCCGTCTTCTTTTCTTCACTTTATGGACTTGTGTGGATTCTTTCTTTTCGGTAGGTACCTCTTCTTCCTATTTGGAACCCCTACCCTTCTAATCCTGTTGTTTCTTATGGCAGTCTGAAGACCAATGTATTTCTCTTGACAGCGATAACAGGTGTCTTGACATTTGTTTCTTTTAATGCCTGTATTGATTTTACATTGTGTACATTCAAAAGACCAATGCCTTTTTTTTCTGACAATTATCATGACTTTTATCTCGAAAGGAGTGGAATTAGTCAGACGGCTTCTCTAAAGAAAACCTTCGTATAACACCTTGCAAATCTCTGATTAGAAGTTCGATCTGTGTTGACTCTTCCGTCTTTCTTGTAAGATTGAGAGTGAAACGAATACTTTGAGGGAAGACATTGACCCTTTATATAAGAAGGCAATTGCCTTACATTGATATATAAGGGATCATTACGTATAAAATGTAGTCAATTGACTCTTTAGAAACATGATCGCATCACTTCGTGAAGAAAGGAGAAGGTAGTAATAGGCAGAAACGTGACCTATCACCTGGCACAGTAGCTGAAATCTTGGCTTATGTTGATGCCAGCGATTTTGAAGATGACATGAGTGAACCAGAATCCACACCTAGAGAGTCTACGTCAAACCAAAATCCACCATCACTAACCCATGAAAACTACTACCACATTCGATAGACGGATAAACCCTCCTTTAGAAAATTTAGAACCACCGCCTACAAATACACGGTGAAGTTTAAAGATTTCAAGTCAGACGTATCGCTGGAGAAAGCAGAATAGTTCATCACCTATTTATGAGATTCTTTGTTAACCATACTGAGACGGTAACATGAAGCTAAAGAAGACGATGGTTTGACACTTTCCATTTATAAAGACAATCTGAAAACACCAATCTGTATCGAGTTTAGCTGACCATCAAAATTAGCATCCTCTATAGCCATTTATGTGATTCATGACGTGCAGAAGTCCAACGACAAGTTTCTCATAATTGATGGAAAAGCGTCTCTAAGCAAGACACACGTTTTATTTCTCAAAAGGCACTGGACACATAAAGGTGTTATTGGTGGACAAACTTCGAAGCAACAAAAAGAGCCTCGTCCGAATTAACAACCCCTAATACAAGATATATTTAGCCAGAGCCATCGTGGTGGGACGAACGTATGCCAACAAGAACGACACCGTTGAATGAAAAAGAGCATGCAAACTAAGGAAAATCGAACCAAGCCAAATAACAAAGAGAAGCAGAACTCCTGCTACAGAAAGGTGGCCTGTCTAAAGAAACACCCTGTGACATTCCTGAAATGGAAACTCTACAAGACGTCATGGCTCCACGCTACACATTGAAAGTACGCCCTCACAAAGTGCGCGGAGCTATGTTGTTACGAAGTAAAAGTTTCAAAAATGGAAAGTACATTCACGTCTATAATAATGATGACCATTTCAAAACATCATCAGTGTCGCCTGATTCCTGTGATGCAGTTATTATTGTGAGAAATGTGACTATGGGAATAACAATCAAGAGCAACAGAAGTATTGTGGATCGAAATGTCCAGGATGTTTGGCCTCTAAACCCTGCTTTGACGAAGGATAAAAAAATAAATGCATTGCTCAGCTTATCAGCGCACGTTTGTCAGCACTACCTGTTAGCAACAACATCTGAAGACGCAGTTTCATAACAGGAAAGAGCTTGTCAACTCATGAAGTGGTGTTCTGATTTTGGACAAGTTATATGTATCGATAGTGCAAAGGCACACATTTGTCCAGGAAAAAACCGATGTCACATTTGTCACCAAGTGTTCTACGCTTGGTACCAAACTCACGCTTCAGACCATTTCGACTATCAGGAAGAAATGTTAAACTATTGTCGTTCCGACGCGGACATTTTACGGCCATAATAAGGAAAATTTCGAGACTTGTTCATGCATTACGGAAGGATAGATCCTTTGATAATGGCCCGTACCATAGCCAAAGCGCATTCCTTAGTGTACCGCAAACTATTCATGCCTGAAAAGACCCTGGCTGTCATCAGCCCTCAAACGTCTATTAAACAGCTGTCCGATATGCTACCTCAAATGTACACCCACGATCAGTTTTTACAACGAACCATGAAGACATGTACAAGACCACTTTTCAGCTGTGCTTAAAGTTAGCACAGCAATGATATCAAGTGGTGCAAATGTGGGAAGATGAATAAGATCACCGTTTGAAAACCAATCCCGAATTTAAACGCATAGTAGATTGTTACAAGATGGTGGACCCTCTGGGTCCGCGGGTAAGTTTGTACGGAAGACGGGCGAATGGCATCTGCTTGATGTACCACGCCTTCGAGGAAAAAACAGAAGATATGAAATTCTTGGACGTGTATTCGCTCTATCCGTACGTGTGCAAATATTGTCACTTTATCACAGGGCACCCGCAATTGCTGATGGAATATATCGATCTGGATTACATTCGACAATACGAATGATTAATTAAATGCAAAGTCTTGCCTACCTCCGACTTGTATTAACCTCATCATTGCCAAGGAAAACTGATGATTCCCATTGTTCCGAATATGCAAGCAAGACCAACCTTGTCAGCACACACATAAAGAAAGCAGATTGAAAGGGACATGGGTCAGCGTGGAATTGTTCAAAGCTCTGGTCCTGGGATACCAGTTGTTAGGCGTGTACGAAATTTATTACTTTTATAAGTCAGAACAGTACCACAAGGGTGATGAGACTGAGAAAGGCTTTATCGCAGATAGGAGGATGTCTTTATGAAGCTGAAACAAGAAGGCAGCGGTTATCGCTCCTGGTTCCACACTTCCAAAGACAAAAGGAAACTTAAAGAGAAATAAAGGTATCATTTTACAGTACATCGAGAAAAACGGAGATCGGACGAGCGTTTGCCAAAGTGATGTTTGACTGCATTTGTGGGGTAAAAAGGAACAACGTCGCGTTTTCCCAAGACAGATTATTCTCAGAACCGTCCCGTTACTTCCAGACGATTCCCGACTAAAACAAATACACGAAACACGCAGACGTCCTTCGTGAGGACTTGATCATGGTTAATTACGAAGAATGACTGGAGTTTGTACAATCCGACGAATTTGGAATTGTCATCATCACTGCCCGAACTTGCTTAAAATTGCACGTAGCTTTAGGACAGTTAGGAGATCGTTTTCTGTATTTGTACACGGACAGTTGAATCTAATTCAATCGTCTGGTTCAACAGTACCCTGATATTGAAGGAAACCTGTTTGGAAACCTGCACGGACAAGCACCCCGGCGATAAGTTGATAAGTTTTGCCAGTGTAGGTCCCAAAATTACAGCTACGAATATCAGGTCCCCATGGAGAAGTGCACACCGTATGTAAAGTGAAATGATTGACTCTCATTATTGCACCAGTCAAGTGGTGAACTTTGGCGTACTGAACGAAGCTTTGTGATCTGTAGAAGATGAACATTTTAAAGTGACCACCTACGAAACGCACACGATTGTACGTTTAGCCATATACCAAATCGTCAGTGGACGCTTGGAAAAACTGTATCATATCGTGTACCAGAAGCAAGTACCAATTCTCAACCACTTCACTTTTCCGTACGGACACACTGGTACAAAAATGGTTCAAAGACGATAGTGACCAACAAGAAGGATGACTTCTACACAACAAAAATCGATCGCGGGACCCAGTGAAAACTCCAACTTCAAACAGTATAAGTTTTATGTCTTCTTGTCTGAGTATTATGATTGTGCCAGTCGATTGGAAACGTTAAAAAATGGCTCACTGACAGGGAAGGATTAACTACTTCGAACGTTTTAGCTAGAACAAGATTTGTCTACTTGGGACCTTAGACTGGATTTTGATACGAAGTACAGTGTTTCAGTTATGGTCTGAGGTTGCGCATGTATCGATGGTTGTATAAAGATTTGGCTATTCTAGAACATACTCAATCGTTTCTGCACTGTCTTTACTTTTCTATGGTCTTTCCACCCTTCACACTACGGTACATTTATGACATTATCTTATAGAAGTTAGTACTATCGTCCTGGAAGAAAAAAAGGAAGACTTCCAAAGCTATGCATAAAAAGAAAGATTTTAAGATCGAGACTTCAGTATGAATAGTATAAAAAGGGCAAACGTCCAAGACAACTCAAGTTCAGTGAATATCAACTGGAATGAGATGCTGTGCCTTGCGATGGCAGGGACGTCGTATGCTGTGACCTCAGTGATTCAGTAACACATTATAGGAACTTTGCTATGACTACTCCAATTCATACCATGGAAAGTAATGCTGTGCGCGTCTAACCTGACTCATACGAAGGCAATGCCACTAGTTATGGTGGACTCTACCGGTTGTCGTGGTCAATGTCATCCACCACGTGAAAAATGCGGTTACTATCCTACGAATGGCATCCATGCCTGAGCAAACTAATGCGGATTTCATCGTACCCATATTGAAATGAACCTATGAACCATGTGCGTTTATCTGTAGACTGCGACTTTGAAAGTTGATTCCAAATCTTCCAATGTAAATGGCTAAACATCTGGCAGGACCTATCCCCGAAGAATTAGCCAGAGCCGGATTTACCTACTTGCGCGAAGGAGATAAAGTCAAATGCTTCAGTTGCGGTGTGTTACCACACTAGTGGGAGCAGAAAGATTCCGTTTACTTGGAACATGCACGATGGTCTTGCACTGTCACTACCTATCTTTATTGGGACGACATCTATAATCTCTTGATGGATACTTTACAAGTGAACGTTCGTTGTTTGCCTGTGGAGTTGAGAGAACACAATAGTTTGTCAAAATACAAGTCCATAACAAAGAACAACTGCATCCGTTAGATTACCAATGTCTCAGCCACTGGTACCTAAATTCTATAAAATGACTGAAAGCTTTCAAAACGTTCCAATGGTCAGACACTAATCAACCTATTGAGGACCAGAAGTCTTTGGTTGCTAATCATCCTACTTTTTACAATCTAGCCATACAACACCGAATACCTGAGGAAGAGTTAGAGGATTATCAAACTCTTTTACATGAAGAAATCTTGATTTAAGAGGAAACTTCTGTGCGAGGTGTGGTATGTGAGTTAGTCACTAAGCAATTTAGATCCACAAATACGTGCTCCTCTCTTTATAGCCAGTCTAAGAGATGGCTTACAGTGACAGCACGTCAATTACTGCAAGGCATCATGCACATTCCATATCAAATGAAGTGCTTTTTTGAGAAAATGAAAGTAGTATTGTTGCAAATAGCAGATCTTCGCGTCGACACTCAGGCCAACAAGCAAATCGTTTTAAAACCTGGAGGTATTGATTATATAGGACGTGTCATCATTCGCTCAGTCTTAAAATGGGATCCTATGCACTCAAAGTCATCCTCAAGAAATAAGCCACTCACCGACTTAAACGTATCCAAGAGCAAAAGAGCAGTAGTGTCAAGACCAAGTCCCAGTTCCAGTTAAAGAACAGTCCACATACACAGAAATGCCACCAGATACAGCTTCCTCCCTCAGGAGAGGCAATTTAGCCAGAACACAATCTTACATCCCAAAACTACGACCTGCAGAGACGGTGACCGCTTCTCCAAGAGTTACAGGTTCTTCTACTTCTCCGTTGCTAGTGATGCCAGCCAAACCTAATTTGACAAGCATCTTTCCTAATTTGATGAAAAATTTAAATCCATGTCTCCGGGAACTTCTCCATTGGTGACACCCTCCACCGCTTTAGTTGCTACGACAGCTGCTAAAAAGTACCCAACCCCAAAATCAAAGTCAAAGAGATATTGGGCATGTTACACAGTTTACTTTATTTATCCAAGAATGAATTATCCCGATTTAAGTTGATGAAAACCCTTCCACAACGCGTGATACCTGTCATGACATTATACGACGGACTGACACATTCCACTATAAATAAGATCTAAAGTAAATGATGGGTATCAGTGTTTTTGTGCTCCTGAACGCAAAAGATGTCATCTAAAGAAGTGTACACCACTACCATCGCCGTTGTAATGTACAAAAAGGAAAATGGAAATGAAAAGGACAATCTCGTCGTTTGTCCATACATACGAAAAAAACAACGCTTACCCAAGCATCGATGTATACCTCAGAAAACATTTCATCGTCCAAAGAAGAAGAGGAGCAGCCAAAGGGGAGGATTAGTTGACGGGATAGTAATATATGTCGTCAAAAAGACTGGTTTAAAACCCTTTGTATTAATCCAAAAATGCACCCCCAAAAATAAGATAAAAAGACGCGTGAAACGTCTTCTGCGTGAGATGTCACCTCCCCCATGCCATCCCTCTTATACCCCTAAGAGAAAGAAAAGAAAAGGACTGCCTGCTCGTTTAGCCAAACATTGGGAAGTGTTGTGCAAAGCTCCTCTATCCATACGAAAACAAATAATTCAAACAGAATCCAAAGACGTCAGCGATACCGTATGCGAACTTTGTCTGAATGTCTTGAAAGCAACGATACATTTGTCTTTATATCAGAAAGAAAGCCAAATTCTCCAAAATGAAATATCAATTCATCAAAATAAAAAAATGTTGGTACAACGCAGAGGATTTCTACAGCTGTTGTTAGCATTCATAATAAAAGCCACTGATTACATAACTCATGGAAGCTGCAGCTTAACAAGGAACAGGTCAAAGATAAAAATGATCAAGAAGATTAAAGGGGTCTCTGGAGTCAAAAGATTACAAACGTGACCGTTGGAATCTGATGAAGACGAAAATTGACTTTTGTGCCGACCAATCGATGGATGAAATTGAACAACGGACTCCGCATATACATTCCAATCAACATTTGACCAAGATGTCCCAGTTATAACATGAATTGTAATAGTTGAAATGTGTAGGCGACCTTAACTTCCTAAAAAATATTAAGGGTGTGAAATGGTGAGCTAACCAGGGCACTACATGGTCTTAATTAGGTCAAAAGTGGTGCCAGGTCTACGCCTCCGTCATATCAACCCTGCTTAAACAATTGTATATAATCCAATCCAAGGTGTTACGTATATATATATATATATATATATATATATATATATATATATATATATATATATATATATATATATATATATATATATATATATATATATATATATATATATATATATATATATATATATATATATATATATATATATATATATATATATATATATATATATATATATATATATATATATATATATATATATATATATATATATATATACAGGTTCCTTACCAAACACATCAAAAGAAGAATTTCAGATCCTCACAGGTAAAACACCACTCGTATTGAGAAGAGAAGAGTTGATATTAAGATATGCAGCGAGTCTCAGTATATGATTCCTCCCACCAAACTAGAGACATCATCAATGGATACAATGTCCCTTTCAGTGAGAGAGTTGTTCCGAACCCACCATCTGAAAAGAAGATCTATCAACTAAATAATGAAATAAATATTGATAGACTTCAGAAACCATCAAATACCTATATCCCACCCAATGGTCATGCAAAAAAAAATCATTGTTAATCTTCTAGCAAGAACTTTTTGCTCCAAACTAGACTGCTAACTAAAGATAAGAGCCAAAATCTTAACAATTATAGAAAACTCCTACAAAGGCTTTATAAAAATGACACCAATGGATCAAAAACAAAAACACCAGACAAAACCGCTGCTGCCATCACGATACCGGAAACAAATCAAGAACTTGGATCAAGACTCCAATTGCCCGATTCACACATGTGAATTCTGAGCTATATTAGAAGCAATCAAATTGGCAGACAATCGTAATTTCCCAAAACGCTAATAATTAGCGATTCGCTTAGCGGTTTATATTCCTTGAAAAACGGAAACACAACTGGACGAGAAAAGTTCTTAAAAGAAACAAGATGGCTTCTAAAATATGCCAAATCAGGACCAAATTGTAGAATTCTTGTGGATGCTATCCCATAATGTCAAAACACATAATTATGATCCAAGAGGGAGACTCACACCAGAACCATTACGACCAGCAGACTTCGCCCAATTATGGCATCACCTTGGCTCCGAACACTACAATACGACCTATTCACATGACCGTTTCTTCATTACAACTGCCCGCTCCTATTGAACTTCACCGCCAGCTATCTACAGTTCGCCAGTAACCATGTATATGTTATTAACAGCGTCCATTTTAGTTCCAGTGATTCATACTCCATTCGAGTATGGTTCCTTTGATTCTACGCAGACTACAACTGATAACCCGAGCATGTATCTTAAGCAGACGATTCCCAAATACAAGTACCAAGCCAGCAGTTATAGCCTTCCCAGTGACCTCCGCCAGTGCAAAACGAAAAACTACTATATGTACTCCTAAATGGCAAACTAATTACTGTCAGTGCCTAAAACTTTGTGAATTTAACCGTTTCATTCAGTTACCGTGGCTCATAATACTACCGACATTTTTTCTTGGAGTGCAATTTTCTCTGGAAAACATTCGATTCTCATACACAGGTATGTCTGTTATCACATTAGATGCTTTTAAAGGTGATCAATCTCAGAATCATGTTAAATGGCTAGATCATTTTGTACAATGGGCTAACTTTTATGATTTATTAGAAGCTAAAGTCTTGAATGCTTTTCCATTTTATCTTCAAGAGCATGCTAAAGTATGGTATGAATCACTACCAGATACTATTACAAATAATTGGTCCAATTTGGTAGCTGAATTTAAATCTAGGTTTGAAACTGAAAATATCCTTTTAGATTTATCAATTTTGCAAACTAGGCAAGAATCTTCTGAAACAGTTTTGGACTATCTAACCCATCTTTTACAAATTGCAAATAACAAAACTATCACAAATCAAATATTGTTGGCAGTTGCATTACAAGGTTTAAAACCAGCTACTAAAACTATTGTAATGAATCAAAACCAAACAAATATGGATGAATTAAGAAAAGCAGCAATAAAAGCAGAAAATCGATTGATTACACTGATAATAATAATAATTCGTCAACACGTAATACACTTTTAGAGGAACTTAAACAAATTAAAGATGAAATTAAAGCAGTTAGCTCAGAACAAGACATGGAAAACAATTCATTCTCTCAATCTTTTGTATCTGAGAAAACGCCACAATTTCGTTCTCAAAGACCTAACTATCATCATCATAATTTGTCTTTTCAGCCAGCCAAATAGTTCTCCGGTTCAATATCCAAACCTCGCACTAACTAAAGACATGAAAAACCTCATGATGCGTACTATCATTCACAACTACATAGTCGTTCCCAGACATTTTGTCTTGGATGTGGAGGTCTATGTATATCACGTAGAGTATGTCGCGCAAGCAATAAACAGTGTTATTTTTGTCACAAAACAGATCATTTTTCACGAGTATGCTTCTCATTACAACAACAAAATGAATTCGTGCCAATCAAGGGACAAAATCCTGCTACAAGCGAACTGCACAGCCTCGAGTTAACTTGGTAGCACCAATTCATAAAAATCTCATTCCTATCTACGTCAGAGACAAGATAACACATGCACTTATTGATTCTGGAGCCAACATATCCGCAATTAATGGAAAATTTCTCTACCGTCTAGGTTTGAATTCATGTCACTACAAACCTTCAAATATTTCTCATATTGTAGGAGCCGGTGTCGAAAACCACACCATAACTGGGTTAGTTCAACTAAAATTGAAAATAGGAGGCCTATACTTCTCCCATTCATTTTATGTTGTACCTGCATTACATAACTCAGTAATATTAGGTATAGATTTTTTAACGAAATACAAGGCTGTCGTGAATTTAGATACACAAACTCTCTCTTTGCTAGACGATACAGTCATCATAAAATTAATTCATAATGAGTCTGGTCTCGCACGCAAAACACGGTTTCTACAATTGTACCTAATTTGATCAGTACAATAGCAGTTTGTATAAGTAAAATTCCAAAAGGCACATCTGTTTTACTTGAACCTTGCCACAGCTTGTCGAAATCAGCTATTCTCCCAGCCAGGATAGTTTTGACTGTCTCCAAAAGGAATTACTTACAAATCATTAACCCTACTCCAGTACCCATGCATATACCTACCAATACCGTATTAGCCTGTGTTGACGTCCTACACCCACAAACAATATTTACCATCAATGATGACGCTTTTGACAAAAAAGACTCATCTGACATCGCGAACACACAATCTAGTAAAGCACAAGAACCAATTAATTTTGATTTACACTCTTCAGACTTGACAGAAACCCCAAAACAAGAACTTACTGCATTTTTGAATCAGCATAAGGATGTTTTTGCTACTAATTTAGATGAGTTAGGAAGTACTAATGTCTTCACACACCGCATAGAAACAGGTTATTCCATGCCAGTTCGTTGTCAACCATATCGTGCAGCACCACACATCAATAAAGAAATTGATAGACAAGTAGATGAGCTATTAGCACACAACCTAATTGAACCCAGTTCATCTAGTTATGCATCTCCAGTTGTTTTAGTCAAAAAGAAAAATGGCGACTATCGCTTTGCTATTGACTTTAGGAAACTTAATCAGGTGACACACCCAATGACATTCCCTTTTCCACGATTAGATGTCATAGATGCCGTAGGACAAATTAAACCATGCTTTTTTAGCACTTTAGATTTAAATTCAGCATTTTGGCAGATTGGAATGGATGAATTAACTAAACATAAGAGCTCTTTCATAACCTCACGCGGTCTTTACCAATGGAACGTAATGCCGTATGGACTCAGAAATGCACCTGCCACCTACTGTGTTCTTCTAGGTCATGTTCTTAGAGGTATACCTTGGTCAGTATGTCTCGCATATATCGATGACATCATTATTTTCTCCAATTCATTTCAAGAACAATTCCAACATCTTGAATTTGTTTTTGATCGTTTACGTCAAGCAAACCTGACACTCAAACCTTCCAAATGTGTTTTTGCAGCATCTGAAGTTGTTTATCTTGGTCATAAATTCTCTACCAAAGGTATCAAGGTAGACGAATCTAAAATTGAAGCAGTTACCAAATTTCCTATTCCTCAAGCACAGAAAGATATTAGGAGTTTTCTAGGCAATTATTACAGGAAATTTGTTCACGGTTATTCCACCATAGCTGCGCCTTTGAATAGGTTATTGACAAAAGACAGTTCATTTCTTTGGTCAGATAAGTGTTAATTAGCATTTGATGTACTTAAAACAGCTCTGACTTCAGCGCCTGTTTTGGCTTTTCCTGGTTTTAACAAACCATTTAGACTCACATGTGATGCTAGAGGTACCGCTCTAGGATTTATTTTGTCTCATATAGGGACAGATGACAAAGAACATGTTTTTGCTTATGGTGGTAGAGCTTTGACAGACGCTGAAAAGCGTTGGTCAGTTACTGAACAAGAATGTTTGGCTGTTTTAGGAGGCATCAGAACATATCATGTTTACCTGTCACATCAGAAATACACTGTCATTACAGATCACAAAGCACTAGTGTGGCTTAAGACAGTTAAACATACTTCAAATAGACTAATTCGTTGGTCACTTCGTTTACAAGAATACGACTTTGACATTGTATACACGCCAGGACGTAAAAACACAAATGCTGACGCACTTTCATGCCGTGCTTACGTACAAACACATAACACTCCCTCTGAAGAGAAGGAATCCCCAAACTACACAGACACATCACATACTCAATCACAACCAGTCGTTTCTTCCATTCAGAACGAATTAACTGAAATTACATTTTATTACAATAAGGAAGACACCCCAATCATATCCGCAGTACACACTAATGATAACACACACAGTGATTCTTCGTCTGACTTACCAGATATCGCACAATATCAGCGCAAGTGCCCTGATTTCAAGGATATGTATGTTTACTTAGAGCAAGGAATATTGCCAGATAATCCTCGTCGCGCAAAAGCAATTCCGTATGAAGCAAGTCAGTATGAACTTTTTAATGGTGTTTACATCATTTCTTTCAGCCACGTGCGAAACACAGAATTTCATCAGATCAATACATTAAACAAGTTGCATTACCAACAAATTTAAGACAGAATGTTCTTCTGTCTTATCATGATTCAAAAGCAGGAGGTTGTCATTTAGGTGTCCAAAGAACAAATCAAGCGATCAAACAAAAGTACTTTTGGCCTAAAATGTATCAAATGTGTATGACTACATTACGTCATGTTCTCAGTGTCAACTCATAAAACGAGATACAACTGCTCGAAAGGCTCCATTACACCCATTGCCTCCAGAAGATATATTTTCTCGATGGCACATGGACATTTTGTGCATGCCAAAAAGTAAGGAAGGTTATCAGTATATCTTATTGGTGACAGATAGTTTGTCACATTGGTCTGAAGCCTTTCCCTTACGTTCTCAAACGGCAATAGAAATTGCCAATGTTTTGTACAACGAAATATTCACACGTTATGGTGCACCTAGAACACTTGTTAGTGACAGAGGACGAAACTTTATGTCCCAGATTGTCCTTGCACTCTGTGAACTATTTCAAGTAACACGTCACCATACTAGTTCATACAACCCTCAAACTAAGGCTGCCCGCGAACGCTTAAATAGTACAATTAGTCAATCGCTTCGTGCCTACTGCAACCAGCATCAAGATGATAGGCCCTCACTTTTGTCCAGTGTAAGGATGGCATTCCGAATGAGCCCAGCAACTAACTCAACTGGTTATTCACCTTATTACATAGTCTTTGGGAAAGAAATGACTTTACCTTTAGATATATCTCATACACCGCGGGAGACTGTCCAACAACAAACAAAACAATATGTATGTAGACCAGTTACTTCAAGGATTGAAAGTAGTTCAGGAATTAGCTAAAGCGAATACACGCGAAGCGCAACTCGCAACCAAACACAGGTTCGATCAGAAAACTAAAGAACCATCCTTTCGCGTTGGAGATTATGTCCATATACAAATCGCCCACATACCCGTAGGGTTGTCAAAAAAACTTTACCCCCGGTGGGAAGGTCCATATTACATAACTGAATTAGGTCCAAATAACACCTACAGATTACGCCGTTGTTCCGATAATAAAGAGATAAAATCACTTGTACACGCCAACAGACGTAAGCATTATAAAGATCCTAGAGATTATCGACCCCCGACGCCAGATACAGCCGACACTGTCACACATACAGCTCAGACACCACACGATCAATCGATCAATGGTTACGCACCGACTGACAATAGTACTGAATGGTACTCAGTTGACAAACTATTGAAATCCAAATGGATTTTTGGGAAGAAACATTACTTGGTAAAGTGAACCGATGGATCCACGCCATCATGGCAACCAACAGAAAACGTTTCTCCAGCATTAAAAGAAGCATTTCACAGAACACGCACACAATCGAATACACGTCGTAAACGACTAGGTCGAATATTTCGTAATTGAATTCAATACGAAATTCTAAGGATATTTCGTCGTATATTGGGAGAAAGAATTATAGTCCTATCCTCCATTCCATTCTACCTTCATACCTTCTATTTCGTTTTCTTCTTTCGGGCGCCCAATTCTCTCAAACCTTTCTTTCTCTTTAAGGTATAGATGGATTATGGATTTGGTTCTTAGGATTGTATTCTTTTTTAAACTCTGAATTCAGTGTCCGCAGTAACAGAACAAAAACAATTTACGCTAAAGGTTATCTCTAGCCACTCCCGCTATTTTATGATTCAGCCGATAAGTGGATTTGCACTTTCAAATCAGGCTTTTAAGGAATTATTCAGTCGAATTTATCGAATATTATCACAGAGATGTCAAATGTAGCTACATAAATGATATTCTTTCACACTTAAATTCAATACGAATTACAATGAATATGCAGTTTAATATAACAATCTCATTAATGAATTAGTTAATTCAGAAAGGTGTTTTGCATTCTTCAAATATATCATGAGAGAAGTTGCCCTTCATTGATAAAATAGGTAAATACCTCTTTGGAATGCTGATAATGAAAACATTGCAACAAGTAGGAAGTCATACAAATATGCTGACGCAACAGAATAATGAAATTTAAATTTTCGGTAATATTGCTCGATATGATTTCTCCTCCTATACCTGACAAGTTGATAATAGCATTAGAACATGTTAACAGCGATTGGTCCAAACTCAAAAACGTTTATACTATTAGAGCAAGCGATGCATGCCATTGTCGAAAATATTCGTGAAGAATATTAGAAAATAGAAGAAAGGATTGCAGCTCAAACGGTTGAGACTCAGCAAATTAGTCCTACAGCGAAATTTTCAGCAGGCGAGTTCACCTGCTATACTGATTTCACAGCATGTTTTAATGGAATTTATAGATCAAATCGAACGATCGCATCTATCAATTACATTTGTTATTCAAGAACGCCGAAGGATCCACATTACTGTTTATGATATTTATAGCAACACGTAAAGATCCTAACCTATATACTACGCTACATACCCCAGTTGTCCAGATGACATTCAAGATGTATCAATCAATACTAGTTTTAATACAAGCATCACGAATAAACATTATACAGTTACTTGGTTTACAAGAGATCATACCGCATTATGCCACACATTTTAGATATCTTCCTAAATTAAAATATTAGTTGTCTCATGTATGAAATAATATATTGGGAAGTCATAATTCACATCCTATTAATAAGGAGCATCACTTCAATATTATGAACACGCCGTTCTAGTGAGCGCTTGATCCTAGGTTTATGACATATGACGGACATATAATTGTTCAGATAAATTAACAGAAGTCTCTGAACTTCACCGATTAACCTAGAGTTTACACAGCAATTTTAATTCTATTCTACTGAAGTTATTTAAAATGAAATAGAAATAATAATAAAATAATAACACAAAGAGTAAACTAACGTAATAAAAGATATTTTAAAAAAACAACAACTGCATGCATTAAATCGTCTAACGTAACTAGTTGTAAAGTAGGTCATGTAGAATTTTAAAAACACAAACATAAATAATAATATAAAAAACATATTTTTTTGCATTGCAGATTCTCACTATATTTTCTCTTTTTTTCTGATGTTGTGCCGGACAATTTTTTCATTGTAAATTTCAATTATACCTTTGTACTGTAATTTTGAATTTCATTTAATGTTGTGAACTGTAATTTTCATTGTATTCCTTTAAATAATAACAAAAAGGTTGCATTGTTCATTTACTATACTTGTATCACACAGAATATTATAGTATTTTCTTAATGTATATATATTTTTAATTTCTCATTAATGAACCACAATGAATTTTGTTTTCATTGTATTTTCCTATTTCTAAGCCATTATCCATTCATTGTATTTTGTATTTTTAATATTTTGATCTTCATTGTATAATTGCAATGTTTTCTTTTCGAGCCTCGAGGACTTGCATCAAAAAAACCCAGAAGGTATTATTAAGATATCAATTTTTAAAAGAAATAAAAACATCTAAGTTGTGTTAGACTATGTGAAACTATTAGAGAAAAAAAAACAGTCTGCTCATATGTACTGAATTAACCTGTCGGTCACACTATTGTATGTTGTCATTATTGCCTTCAGCAATAGGTTTGGTAGGTAGGATCAAAAGATGGGCCCAGGTCAAAAGTTCATAGCGCGAATGGAACAATAAAACGATTTACCTGTAAGTTCACGTTCTTTATAACTGTCACAAACTGATTCGGCAAATTTATAACTGTCTCGTTTAAAAGTTCATGGTAGATAAATGGCCTCACTTGCAACAAATATAAGCAACATACGACTTTAAAAGTCATTTGCTTAAGAGACAAGCCTTTTAGATATTTCTGCTTTTTGGACTAGAAACAAGGGCATCCTTGAATTTCACACATGGACATGCGTGACTTTAACCAAGGTCGTGCGTGATTCCTAAAACTCAGAGTATAAAAAGGCAGAACCCTCTTGTGCCTTTTAATTGTAAAGTCCAAAAGCAAGATAGATCGTCTGTTTGTATTGTACAGGTAAGAATTTTCTGTTTTGTTACTCATCCTTAAAAGTTAAAGCTTTCTGCATCGTAATTTCGTTTTGAGTTCTCTTTTTAATTTACTATTATAATGTAACGGTATATGGTATTATTTTTAAGATTTGATGTTCATTTGTATTTATATGAATTTACTACTAGCGTCATGCTAAACTTTACTTTCGAATAAAAATATTCTTTAGTTAAAAAACTATAATGTTCAATGATCTTTTCCAGGTCGTTATTCTAAATTAAATGAAAGAAAATACATTTCTTTATGGCATCAATCGCAGCTATTGAATTTTAGGCTCTCTGAATA
Organism: Potamilus streckersoni; assembly: GCA_016746295.1. Taxonomy (NCBI): domain Eukaryota; kingdom Metazoa; phylum Mollusca; class Bivalvia; order Unionida; family Unionidae; genus Potamilus; species Potamilus streckersoni. The sequence continues at coordinate 620,262 of JAEAOA010000502.1, forward strand.
CAAGTAATATCTAATCACTTGTATGGTATTCAAAAAGGCAGAAAACTTTACAAGCTCATGAAGTTGTAGCTCATATGAAAATTATTTAATATGTATTGTAATATGTATTTTATGTCTTTTTCAATATAAAGGTTTTTATATGTTGTGTCTTTAGAATGTAGTTTATATATATCAATAAAAGAATTGTAAAGTCCAAAAGCAAGAGAGATAGTCTGTTTGTATTTTACAGCGATCTTCGCTACCTCTCGTTGCCAAAGCTTTCCCCACAAAATGATGTAGCCGTATCTACACCATCATATGTGACACCTTATCTTTAAGAAAGCCAAACTTCTCTCTCTCTTCCTCTCTGATCAAGATTCAACGCTTCTCTTAAAGTAGCTATAAATTCCTTCTCATAGCCAGAAATGAGAAGAAGGTTATGATAGAAAACATCTAAACAACAAGACAGAGATTATCATCATAATAAAATGACAAAGCTGACTAATCAGCAATAATACAGGTTGATGGCCCAGACTACAACCATATTGACTACAGCATCTCAGAGATATACAACATGATATAAAAAATCTTTTGAATGAGATTCAGGCACCAAGTGTGGTACATTGTACTCAACAACCAAACCCCAAAAACTATTTATAAACATGACAAATGAGTCAGAAACAGAACAAAAATTGGCAAGACTTTGCTATCAGGTAGTATGAGAAAATACATAAAACCCATAACAAGGTTTCAATTGCCCCTCTTGCCCCTATTGCCACAGTACTGAGGATCTGCAAAATGTGTTCAATATCTGCCACAAATACCAAATAAACAAAACAAAGGAAAGACCTAGAGGCTTCCGTTAAATCAATTGGTTCACCATACTCCTATTCAGAATTGTTATATCAAAACAACCTTAACACGAACATAACAAACAAATCAATTTTATTAATTTTATTCTTCCTTAGAGAGATTGATAAAGTCGGAAAAATGTAATAACACTCCAACATTGACCAAAACTAATTGAGACAATCCACCGTATTTATTCGAATCAAGAAATTGGTGCCGCTGTGATACAAGTTGCTATGAGTACAAATAAATGCTTTCTATGAGGACGTGACAATAAGGGAAGTGGGTACGGTTCATCACCCACATAAAGGTAGTAATTGCCTGTGCTCGGGCAGACGCAACACTTGCATCTACTTCCCCTTACAGCACAGCAAGCAGCAGTACGAATTTGATTCGTCAAGCAATGTACTTAACTACATGGATCACATAGTATATATCAATCAAGATACCCTCATGACCACCAATCCCAACACTATCCCTTATCGAGGGCATTACAATCTTGAAATAAACAATTATGCACGTTGGATATTATAATTGGCGCGCAATCATAGAGGCTGATATGAATACAAATAGACGCCTTCTGTGAGGCTGTGACAATAAGGGACGCGGGTGGAAAGGTGGCATACGGTTCATCTGCCACATAGGGTTGGTACTTGCCTGCGCACGAGCAGATTCACCACCTGCACCTACTTCCAACAATGGCGTGACATGCGGAATTATGAGTGTGATTCGTTGAGAGAGAGAGAGAGAGAGAGAGAGAGAGAGAGAGAGAGAGAGAGAGAGAGAGAGAGAGAGAGAGAGAGAGAGAGAGAGAGAGAGAGAGAGAGAGAGAGGTGGGCGTGGAGGTGGCATACAGTTTATCACCGACATAGGGCTGATGCTTGCCTTTACTCCATCTGCACCTATTCCCCACAATGGCACGACATGTGACATTTTTAATGTGATTTGTTGGGCAATGCACTCTAAGTACAGGAATCCTAAGGTGGTTAGCAGCCGAATCATCCCATGCCCACTTCTCCTAATATAATAGGTCCATACTAACAACATTGTTTTCACTTCCATCTCTAGCCAATGATATGGTGGATCATTAAAACATAAGCAACCAAAAACTGGCCCACTAAGCAAGATTTTATAAGGTGGCATAAATCCCAGCCATCAGAACCAGCTACACAATGTGGCAATGACTGGATTATATAACTATATAGACATAGCATAAAATCTCAAATTAGCTCTATAAGGTGGCTCAAATTAACAGCCACCAGGTCCAGCCGCACAATGTTGCACCTTAAACGACTCGATTATTCAATTGCATAGACATAACATCATACCATAAATTGGCTCTATCAGGTTGCTCAAATCCAAGCCACCAGGTCCAGCTGTACAATATAGCGCCTTAATTTAATTTAGTACATATGATAAAAACTTACATTTATAACGTGGCAAAACCAGCCATCAAGTCATCCTAGTAAGTCAGAAACGATTAAACTTAAAAAAGATTCACCAAATATTAATTATTTCTATCAATTATAACTATTTAAAAAAAATTATTGGCTGGTCCACTGTATCAATACCACATACACAAGCAGCACAAATAACAGTATCAAAATTCATAATATGTCTTGACAACAACAACTTCGGAAACAGGGGAGAACAAACAAATACCGGATGTACAAATCCTTCCTCCCGACCATCCACCCTGCCGTGCCTCGACGGGACATTTATATCTATCTATGTGAGTACTTGTGGGTATATTCCCACTCCCCAGTTGTATCGTGGGACCAAATTGTCACGAGAACGAAATCAATTCATCAGCACTTTGTGTATCCATTAAAGCATTGGGGCACGTGGCACTCTTCCATCCCTCTCGAAAAAATTTGTCAGCCCCTATTATGGGCATTAACCGGTCGAAAATGCGACTTTATTCCAACTAAGGTAACGTAACAGGCTGACCATCCAATGTTGACTCGTCAACCTATGAAGATACCTTCAAAACTAGCAAAGCGGAACGAAGCCCACGTGAATTTACATAGTTTAAGGTAAATCCTGATACCCAAGCCTGATGAGATTGAAAAATCAGGATGGGTAAAAATGTCCCAAGACCTGATAGAAGAGTTGCATGAAGACGAAATCAAACAGGAACAAGAAGAATGGACAGAAGCACAGATTTCGGAAACAGAAGAGGGACCAGCAGTAGCAATAGAAGGAGCCAGGTAGAGGTTTTGTGGACTGCATTGAGGACACGAAAGATTTTTCCTTCTCCTTATGAAGAAGGAGACCCTATCCTGTGGAAAGTCTGCAGTCAGATGGTGGCGCAATCTTAGACGATAAAAGATTGTCATAACCCCTTAGAAAACAGCCCTTTTACGGGCTACCCCAAACAATCTAGAAAAGATATAGGAGTCAAATTGACACAATGTTTCTGCCTTTGTATATTGGTAGGTTAAAAATATAAGTGTGCATATAAACACTCCGTTTCTCTAATTGTAAGATATCGTGTGTGTTTGTAAGTAAACAATAGAAGCGTGCCTGTAAACATTTCATTTCCCTGACTTGTAAGATAGTGGTTTTTTATGTATGACTGATAATAAAGTGTTGTTGTTTTTGTTATAAGAAAGTGTGTTTGTAAGAAAAAGGTGAACGTGAGTGTTTCTTTAAGGTCTGCGCGTTCTATGTTATTGATGGTGAAGCGGGTATTGTTAAGTTTTGCTTAAGAGATGTTTTCCTTCACGTCCGTGCTTCAGGCGTATAAAATTAAAGCGTTTGTCAGCCTAACAACCCCATCGTTGACCAGTCAACAATAAACAAATAACAAAATAGTTAAATTGATCGAGTTTCAGATGCACTTGAAATATGTCTGGCGACTTATGGATGATCTGGCCATGGAGAACATCCCAGAAAATGTCAGACAAGAGGAAGATGAGATAAAAAAGAAGAAAGAAGACGAGAAGAAAGGCATGTGGATCCCCAGACAGACATTTGGGAAGAAGAAATGGAGAGACAGAGACAAGAATGGGAGCATCAGCGATCACGGCATCCACGGGTGAAGAATGGCAGAATGGAAGAAGCAAGCAAGAAAACGTCTTCAATATGCCTCAAAAAGAGGAATGGGATAGTGAAGCCACTCAAGCTGCCTCCGCACTCCCAAACCATACACATCAATTAGGAACAAGATTAAAGTCGGAGATGTGTCTATGGTGCCAGGCCTGGGAGGTGTCAAAACAGGTTTGGTATTAGAGTTGTTGCTTTGCATAAAAACTAATTTTATGTTTGAACTCATATAATTGTGAATTTTGTTAGGTGATATGGGTAGTTGGGGAGAGGGGACATCTTGCTTCATGTCTGTACATGAGAAATATAAATTTAAGCGTTCTTCAAGACGCGACATTATCAGGTTCAGCCGCACAAAGCGGCAATGAAGCGGAAATGAAAGCATTAAGGAAAACGAAAGACCCCAAATTTAACATCATATGAGGTGGTCTAAAGCCCAGGACCATCAAGGCCAGTCGTACAAGGTAGCAAATATAAATATAGAATCAGACTTAACAAATAAGCCATAGCTGTCATCAGAGGTATCTCCATCTGTTCTAACAACAACAAAAACAGCACATAAAGTTTTACATTCCAAATTGTTCAAGACGACAAACTTTAATCATCGTACTTGGAACAACCGAAAGTCCTCCTATGAACTGGAGCCAACCAACACACTCTCCTGCTTTGCCACGAACAGACAATGCAATCAAACAGCGTCAATGCATGCATAAATACGTGAACAATGTGTCTCTAATTGCGCTCTCCACGCGATAGCAAACATTCTTACAAGGAGACCGTGGCTCGAATTCGAGCACAGGTAAATCAACAGCATACAGTAGAGACTGAGATGATAGGCATGCGTGTCACAGTTCCTGCCGATTGTATTTCCCGTGGAGCATCCGTGCACCGAAAACGGACAAATTAATCAGCACACCTTGTGTGTATAAACGAGTGAGGGATGAGGTTCTTATTCATTCCGCCACGAATAATTAAATAGCTTGCGGTGCAGGCCTGAAATCGTCGCACATACACAAAGCGACGTAAATTCAAATAATCAATCAAATCAATCGCGCCATTCAACACTGAATAAAAAAGAATAACCAGTAATATTGAAGACAAAATGACAAAGTTTCAACAGATAGTAGATGACATGGGAATGATAGAGGAACTGAAAGTGAAGTATGGGTGTTATAGTCACCATAGAGTGAGGATGGAGCTTAATAATTTGAAGAAGGCAAAGACCGACTGAAAGAGCTGATCAAACAGGAAAAAGAAGTAAAGGAGGACAAAGAGGCATGAGGGCAAATAAGAGCTTACAACGCGTAGGTGACAAAAGAAAGAATGAAAAGAGAAAAAAGAGGAAGAAGAGGATGATGAAAAGGATGAGAAGATAAAGAAGAATGTAGCGAAGAAATAAGATCTTGTTGGAGAAGAAGAAGAAAGGAGATAAAAGAGAATATAATTAAAGGACTTTTTCAGGGCCACTCGAAAATATATGTTCTCTCTTGCCTTTAAAATTTTAGTCGATTTTTATGGATTATTGATTTATATTTATAAATCTATGTTTGAGTCATATGTCTCTATCTCTAATTTGAACCCTGTCTCTAACCACAAATATGTGTCCAGTGGCGTCACAGTGTGTGTGTGTGTGTGTGTGTGTGTGTGTGTGTGTGTGTGTGCGCGGATTGCACCGGGTGACACCATTTGAGGGGGTTTCACCAAAATGACTGTAACATTTTTGAATTTTTGTGCAGGAAGGAGGTCCATGGGGATGACATCGTGAGTTACTGCGCATGACTGTATAAAATGTTTGAATTTTTTGCAGGAAGGATGTCCATGGGTGTGGCATCATGAGTTACCGCACTGGGTGAAACCAACCCTAATACCGCTACTGTGTCTATGTCTCTATCGATCTAGAGTAACGCGTATTCAGATCAACCCCTTGCCACACTGTTCAGGCTGATTGAGGTCAACTACTTGCTACATTGTTGCCAATGTCTAGTAACGTGACGTCACTCCTGTTCAATTGATATTGCCCGTATATAGACCCAATACATTCCCTAAGTTCAATTTCCCTTATCCGCATACAGGCCCAATATTTTGTGGCTATACATTACCTATGTTAAATTCCCCATGTTAAATTCCCATTGTCCGTAAAATGCCGGGACCCTTTTTTAACACGGAAAATCATTTGTCTATAAATTGCCCCCACTCACTACTAGTATAATTAATAAAAGAAACAAAATTAATAACAGTCATATGTGTAGTATATAGTTTGACTTAACTGACAAGGTCAGAATTTGTCTTCTTTTTCTTCCAAAATGTGATGGGTTTCTCTGGAACATTCTCGCAAATGGTGTAAACTATTAAACAGAGGAACACGCAAATGGTGTAAACTATTAAACAGCGGAACAATCGGTTCCATTTAGGTATACCTAAAAAGATGACAAACTTGTACTAAAACTGTATGTAGGTTGAAACTAAGTAATTTATTTTATCGGGGATGCCGCATTTTGTGCTACGAAGGAATTACATAAAGAAGAAAAACTCATTACCTTGAATGACATTACGGTCTGGAGGACACAACTGTGGATGACCTCAAAAAAATCCAAAATGCCACGAAGGACACCGAAAGAATGCGTAGTGTAAGGTCTGATTCTCAGATATACAGTAAATATATTCTAGTGTGTGGTATCACTTGATACTTACTTAAGAAAGAATGATACTAAAGACGTCACCTCATTTGAAAGTGTTCAGTTCTGAAAATGAGACTAATTGATTTACGATACGGTATATAGCGTTTCCACTGGTGTCTGGTTGCTTTGCCTCTGGCGTGTCTAATCTCTACTCACTTGCCACCGCAGTCTTAATACATTGGGTTACGTTGCATAAGTAACCACCTGTCTACCGTATGTACTCGCTTATAAGTCCAGTCAAACTACAACCCACCCACCCAGTTCCGGATTTAGGACAAATGAGGCCCTGTGCTAGTCAGGCATTTATACTCAGGAAATTTCGGAGTAGTTAAAATGGCCACAAACTTTTGAAAAATTCAAAGTAATTTTTCTTTGCCAAGAAGATGGGCCACCTGGCCAACAGGGGTCCTGTGCTTAAGCACAACTAAGTACAATGGTAAATCCGGCCCTCCACTTACCCCCAAAAGAACAATGTGCTTGCAGATCAGGGTATATCTTGTTTCTTAGACCTATTATTACTAACCTCGCAGCATGGACCCAGTGCTCTCTCTCTCTCTCTCTCTCTCTCTCTCTCTCTCTCTCTCTCTCTCTCTCTCTCTCTCTCTCTCTCTCTCTCTCTCTCTCTCTCTCTCTCTCCTCTGCTATTGTAATACAGTGTGAAAATTAAAATATTAATATAGTATATATGTATGAGCACACACAGTTTCTTTTCCCATTTGCAAGTTTGTTTTGTCCCTCCTCTTATCCTTACATGATTTTCAATGGAGAATGTGTAATTTTTTTCTGTATATCAGGCCGTTCATATAGATTCATTAGCTCAAACTCATTTGTAAAGAAGAAATCCCATTCACACAGGTGTAATTCATCTGGATTGTTAATTGAGCCCAAATGAATCTACTTTTCTTTTCAAAATATGCTGCTTTCTATCGTTGTTGTTAACTAATAAGAACTGTTACACATTTGAAAGAAACAATGACATGATATAAAATTTTCGTTGATGCCAAAATGGTTCGTGCTCTTCGAGCAGTTTGAAAAAATGAGATTCAGCTATAAAAGGGACGTCCATCTCTCTGTTTTATTAGCATTCAAAGGTGATTGTTTACTAATGGATGAGAATTCTTCATCATTACTAGTAAATACACCTCCGCACTCTCCATGCATGCCCTACGATACTGACACTTGACAAAATCTGGATACCTGTCTTCGAATTCGCCAACATTTGGCTAGATTTGAGTTCAAATGTGTAAAAATGATTTGACCATGCAGCTTAAAGTTTAACTTAAAAATGCCATCAAAATGATACTCCTTCATTTGAAACTTAACTTTTGAGTTTGTACTTAATTTGTAGGTGAAATCTCTAGTGCAGAAAGGTCTTCGAAGTTACTAAGAGCTGTCTGTCATTTACTATTTGGAAATTGCTGAAAAATAAGGGATTCTCATAATTATTTCTGAAATTTTTATCATTACATATAAAGCTTAGAAAACATTAACATGCAGAAATTTTCTCAAAAACAATGATGAATAACTTTCTACGCACCACTCGCAATCTTTCTCCCTCCGCTTGTGCATCTAGTTTAGATGACATTCATAATTCTTTTTTAGTTTATTTTATTGTTTATCTGTATTTTGTTATATTTTACAGAAATATATATTATTTAGTTGAATGCGTCATTAGTACTGGTGAATTTTGGTAAAACATAGGGCAAATAACGGTAAAGAAAAGAAAATTTCGGTTTTCTATTTTGGTTGTTTTTTTATTTATTGGGAAAACATAATTATAAAAACCGATGTCGTCATACTTACCACACTGTTTTACCTTTGTGTTTAAATTTTGTTTTAAGTGGCTAATTAAGGAAAACTTCCTGACTCCTACATAGATAAAAATACATCTTTCTATTACATTTTTTGTTAATATTAAAAAAATCCTTTTGTGTTCTATACCATAAAAGGACAGCTTGCTGAAATTTAAGTATAGAATTGAAAGCTATTACAATATGCACATTTTCTACGAATCACCTTCAAAAGAAAGGGTCATACATTTAAATTATCCCTTCTTTTATCCGTAAATTTGACAACTATTGTATATGTAGCGAACTAAGTCAAACTACAGATTGGTTACCACTATCTATCACATAGTTGCAATCATTTTAATAAACATTAGAAAGCGTGCAAGTTTGACCTAGACGTAAGATTTCCGGTTAATGGTTTATCCTGTCAAGCGAACATCACATGTGTACATAAGATGCTTAGTAACACACTAACTATAATTCGTTTAATAAATGCATGCCTCAGGGCTTTCCGTACAAGGAGGAACATGTTTCACCATCCCATTGTAGTTTTAAAAGTCTGGAAATTCTTTCATCATTTGTCAACTGATCCAATGACGGCACACAAAAGCAAGGTTTACCAGGATGACTAAAGTTCAGAAAAAAACTTTGGCACTAATAAGCTACCTATTATAAACCCGGTCATGCGGTGCCCGAATGTACGAACGTGAAGGTGCATCCCCTACACTATACGAATTTACACATTTTCTCTAGGCATGTTTTACGAAAGGACACTGATGACAAGTGAGGAAAGAGTCACGTTACATAATTTTAAATTAATTGAAATTTCTTCTGAAATGATATCTTTTAAATCGGGTGGTGTTTTATTACGAATGTTAAGAGCAGACAGTGCAGTCTACTCGCACAAGCCAATCAAGGGATGGGTCATTTTTATTCTTTAAGTACTTGATAGTGATCTAACATTGCAAGAATGCCAGTTTATATTCGATCGTGTAAATTATCGTACGGCAACAAAAGAAATGAAGAAATAAAAAGCTAAAAATCTAGTGCTTACCGTATCTAGGTAGAGCACTTAACACTTATTTAGAAAATGGCAATGTTGATTCTCCTCATTCCAATAACAAACATTATGAAATATGACGAAGCAAATCACTCATGCGTGTGAAATTATATTTTAAAACTTTCCAAATTTGTTTTGGTCAAAATCTTCGCTTTTGCAAAACTTTTATACATGGATTATAGCATGCAATTCTGAGCTGTAATTTCATCATAACGAAGCTTGCTATGTAAGTGAAAATTATAGTGTGTGTATACACACACACACACACACATATATATATATATATATATATATATATATATATATATATATATATATATATATATATATATATATATATATATATATATATATATATATATATAACATTAAAATGAGAGATTTGTGAAACAAGATTTTAAGTATTTAACAGCTATCGCTCATTACTAAATAAAAGGCTGAATTGTCAAACCGATCGCTTTTCTACTCTGGAAGAATGATGATTCAGCGTGTTGTTGCATAAGCTATGATTGTTTTAGCAAGTGAATTATAATTATCTCTGAGTATGAAATGAAAAACCTCTAATTGATACTAATGCACATTAGCCATACTCTACAGCCAGTTGATTTTGATAGTTATCACTACATAACAGCCAATAATATTCTGATACGGACAGGGTTAGACCTGCGTCACATACCTCCACTAACCTATATCCTGCCGATTCCGTGGTGAGTCAGTCCGACTCTGGATATGAAAAATGTTTCGTCGATGGGAGCGTCCTGGGTGTGAATAGTTTTATTTTGTCGTGATGTCTTATACCTGTTAATACAAATTTACGTACCCAACGAGCAGCATTTGGTTATTTCATCTTGAAGACTACCAACTCTGTCAAGGACGGTTGACAAATACATTCAGATCCATCAGGTGTTGTAGGCTGCCACCTTCTCCGTGATTCTGGGGCCCTCATCGTCTTTCAGAGAGACATCACCCGAAAATATCTATTGGCAAGGATACGTGGCCACCGTCCGCATGTTACTAACCAAGCCGGCCGATCAGCTACTGTGCCGCACCCAGCAACACGCCCGGTGTTGGGTGCAATAAAGTGCCTTTGGCACAGTTATTATTACGCAGATCGGACCGTCGCTTTTCTTCTGAATAAGGGAGTTGTCTTTATCAGCGAAAGAGTGAATGGGTTTCAGCAGCAGGCCTGACGCAGGTATATAAGGAACTCTTACGTCAGCTCGAGTCCATATGAGTTGAAGTAGAACAGGCGGTCAGGACTTGACCAGAAAGCCACACAATGAATCTCACAGTTCTGCGAGGTATCGAGGTTAGAAATATCCGCCTCAAGGTCGTCACACATATGTACATCCGTGAAATGGTACAGTGGCCTGTTGAGCCCCTATAGTTTAAATTTGGAGATCTCACCACTGCCTTCTCGATTTAGAGTCATCTACCTATTTTTAATCGGCGATTGACGGCGTTGTCGATAGCCAAATCAGTCGCCTCGATGGTGTTGCTTGGCCGGTAGTGGTCAGGGAAGTGCGGAGAGCTAAGAGTGGAAATATATCACCTTGTTTTAGCATGCTTTCAGTGTTGCGACGGAGAGATCAAAGTCAGTGTCATGCTTGGCCTCATTCGGATGCGATTGGTCTGGTTGGTAGTCAGAACAATATGATGGTGTCCATGGAGATCTCCTGTATTCGAACAAAGCCTGGCACTTCTCAGGGGCCTACAGGACGTGCCAAGCTTTTGCAGTTTCTCCTTGGCGATGATCATTAGGTGTCGATAGCATAGTCTTGTGCTTTATTTACGTGCTCGAGCATATGGACTGCCCATATTCCTTCTATGCCAATAACGAGTACCATTGTTTTGTCCAAGAGGACAACAGCGATGGCCAGATACTAAGTCTTTTCTTGAGCAGTCTTCCTCACAGCGACCCGCATTTAAGGTGAGATTGTTTAGTCGTGGATAGCTTCATTTTAATGAGGCACTCAGGCGATGTCGCGTGTCTTTTTACAGCAACATTTTCACGCTCCTCGGCAGCAAGTGCCAGAAATCCTTTCTTATGAGCCGCCGTCTTGATTGTGTTGAAGGTGCACGAGCAATATCACTGGCCAGTGGAAAGCTATTCTAGCCACCAGTTACCTTGGGGACTGTTGTGACATTATAGGAAGTCACAAGCTCGGCATCATAATGCACACGTTTTATTCGTTGTTGGGAGCATAATTCATAGACTCGGGTCGCATCTTGGTGCTTGCATGATTAGTGTATTTATGATGTAAATTCTAATCTATCAGGCATGAGCAAGGAGGTCGTGGATGTAAAGGCCGGTGATTAATGTTTTGCCTTGGAGGTTCAGTAGGTCGACATTCTTGTTTATCCGCGTGAAAAGTAGGGTGTTGGTGCTGTTTTGGAGTTTGTAGAAAGCCTCAGTAGAGATAGTTCAGACTTATCTAACCGGTTCTAGTCGTCCACGTATTCATACGGATAGACTCCCTTGTTAGACAGGAGGGTGACATCATGTTCGTTGTACCATTTGGTCATGCGAATGGTTACTTGCTGGCTTTAATTTGGGGGAATCGTCGTAAGGGGATGGCATTTCATGGTGGCTCTTTGGACATATTGGCAGCGTTCTACCTGAGGCCTTTGATAGAGTGGCTGTTATGTCCTCTGACTGGACTTTTTTGTGGTAGTCTGCCTGAGTTTATTGCTTATTTTTGATGAATCATGCATGCACTTAGCTTTGCGCTGGGTTTTGGAGACAGTAGCTGTGAATTGGGTGAGTCAGTGGTTTTCGGCGCCTTGGGCAGGTGTGGGTAGTCTGGCATACAACTGTTTTTGGTGGCGTTGACTGTCTGTCATTTGGCTGACAGTATTGCTTAAAGCATGCCATAATAGTGACTCTTGGTTATACGCCACTATTTAAGCAGCACGTTCATTCCTCGATGCTAGGCATGTCGATGATGTGACATGGTGCACAATATTTCGTCACTTGCTGACGACCTTCATGTGTGGCGCTGTTGTATGCAAAGGCGTAGAGCGTTCCTCATAGTAAACAATGGGTTGCTAGTTATTGCCATTCTCGGTCGACCTCCAGTGTTGAATCTCTCTTGTGCAAATATGTATACTACGGTTCATAACAATTCTCCAAGCAAAATTAATCGTCTGCATAGACTTAAATGGGTATAGCTCAGTTACATTACTTCAGCTCTATGCTAAAAGACAATTCTGAGGCTCTGTTTTGTGCGGCTCTAGAGCTTGCACAGGACCTTCCATAATCGTCTTCTGGTCTTTGCTTCTTTATTTCGCAGATTCTTTTCCAGGTGCCCTCTCCAATACGATTGCATAATCAGAGGGTGGCCAGTACATTAGGAGCTTGACCCCATCTCTTTTGTTGGGCGTGTACCGAACAATATGTGGTATGTGGTAAAGTATTTGCGTTTTCAGGCAGCTGTTCCATGGCGGGTGGTATGTCATGGTCACCTCGCGTCTCTAAATGGGTGTTGGTAGGAAGTGGATGTCTGTCAACCGCACGGTCAACGCTAGTCGCTAAAATCTTTCATCAGCGTGCCACCAAAATAGGGATCCTTTCTGGGTTCAGCTCCGCTGTTGCTTGTCGCCACTAATATTACATGTGGAGTACAATCCCCCCAGCTTGGGTTTGTGGTCAGGCTTTGCTTTCTACCTGTACGCAACCAAACTCAATGTACGTAGAGCCCAGTACCCCATATGGGTGTGGGCTAATACGTAGCCTTCTACATGTACGCAACCAAACACGATGCATGCGGAACTCAATTCCACAACTGGGGTGTAGGATAAGGCATTGGCTTCTACTTGTACACAACCAAACACGATGCATATTGAGCCCAGTACCCCAGCTGGGATGTCGGTCCAGGCGTTGCCTTCTACTTGTACACAACCAAACACGATGCATATTGAGCCCAGTACCCCAGCTGGGATGTCGGTCCAGGCGTTGCCTTCTACTTGTACACAACCAAACACGATGCATATTGAGCCCAGTACCCCAGGTGGGATGTCGGTCCAGGCGTTGCCTTCTACTTGTACTTAACCAAACACAATACACGTGGATCGAATCCCAATTACCACTTCTGACTACTTTTAATGCATGTAATCTCTTAAACTTGAATTTTCCTATACGATGTCCCAAAGCCTAGCAAACCCCAGAAAATATTCAACGATTTGTTTTGTTTCTCCAATGAAATATTTTAAGAAAACAAAATATAAGCTGTATATCACCAAAACAAAATTAAACATAAACACGTAGATGACCAGTCACAGTGCGCAAGCACGTGCAGGGACTTGCGATTTGTATCCTCTTCAACTGGCTAATAATACATATTTGTCTGTCCTTCAAGAAAGATATTCATTAGTTCGGATATACAGTAACGACCTTTTTTGATAATAATATATTAGTGTTTAAAGAAGACGATATAACTGGACTGCGAGGACTGCCTAAATTGTGGAAAACAACGAAAGGAATTCCTGCGCGACGGTTCATAAAAAATATTAATCTGATTGATTCGGTTGGAATTATCACATTAGGTACATTTACCATGAATGGTAGTTATAATGGGAACCATTAACGTTGGTAGCACTTTTGAAAAGGGAAATACATGTTGAAGAGACTGAGGACGGAATGGAAGTAATATAACACTGGTCGCAATGACTCCTGACACGTGATGGGTTGTACCTAAATTAAAATCACTATTAAGCCCTATCGAGAAAGATGTAGAGTTAAGGGAGAAACATATATGGGAAAAATGCAAACGATAAAGCAAGAAACATGCCAGATATAAACACTACATGTTGATAGGAAGTATGTGTTCTGCTGAAAATGGGTTATCTACTGGAATGCAAATCAAAATTATTTCAGTGGAAAATGTTTTGTTTACATGACTTGATAAACCAAGATAAGACGCAACACTGCATTACTTTGGTTGAAAACATTTGTAACTGCTCACATGCAACAAAGTATTCAACCGGATGGTCAGACGCTTGTACGTACATATGCGTATATACTCACATGCTCTCCTAGAGTCATTATCTCACCATAACACACACACACACACACACACACACACACACACACACACACACATATATATATATATATATATATATATATATATATATATATATATATATATATATATATATATATATATATATATATATATTATCTGTGTGTGTGTAATGCAATGTTGCGTGTTTTCTTGATAAATTTATCAAGTCATGTAAGCAAAATATTTTCACTGAAATAATTTTGATTTGCATTTCAGTAGATAACCCATATTCAGCAGAACACCTACTTCCTCCTATCAACATGTATTGTTTATATCTAGCACGTTTCTTGCTTTATCGTTTGCATTTTCCCCATATATGTTTCGCCCTTAACTCTACATCTTTCTCGATAGGGCTTATATATATATATATATATATATATATATATATATATATATATATATATATATATATATATATATATATATATATATATAATATATATATATATATATATATATATATATATATATATATATATATATATATATATATATATATATATATATATATATATGCAATAAACTGACGACGAACAGTACGAAACTAGTAACTAACTAGCCTAAGCGCTTTCGACTCTTAATGAGTCTTTTTCAAAGGCAAATACAAAACATATATACGACAAACAAATAAACACAAAAACGTTGTGTTTGTAAACCTCTACATGGCTGTCTTCACATGTGCTAAAACTGTAAATACAAACAGCTTGTATAGACTAGTCCCGGAAACTGAAAACGTATAATTCCCTAAAAGTCTACAAGCCAAAGCGACATCTATTTTTACTTTTTGTACATATGTAACGCAGGTTATATCCCGGATATTTGATTCTATACCGGTTATTCTTATAGTAAAAATTGAAGGATAATAAGAAGATTTAGAAAATGTTAAATTCTACTAGTGCATAGTTTTCATTTTCTAGTCTTCTTGGTTTAGACTGCTGGGTTTCAATGTTCTAAGGCGGCGTATCCAGTATGATTCCTTTTCCTTCCTGGTTTCGGAACTTCAGCTGTGGTTGTTAGCAATAGCGATAAGTATTATATCACTGAAAGTGTGGCCAGGGGAGGAGAAGTGTTCTGCGACCGGACACACACACACACACACACACACACACACACACACACACACACACAAACACACAGCTTTTTTGTCATCCAATCAGATCTATGAAGGTTTATCATTTTGTGTGGCTTTTCAGTGTCTCCGACGTACTAAAGGCCACAGATCTTACATGAGATGAGATAAATCACATTCTCTGTTTTGCACGTTTTGTTTGGACCATGTATGTTTAGTTTTTCTTTAGTCACTGTGCTAGTAAATGTCTTGGTCTCCAAGATATGTTGACAGGTTTTGCATCTTTTATAGCCACAGGGTCCAGATTGACTAGGTTGGCTTTGACTAGCGATTGGCGTTAGCTTTGCCCTGACTAGGATGTCCTTTAGGTTTTTTGGTCTCCGGTAAGCTACTACAGGTTTGTTCGGTAGTATTAGGTTTAGTATATCTGACGATTGCACGGTTGGCCAGTGGTTTGCGATGATTTTACCTACTTTAGAATTGTCTGGGTGATAGGTCAGAATAAATGGTATCCTATCAACCTTTTCTTTCTGTCCATATCTGAGTAGGTCATCACGGTTTGTTTGTTAGGCCCTTTGGATTGCCTCCGCAATCAGGTCTTTGTCGTAGCCTCGGTAAATTAAATGTTTAGCCAGCTCTTCAGACCTTTCGAGGAATCTTTCATCGTCGGAGCAAATTCTGCGTATCCTCAGTGCCTGGCTATATGGAATGTTCTTAATGCAGTGTTTTGGATGACAGCTGGTTGGGAGGAGATACTGGTGTTTGTCGGTTGGTTTCGAGTAGATGTCTGTGTGTAATTTATTTTCCACCAGTCTGGTTGTTGTGTCCAGGAAAACATGGTTTGAGTTGGAAATTTCTGCCGTGAATTTTATTGAAAGATGGAAGTTGTTTGCCTTTGATATGAAGTCATCCAGACTTTCTCTTCCATACTGCCACTTCATTTCTATATCATCGATAAAGTGTACCCACTGGTATGGTGTACGCTCAACCGATGCTAAGAGCTGACCCTCAAGTTTTTCCATGAAAATGTTAGCATACGACGGGGCCATTTTAGTACCCATTGCAGTTCCATTGATTTGTAGGTAGTTTTATTCATTAAATTCAAAGTTGTTGAGTTTTAGGACAAGCTCCAGGTGTTGGACTAAGAAGTGGGTGGGTGGATTGTTTACAGTTCTTGTTTCCCATGCCTCGCTACATGCCTGTAATCCTTCGTTGTGCGGTATGTTGGTGTACAAAGAAGTGACGTCTAAGGAAGCAAGTGATGTATCTGGGGACGGGGACATATCAACCATACTAACAAATATTCTAATTTGACAAAAGAAGAAAGAGATGCCCTGCACTCACTGTAAACCAGAACAGACATTATAATTAAGCCTGCAGATAAGGGTTCCGCTGTTGTCGTTATGAATAGGGAAGACTACATTAGTGAAGCAAGTAGACAACTAAGTGATGATAGGTTCTACCAAAAACTGGACCATGATCCAACGCTGGAATATGCAAAAATCATCACTAATGTTATTCACGAGGCGTACCAAAGCGGACACATAGATCAGCAAACGAAAAACTACTTAAGCCCAGAAAACCCAAGAGCAGGTAGATTTTATCTTCTACCCAAAATCCACAAACAAGGAAACCATGGCAGACCTATAATCTCAGGTAACGGGCACCCCACAGAAAGGATATCAGAATATTTAGATCATTTTATGAGACCACATGTCCACAAATTACCATCATATCTTCAAAACACGACAGATTATCTCATAAAAAGCATAGCTAGTGAACCATTACTGCCAGATACATTACTTGCTTCCTTAGACGTCACATCTTTGTACACCACCATACCGCACAACGAAGGGTTACAGGCATATAGCGAAGCATGGGAAACAAGAACTGTAAACAATCCACCCACCCACTTCTTAGTCCAACACCTGGAGCTTGTCCTAAAACTCAACAACTTTGAATTTAATGAATAAAACTACCTACAAATCAATGGAACTGCAATGGGTACTAAAATGGCCCCGTCGTATGCTAACATTTTCATGGGCAAACTTGAGGGTCAGCTCTTAGCATCGGTTGAGCGTACACCATACCAGTGGGTACACTTTATCGATGATATAGAAATGAAGTGGCAGTATGGAAGAGAAAGTCTGGATGACTTCATATCAAAGGCAAACAACTTCCATCTTTCAATAAAATTCACGGCAGAAATTTCCAACTCAAACCATGTTTTCCTGGACACAACAACCAGACTGGTGGAAAACAAATTACACACAGACATCTACTCGAAACCAACCGACAAACACCAGTATCTCCTCCCAACCAGCTGTCATCCAAAACACTGCATTAAGAACATTCCATATAGCCAGGCACTGAGGATACGCAGAATTTGCTCCGACGATGAAAGATTCCTCGAAAGGTCTGAAGAGCTGGCTAAACGTTTAATTTACCGAGGCTACGACAAAGACCTGATTGCGGAGGCAATCCAAAGGGCCTAACAAACAAACCGTGATGACCTACTCAGATATGGACAGAAAGAAAAGGTTGATAGGATACCATTTATTCTGACCTATCACCCAGACAATCCCAAAGTAGGTAAAATCATCGCAAACCACTGGCCAACCGTGCAATCGTCAGATATACTAAACCTAATACTACCGAACAAACCTGTAGTAGCTTACCGGAGACCAAAAAACCTAAAGGACATCCTAGTCAGGGCAAAGCTAACGCCAATCGCTAGTCAAAGCCAACCTAGTCAATCTGGACCCTGTGGCGATAAAAGATGCAAAACCTGTCATACGATAGAGACCAAGACATTCACTAGCACAGTGACTAAAGAAAAACTAAACATACATGGTCCAAACAAAACGTGCAAAACAGAATGTGATTTATCTCATTACATGTAAGATCTGTGGCCTTTAGTACGTCGGAGAAAATGAATGGCTACACAAAAGGATAAACCTTCATAGATCTGATTGGATAACAAAAAAGCTGTGTGTGTGTGTGTGTGTGTGTGTGTGTGTGTGTGTGTGCCCGGTCGCAGAACACGTCTCCTCCCCTGGCCACACTTTCAGTGATATAATACTTATCGCTATTGCTAACAACCACAGCTGGAGTTCCGAAACCAGGAAGGAAAAGAAATCATACTGGATACGCCGCCTTAGAACATTGAAACCCAGCAGTCTAAACCAAGAAGACTAGAAAATGAAAACTATGCACTAGTAGAATTTAACATTTTCTAAATCTTCTTATACTTTAATTTTTACTATAAGAATAATCGGTATAGAATCAAATATCCTGGATATAATCTGCGTTACATATGTACAAAAAGTAAAAATAGATGTCGCTTTGGCTTGTAGACTTTTAGGGAATTATACAACGTTTTCAGTTTCCGGAACTAGTCTATACAAGCTGTTTGTATTTACAGTTTTAGCACATGTGAAGACAGCCATGTAGAGGTTTACAAACACAACGTTTTTGTGTTTATTTGTTTGTCGTATATATGTTTTGTATTTGCCTTTGAAAAAGACTCATTAAGAGTCGAAAGCGCTTAGGCTAGTTAGTTACTAGTTTCTTACTGTTCGTCGTCAGTTTATTGCATCTATTTTAATTAATCCCTGACACACGCGATCCCTTGGTGGATCCAGTACGCTTGAAAGGGTTTTTATTCGCCATATGATTTGTATTCTATCTATCTATCTATCTATCTATCTATATATATATATATATATATATATATATATATATATATATATATATATATATATATATATATATATATATATATACAGGAGGGGAGGCAGCAGAAAAGTTTAATTTCCGCACTAAATATTTATTATGTACAGTAACATGACACAATCTACAAGCGCCTGATCTATGTTTCCGTTTCCGAACATTGGCAATGCAAGAAGCTCTGGAACGGATTGAGTTATCGCTACAGTATTTTGAGAAGCGGAAGACAAATGTACAGCCCTGTCGGGAATCCTATAAATTTTGATTTAGCAGACAGCTCACAGCAATGTCTTTATCGTTATCTGTTAAATAGTATTTTAAATTGCCAAACTATAGAACAGTTCACGTCTTTTTGGTTGAGGATATTAGTGTACGGAAATGGACACACTGGGCTTCGTCATTCTTTTGCGTTGTGGCTTTATTTTCGGTAAACATGTCTAAGAATAAAAAATGAACATTGCATTTTAAAATTTTTATATAGCATATAGTAAAAGGTTTGATTTAAGAATGAACACTCCCGGAGAAGTATAGAATACATTTACTCCTGAAACATTTTTTAATCTCATTTAAATTGTATTTTTCTTAAATTTGTCTAAGTTTGGTTTGTAATTCTTCGATAGGATATTTATAAAGGAATCTGTACCACAAAATGTATGAAATACCAAAAAGGCATGGCTTATAACAGTAAAAGGTCAAACAAATCTACCGTAGCCTTTAGTTTTGGAAGTTATTCATAATGAGTTTTTTGTCAACAGTTTCTGTATTCCATTGAGATTCGTCTTCTGGCATGAACAATCAAAATACAATTACAACAAAGAAGAGGTCTGGAAAATAATTGGATATCGGAATGGTAGCAATAAATATGTAAATAGACCATGAATAATCTGAATTTGGCAATGTCAAATTGAATTAAGTCAGTGAGCCAGGTGGCATAAACAGTAAAAACAATAAAAAGTACATAATAGAGACTTATCAAATACACTGACATGTAACCATGAAATAAAGATCATAGTGACCTAGTTGGAGCAAAAGTACTATGACGTTTGAGATGCATTTTCTCGCACAGCTTCATAGCAATAAACACTTACGCTTTAAATGCGGGTCTCAATGACTTTTTACAGAATATGTTTTGTTGCGTTGATACGAGCATGTTCATCCAGCATTCTGTGGGCATAACAAGAAATTAGAACATAACAATTTTAAAAAGTCTTATTTTTACTTAAAGCAACTTGTAGGTCTAAAGACACAATCGGCTACAATGCATGAGAGGTTGAAAATAATTAGGTGCTAATTTCATCTCGTGCTTCACAAGTGTAAAGTTTTCCCGACGTAATCTCGAGTCGCGAGTAATCCAGTCGCGACAATGTTTCATTTACTTGCAAGTTGTCTGTCTCGCGTTCGATCATGATCACTGTTCTAGGCACGTGGTGGGAAACTCTTGACTTGTCTTTATATCGGGTGTTCTCTTAAAAAAGCAAGTTTAAAATGTTGTAATGATTTGTTCATTATGTAGTAAATTATAACGAATAGAAAACGGGCGTGAGACGGACATAAGTTTGTTTCACAACTACACGTGCATATATCACATTATTAAGCCATAAATCTGTAGTGACTCAGGATTAGTCCACCCGCACCGCCACCCCACCCTAAAACAGTGTGAACATTTGTGAATGACTCTCATATTTCAGTTTTGTAACGACGATACTTTTGATTGGATCTTTTAAGTATTCTTAAAATGTCAGCAATGTGTACAATTATGGCTATTTATGATCCACATTTAATGTGGAGTTCTCAAAGGCAATCTCCTTCTAAATTTTAAAAATAGTAAATTTAGTAATTTTTGGGAAAATGTGCAATCTTTAATTCAGTGCAAGTACCATCGGTAAACAAGGTGGACGAGAATAAATGACAGCCATATATATATATATATATATATATATATATATATATATATATATATATATATATATATATATATATATATATATATATATATATATATATATATATATATATATATATATATATATATAAAGACCAATGTATAGTTACTGACCGCAGGTATTCCCTTTCCCACTTTTATTAATCTAGTAAACTATACCTTATACTATGGTATGAATCAAATTTTGCTTTTTAAATACGTATTTTTACGGATAAGTGTGTTTTACGATAATGTTAGAAAACTACGATCGGAAGTTTAAAAAAGCAACAAAAAGAAAACACCCCCCCCGAAAAATAACAAAAACACCCGTAAAAAAACTTACAAAAAATCCCCAAACAAAACAAAACAAGAAACCCACGCGTATTTGCACCTTATAGGTGATTTAAAATTGCTCACATGTCATATGTGATCAATTTCATCAGTCAAATCACGTCTTGGGGTGTATCTATTCATCCACAGCGTGTTAAATTACTTGTAATTGAACTAAACAATGCCATTTACTCATTCATGTTAATAAATACATTTCCGCCTGGATGGCAGGAAATTTTTTGATTAATGAAGTTCTGTTTGAATTTCTGTCTTTGCGTGCCTGAAACTGACGATTTTTTTGTAACCATTCCAACTGTAGCATCGCCGTTGTCATGCCATCAACCTCTCCCACGCTTTTCGTGTTGTGTAAACGTTTATCTGCCAATAAAAATCAAATGAATTATTCTTGCATATAGCTTCAACAAGTAGTTCTCAAACAATTTTGAATGAAATATCCTTAGCAGTAGTAAAATGTTATTTTAATTTGCATTAATTTGCATGAAATTTAATGTTTGGTCATTACTATGCTCCTTTCAGGTGAAAAGACACTTTTAAAAATATATTTTGTGAAACGTTTGACATTTCGTGCTAATATAGGTTCTATTTAGGCTGTATATAAATGCAAAATGTTGCATATCTTATTAATATTAATTCAGTATTTTTTACGAATGGTGTAGAGCATGATAAATACAAAAGAAAGTCAGCTTTATTTTTGAGAGTGTTATGCACGTACGCTAAAATAATGGGAAAATTCATCTTTTCACTGTGACTGTATTAGAATTATCATATAAAAAAAACATGAGGAAACTGGTCAGTTAAAAATGTTATTTTCTTCAGACCCCCCCGCCCCCAAATATATTTTTCTTAGATTACTTCATTCAAAAAGGGAACCACTTCAATACAATAACAGAGTTCTTTTTTTCATTTTATTGGTAAATATGTGTTACTTTTAATACTTAGGTCCTTTATTTGCTAGCGCAATGTCTTGATTCTTCGGATGAAAAAATCTTGTTTAATCAAATTTTTTTCTTTATTTCATTGAATTTCAGTATCCGAAAGTTTCATTCTTTCTTCGCTTATTTAATATTATTGAACATGTCTTTCGTGATCGCAAGCCGTTTTGGAAAATTACAGTTTGGATAAGACTATTTTAAAGTTATTTATCTATAACTTAAATAACATATTTCACAAAGACTAAGTAGTTTCAGCTTGCTTTCATATTTGAAGCGATTGCTAGCTACTTGCGTGCGAAGCATTCAAAGACTGAATTATATACTTTGATGTCGATGATGTTCATTCCTGCCGATTTATAAATCTGTTTCGTGGCAACAAGTTTTCTATAAAGTTGTTTCGTGACAGGAAAGATTTCTCCATTTTCAATACTTTTATCTACTTGTGAACATTGATCACTACATTGTCAACCACTTTCACATTTACACCTACGCTACGATATAGCTAAATGGGTCAAATTATTTTGTCATCAAATCACAGTTCCGAAGTGTTGGACAGTTTTAACTAATCTTGTTCAAAACTGTATGAACGCGTACGTTAGGAAATAAAGGCGATAATAGATGGTTAAAGATTCCTAATTTAAAAGCGTCAACAAATAATTTGGATCAATGAAATAGTTTTTTTTTTTAGAAAGCTTTTAAAATTATTTCTCACTGATTCATAAAGAAAATTATTGTCTCATTATGAGTGCATACAAGTCACTTAGAAGTCATTACCCTTTTATGTTTATTTATAGATAACAATTGGCAAGATTTAACGCCTTGATTTACTGGTACTTAATGTCAGTTTATCTTCTGAAGGCTATGTATATCATGTCATAAATGCTGCAAAGGCCGGTTTTTGGTTGTTTCTTTTTTTTACATCACCGGTTGAACTCGCGTAGCAGTCGAGTTAAACTGGAAAAAAGAAAAAATCTTGATCTGTTATAGCATTATGAGTCTGCAGATCAGGATCTATGTTGTTTGTTGTACTGATTACTCCGAACAAACAGCACAGATCCAGATTTGCATTATGCGACGGCAGATCTGGGTCTGTAAAGTTTACAATTGAACTTGTCTTATAAGCGAGTACAGATGGTATTCAAATCATCTGGAATTCATTGTCGAAAAACCCAGTGCCCATCCCTAACTAAATTATTCTGATCTTGTAGATAACACAAAACAGAATTTGTCTTCAGACGAGGTTGTATCCTCGCAATTTGGAAACAACCCGCTATCAAAATAAAGCTCCAAAACCATTACATTTTTAAACTCGTAAAAAATGAAGAAACTGAATCAGTAAAAATACCGCAGTAAAAATACCGACTCGTCGATTAACCCCTTTTTATAATTACATCAATCCCGACCCACAAGGCATAAAAATCCCTAAAACGTAGACCCGACGTTATGTTCAAATTACTCCATTCTAGTCACCAGAAAGCTTCCCTATAACGCATGAAAATCACTTATCCCCTCTCAACCCTTATAAAGAAATAAATAAAAACAAAATCAGTGATATTTCTATCGATATCTGATCATTCCATTCTGTATCAGGCAAAATAAATTGTTAAATTTTCCCTTCATGCCGTAGTAAAGAAAAGGGATTTAAGCAAACCTTAAATGTATAAATCCAATATTGTAAGAAAGCGTACTTCTGTGTTAATAACAGTATCTTTCGTGCCAAATAGTATAGTATCATTTGAACTGGATGTTGATAATGTATTGTTAAACTGGAAGATAAAGATGTATGAACAGCATCTTGAAGGAATGTGATCAAGGAAATTCAGCAAAACATGGAACTATTGAGTGAATCTAATATATTTACGTTGCAATACTATCTATGCTACGAATGATGCATGTAAAAGAAAGAAATTTTAGTGACTGAAAACAAGTATTTCACTTCCAAAGATTTTTTCACTTCTTGCTTACGAATATTTTTACAAATGTTAAAAAGTAATTTCAAAAAGAATATATATTTTTTTTTAAATTGTAGACTAATCTCCGTACTAATTATCTACTGAAATTGTCAGCGATTCAGGCATATTTCACGAAAACTCACAGACTATCGCAATCGGTCTGTTGCAAAACAAATAACAATGCTTTTATTGCAATTCCCCCAACCACTCCCAATCCCTCCTCGGACATTCACCACATCCCTGAACAATGACCCAGGGATCGTAATCTTGAAAACTTTACATATATTATGTTTTATAATTGTGACTGCAATGTTTGGTTAAAATATTTGAATGTATCTCAACAATTTGAAATTTGGATACAGTTAAACTTTCGCCACCACCAGAGACTTTAGAGCAAGAGCCGAGAACATTATCCCTTTTGCAAATGGCTTCCCTCTGGCCAATATAATTATAAAGTTATACGGTTTACAACCATTGGATGAAGGAGAGTACGACACACATAGTGCTATTTAAATCGTGGAGATAATGGGACAGGACTGAATAAATTTGTTTCCCACGTATTTGCTAGCAAATGTGTATAACAGATTTAATTTGCAGATTTCTTGCGTTACCCAATATGCTCATGTCAGCTGTTTTACGGTTTTATAATCTGCTGTGTTTTGTGAATGTTTGCATAGAACGTACCAAGTAGCAACACAATTCTCTTTCCTGATTCAAAGTAAAACGCAGAAAAAAAAGTGAAGGAAATAAAAATCTCATTGTTGGATTTGAAACTAGTATTCCTGCATGTCCAGAGATCTTATTTACCTTGTCGTATTGTTAACGATGTCAACTGACTGCAGTCAAAACATACTTGTAGTAATTCACTCCAATGAATTATCAAAATTATTATTTTTCCATTATCCATAAGTTCACGGACTACCATAAAATAAATATTGCTTTTAAATAGAAAAAAAATGAAACGTAGACATTTATTTTGAAAAATTAATTTGTAATGTAGCCGCACTGTTAAAAAAGTGACATACGCATGACTAAATAACGGAAATGGTAGACTTTGTTTATGAAGTCCGACTAGTCTTGGCGTGATGGCTTAGGAGAGTGTTTGGTCTAAGGGCAAAAACTCGTACATGTCAGGAATGACTAAGTTGCTTACCTTGTAGCATAGCGACGAGTAAACCAGATCATGACTATATTTTGATATTATTGATTTTCTTTTGATGTTTTCTTTATAAGAAATTGTACGCCGGGTAAAATGTAGCGAGTTATACACCAGATTGGAGGTGAAATGTTTCATCACTCAAGTGAAGATAAAGGAAGTTAACTGATCTCTTAAGGTAAATTGTATCTAAACTACATAATACGAAACACACTGGCAACGTGCATCATACGAAACACACTGGCAACGTGCACGTTGCACACACTTTCTAGCTCGTTTGTCCGCTATAGCTGCATGCACTAGGGTATACGTGGAGTTACACCACCACCACCAGTTCAGCTGCAAACGAATGGAAAGGTAAAACGCTTTCACAGAACGTTGGTGACATTGTTGCGAAAACTATATGCAGACAATAAAACACGAACGAATAGAAGAGGATATGCAACATACAAAAATAAATCAATAATTTAAAATGGCTATCTGTTCACAGGGTCATAAAAAAGCACATGCCAACAGAACTGCATTAAATTTTGAAGTGTTAATCCGAAAAGAACAGATTTAATTTGGATTAATATTAAATCGTATCCTGAAGCACACACACACACACACACACACACACACACACACACACACACACACACACACAAACACAAAACTCCACAATAAAACCAAGCCAAAAACAAAATAAACTATACGATGGACATCACAGCCTCAACTTACCTTGCAATATTAGTGTTAGCAGTCGGAAAATGCTTTTGGTTTGAGAGAGAGAGAGAGAGAGAGAGAGAGAGAGAGAGAGAGAGAGAGAGAGAGAGAGAGAGAGAGAGAGAGAGAGAGAGAGAGAGAGAGAGAGAGAGAGAGAGAGAGAGAAGCTGTAGATTCATGTTTATATCATATTTACAATATTGTCACCATGTGGATAAATTGATTGTGATTACAATATTTTTTAAATACAATATGCTCTTTTTGACAAAAATATGTAACTGATTTCTAATTTTAATTATTTTCTAATAATTTCTTTCTCTCTCTCTCTCTCTCTCTCTCTCTCGATAGATAGATAGATAGATAGATAGATAGATAGATAGATAGATAGATAGATAGATAGATAGATAGATAGATAGATAGATAGATAGATTGATTGATTGATTGATTGATTGATTGATTGATTGATTGATAGCTGTGTAGTTTTCTGAAGATAAATATGATTTCACGTTTACCGCTAACACACTATTCCTCCATTAATTATCTGCAAAAATGCATAAACTTCAGAATTAAAACAGAAACATTCAATAAATATATCATACTCAATTATTATGTAGAACCATTAATCAAAGTGGGTTAAAGATACTTTACCGAAGTAAATATTAATATTACATGACGCTGGAAATATGGTAATTATACTGCGTAATTCGTAGGGAAGCATTTGTGTGATCTACGAGTCATAAGGGTAAAGGAAATATCAAGTAAACAATTAATCAATACTTTTGATTAATTTGCACTAATATACCCAAACTTGACTCTTTGAGGTGCAAGAAACCAAAATATACAGTACGAATCCTATCGTACATGCACCACCACCATCATCAGCACCACCGCCACAAACAACAACAACGAATAATGACTACAACTACTGATCATTAAAAAAGAGAAAAAGATAAAATGGAGAAGAGGAAACTACTGTGTTCAAATTTAATACAATATATCTTGTGACGTGAAAATTCAGTACAATGTATCTTGTGGCGTGAAAATTAGTACAATGTATCTTGTGAAGTTAAAATTCAGTACAATGTATTTTGTGATGTGAAAATTCAGTACAATGTATCTTGTGAAGCTAAAATTCAGTACAATCTATCTTGTGAAGATTAGAATTCAGTACAATGTATCTTGTGAAGTTAAAATTCAATACAATGTATCTTGTGAAGTTAAAATTCAATACAATGTATCTTGTGAAGTTAAAATTCAATACAATGTATTTCGTGATGTGAAAATTCAGTACAATGTATCTTGTGAAGTTAAAATTCAGTAAAATGTATCTTGTGACGTGAAAATTCAGTACAATGTATCTTGTGAAGTTAAAATTCAGTAAAATGTATCTTGTGATGTGAAAATTCAGTACAATGTATCTTGTGAAGTTAAAATTCAATACAATGTATTTTGTGATGTGAAAATTCAGTACAATGTATCTTGTGAAGTTAAAATTCAGTACAATGTATCTTGTGACGTGAAAATTCAGTACAATGTATCTTGTGAAGTGAAAATTTTGTTCATTGTTTAAAAGCGACTGATACAAATGACACTTTAACCATAAGAAGTCAATTGGAAATGGATACTTAAGGCATTTAACTAATTAGCCTCGATTACTCAATAGCGCAGTTTGCTTTGCACAGCTACAGTTCAGGGTTCGATCCCGGATTCAGACATGTATATGGGCTTGTGGTCCTGTATCCAAAGTTGATGACTTTGTTTTCAAATTTTCCTCTCCATTTGAAAAAGAACGCACTGATCCGATATTTCAGTCTCAGAGAGCGCAAAAGGTAGAAGTTGTTATAACTTAAAATGCGAAAAGACCTCCAGATTATTTAATAAGAAACATATGGTCCGTACAAATATTCAAGGTCGTTGAATAAAGCGATGTTGGCGATACATACATACTACGTGTAAAATTAGATAGAAGCATGATAAAAAAGAAAGAAATAATGTTAATAATTGATAAAGGTGTTTTTGTAATGCCATATTTTAAAAACATTTAAAAAATATTTCTCTTTTACCCTCGTGTGACAACAACAACTGAGGAATTGACATATGTAAGTTCATATGCGGGCTGCGAGGTCGAATGTTGAAATAGCATTGTAATAAATTCTTTAAGGCATAACCATTGGTTTCTGTTGTTGATTAAGATTTATGAATATGTTATTCTTGTCTTTTCTACAGCTTCTCAAGATGGTGGAGCAGGCTCATTTTAGCAAGTTACTAAAAGCTCTTCAGCGACTTTGGGAAGAGCAACTGCTGCTCGACATAACTTTGAAAACGGCGGATGATCAGAACGTTCGAATTCACAAGCTCATTCTTTTTCTCTTTTCCAAACACTTCCAGATGCAATTCCAGGCTATGTCGACGGAAGAAATTAATGTGGATGTCAATCTCTCTGATGTAAAGTCCTTACTTTATTTTCTATACAATGGCGATGCATCAAAGTTGGATATGAAAGTCTTACCACAGCTTTTACGCAAATTGAAGTTGGATCTGCTATTGGATGACAAGCGAGGGAAGGAAAGAAAAGGAAAGAAAAAACAAGACAGATCATTCGTGGAGCTTGAGGAAATGTATCTCAGATATCTCACGTTTGAGGTTGAGTTAAAAATGCTTTATAATACAAGATATTGTTGGGACGTGACATTAATGGTAGAGGGTAAAACTTTCAAATGTCACAAGGTCATTCTGTCAGCCCTATCATCATATTTTGAACTTATGTTCTCATCAGGCATGCGAGAAAGTCAAGATATCGTCATTTGTCTGCAGGGGGTTGAGAGCGCCATCTTTGCATCAGTTCTTTGTTACATATATATAGGGGTAATAACAATTACAGTTGCCAATGCACAACAGCTACTCTCCACTGCCGTTTATCTCCAGATAATCTCACTGCAGGAACAGTGCGAAACTTTCCTATCTCGACACATTGACGTCATCAATTGCCTCGACATGTGGAATCTCGGTAGGACATATCACTGCCCCCGCCTCACAAGAGACTCATGGGAAGTCATCATCGATAATTTCAACCAAATTGATCAGTCCAAACTGATTTCATTGGAAAAGGAGGATTTCTTGTCCCTAATCACAGATGATAATCTAAACACCGATAGCGAAGAATTAGTATGCAGGTTAGGTCTAAAATGGTTAGAAAAAGAACCTTCCAGGGATAAACATTCTGTTGATATTGTGAAAGCTTTTCGTTTTCCATTCCTGAAGTTAGCATTTATTACCGGGATTTTACAATCGCATGCTGTTATTAAGAAAAGCAATGACTGTATGGAAACAGTTTCAAAGTCACTTGAGGATGCATCCGAATCACATTTACAACATTCTACATCACTTTCACCAAGAAAAGAAAAGGGTTTCATGGTTTTGAAATCCAGTTCATACGGAAAGGGAATAGAGATCGGATTTTACAGTTTGGGACAGGGTAAGTGGTTTGCTCTAACCCCATTAAAATCTCGTTACACCGGTTGCAACTTTGCCACTTGTTTATCTGGAACTAAACTTTTTATTAGTGGCGGAACACACAAACCAAAAGCTTGTCTCTACTTTGACATTGAAAATAATACATGGCTTAATATGCCATTGTTACAGAGAGGGCGCTCAGGCCATAACATGGTCGTCGTGCAAAACTGTCTTTACGTCCTCGGTGGAACGGCAGGAGTTACTGTTCGGACAGAAGACGATACGCTTAATGTGGAAAAACTTTTTGTATGCGAGGAAGGCACAAATTGGGAATCGTCATCAAAGTTAATGATCAATGTCTCCGATTCAGCATGCGGGGTTATCAAACAGAATATCTATCTTCTTGGCGGAACAATAAACAATCAACCGGGTGTTTACAGCAAGGATGTTCAATGCTTCAACACCGAGACAAAGACTTGCTGTATCCTTCTCCGTCACCTTCATATGCCCACAAGTCTGGCTGTAGCCACGTCCACATTTTTGGACATCTATATGATTAGTCCACGAGGGGAAATCATTCAATTTAGAGAAAATAATGTCCCATCCGTCGTTGGAAAAATGCACAATTCTAGTATGATTGGTTACGGTGTACTTTATCACGAAGATTCAGTATTTTTATTTGGTGGTTCGTCCAACACCGTGGAGTCTGATACAGTGTATAAATATGATCTGAAAACAAATATGTGTACTCAACAAAAGCAACTTAAACTTCCTTTCCGAAAAGAATCAAATCAGTTATTTGCTTCAGTAGCTCACGTCAGCCGCTTGTTCCTTACACGGCTACTCTCGACGACGGAGGACAAAAAGTTAAAAACTCCGAGATAAATTATCTTAATGTAAATATAACAAAGAAACATGTGTTATTTATAACTAGGTATTACTTTCTAGCCAATGACGACTTAAACGAAACAAATTCCGTCTTGTACAGCCAGTGAGGGAAAATGTTCTATATGTTTAAAAAATGCTTAAAATTGCCAATAAACACTAGTTGCATAATTTTTGGCACTATTACTTTATACAACAGAGGTGCGGGGATTTGAAAACGTGATATCATCATGGCATTTCATAATTCGGTTTTGTAAAACAATTTTAAAGGTGAGAGAATCTGCACTTACATAATTGTTGTAGTGAATTATGTAAATAACAAGCTACTTCCACTGTAGGCAACACTGATTGGCTTTTGGAAGAGAAATGTTTGTAGCAAGAAAGATAAAATGCCACATTTTTTCTATGACCTATTGTAACAGTTGCATTACAGTGTATATTTAATTTCAGTGTTTTGTTTTTATTTTCGATATTTGTGATGTGGCGAATTTTAAATACGTATTAAAACTTAAGGTTGAATAAATCGTGCTTTGAAGTAAACGTAGTCAAGTCAGAAAGGTCTTGAGAAATTTTACTGATTATTTCTTATTTCATCTCTGGAACATTAAAGGGCATAAATTTAAGTTTTAGCAGCACTGACCGGCTATTTTAATGGCACAGTGACATGCGTGCACTAGGACTCCGACCGTATCGGTTTAAAAGGGGTGCACATCACATACTTGATTTTTCAAAGGAAAGCTGATTGCAGCAGGTTTGTAGACTGTCAAAATTTCGTGGAAGACATGATTATTTGGAATGAATGTTGTGAACAGTTATTTCTGATTGGTCAGGAAAACTAAGGGCGTTCACTTGGGAAACCAAAATTTAGGGCACCGATTTGCTTAGAATTCTTTAGTTGAGAATGAGAGAAGTCAGATTGACTCTGAGGGAACAATATAATTTCGTTTCCCTCGTTAACGAAGGAAGGTCAGATAGTTGTCTTTAAAAAGACGACAGGCTATAGGCTAGGACAAAGTTGTGTGCAAAGAAACGGCATTAAGATACCCAGTTTTAGTTTACATTTCAGATTTTATTTCATTTGTTCAATCTTTTGCAAATATGTTCATATGCTTATAATTTACGCATGTATCGTGTATTAATTTCGCATGGCTTTATTGATATGTTAGTGTTATTCAGTTTAATTCTTAAGTTAGTAATTGTTAATTCATTGAGAGAATAGACGAACTGGATGTAATCAAATATTCAATTCACAATATTTCATAGGATTTAAGAATTAACCCTAATATACAAATGTGTCATATTTTTATGTTTACATAAATTGATTATCTGTGTAGAATGATATTGTTATAGTGAGCTAATGACAAGTGTATATTTATATATTATTTCGCAATGTTTAAATGATTCTACATTGTTAGTGGTTATTGAAACTAGATTTAATGGATATGATGCCGTAAGTAATTGAGCATTTATTTTATTGAAGATAATTGACAAGCTAAATTTAAATTATACGTGTTGTATTGTATGCTGGTATATACTACCGCATTTGACTGAGAAAGCACGTGGTAATTCATAAGCAATTGCTCGCACTGAGTGCAATGAACTTTGAGCTAAGGTCATTTGTACTAATGTAAAGATAACTTACCGAAACAAAGAATCTTTGAAGACGGGTATTTATTAAGATCACGTTAGGTCAAAATTTGTGCAGTGCGAATCGCCTATTTTAAATACAAGCAGAGCTATATATTTCTACGCAAATAAAACTGTTGAACCAAAATTAACTCTCGTAATACTCTAATATTTAAGGGAACAACTTCATACTCGGGATCGAGAGAGAGATCGAGATCGAGAGAGAGATCGAGATCGAGAGAGAGAGATCGAGAGATCGAGAGAGAGAGAGAGAGAGAGAGAGAGAGAGAGAGAGAGATCGAGATCGAGAGAGAGAGAGAGAGAGAGAGAGAGAGAGAGAGAGAGAGAGAGAGAGAGAGAGAGAGATCGAGAGAGAGAGATCGAGAGAGAGAGAGAGAGAGAGAGAGAGAGAGAGAGAGAGAGAGAGAGAGAGAGAGAGAGAGAGAGAGAGAGAGAGAGAGAACGACGACAATCATTTAAGGAGGTTTTTTTGTATTGAAATCCCTGTTACAAAGTGAGGCATATTGTCCGGGTTATTTTGAACAGTGGGTAACAGATTTGAGAAGATATTGAATATAAATACAATACCATAGCAGTGATAACTGTGTCTATTACTTAAATAAGGAATTGCGAGTGTGAATTGAGTGAAGATCTATGCGTTAAGCTTACGTTTTAATCGGTCTTCAAAATTCACCACAATGTTCTCAGTGAGCAATGTACTAATGGGTTCAAACCATTTGTAGATAGAAAATTAATTATATCTAAGAAGGTCATCCAAACGTTACAATATTACTTTTTTATTATAATGGAAAAATGGAAATTTGAACGATATTGTCACGTAAATTTGTGTAGTTAATGATGTAATTGTACTATATACGGATGAAAATATACTCTGAGTACCCGAGGTTGGTTTATTTACGTCTTTAGCTATTTGAAAATACCTTGTTCTGTTCGGCCCATACTGCACAAGCAAAGTTCTTGCAGTGCATAACTCATAACATTAAGCTCTCTGGCGGTGGATTTCATTATAACAAGGGTATTTATAGTGTAAAATCTTACTTTATTAGCTCACTATAGTCAGTTTTGTCAGGGTATTGTCCACGTCCT
Source organism: Potamilus streckersoni (assembly GCA_016746295.1). Lineage (NCBI taxonomy): Eukaryota > Metazoa > Mollusca > Bivalvia > Unionida > Unionidae > Potamilus > Potamilus streckersoni. Next base: position 653,615 of record JAEAOA010000502.1, read on the forward strand.
GTCCAATATAAAATCTGTAAATCAAAATATCTTAAGGTGGCTATGCCTAACCAAATCATATATTGATTTTATGTTGAGAAATACCAATAAACTTCAACTTAGCAGTATGTAAACTCTAAGAATGCATTATTTTTTGATACCCGTGTTGTGTGATAGAATTGTTTCTAAATTGTACAGATAGTCTAACCATGTCATATAATGTCATGCTATCAAAACAGACGCTAGTCTGTTTTAAATTAACATTTTATAATTGAACCGACCAATTTAATTTCTTTATGCGCTGAATGTAATAAAGGATGAGCAATGTTTTTATAATTCTCTGAGACTTTTCTTTATCGGATAGACACTCGGTGTACGAACTTGATTATGATAATAATTTCGAACAGTAGTTCTGATGCAATGATTTAGTATGTATCGAAGCAGATTCATATGCGCGCATGCGTAACGTATATCATTGCATTTATACCAAACCGTGTATGATGTACTAATTGGCACCAGACATGATATTTTATTTTTCGGTTATTTTTTTATGAACTACTTCTAACAGGTGGGTTGGGTTTGTGTAACCCATAATCTGCTGTCGGTGGTGGATTGTATTGGTTATCTCATAAGGGAGCAGACCTTCTGGACTAACGGTGTCTGCGGGTTACTTGTGTATGAAACATTATTCACATCTTTGTACATATTCTGTACTTTGATATCCTTGGTGATAGATAAACATTGTTCATATTTGTGTGTAAATTCTAAAACAATTGTTGCGCATGGTGATAGATCTATATCTCAAAAACGCTTGTTTATAAGTTCCATATGTTGATTCTTGTTCTATTACCCGTTGAGGTGACATCCTTTGATTAGTTCCAGTTAGAGACGATATAATTTCCATTTATCATACGTTTAATTTTGTGCAAATCATTGCTAAATCCATTGTTGTGAGCGTGAGTATGGTGGCAGATTCATTCCTCGTTCAAGTATTATACAGATAAACCTCTCATTCACGAAATTCCTTTCAGTGTCTTCTCCAGATCCAACCCCAACCCAGATTCCTCCAGTTACATGTGTCTAAGTGCATCAGTTATATAATATTTAAAATTGAGTATAGTTTCGAAATATCCTTGGTTGCTCTCCAAAAGGCAAGTTATTTTTTTGTCGTTTTTGTTTTATAAGTCGTATAAAATTGCTACTTTTTCAGTATTGATAGGGTATGAGATACTCCGGATTCAGTGACAAACAAACCGGGTGATGAGCTTCACTATATTTTTAATTATACGTCTTTCAAAAGGAAAAAAAAAAAAACATAGATGTTTACTCTGCATCGACTTATTAACCTAAACATTCATAATTTATATCCCTATTATCATCACAGGTACATTTGTACTAATTGGGATGGCACAATTTTGTAAATTTGATTTGTCAAACCTAACAAATGATATGTTGCTTTCCACTAAATATATTATTTGTTGAAAGGGTAAGAACAGTGTATATTCGCATATAGGTCGAGTCAAACTGAAATCGAAAACGAACATGATTTGCTGTAGCATAATACGCCTGTAGATCAGGGTCTATTGTGTTTATTCTACTGATTACTGCTAACAAACTGCACTGACCAATATCGGCCGGCGTATAATGCGACGGCAGATCTGAATATGTTGATTTTGCAGTTGGACTCGACATACAAGGGAGTATATATATATATATATATATATATATATATATATATATATATATATATATATATATATATATATATATATATATATATATATATATATATATATATATATGTATGAGAGTGTGTGTATATGTATACATACATACATACATACATACATACATACATACATACATACATACATACATACATACATACATACATACATACATACATACATACATACATACATACATACATACATACATACATACATACATACATACATACATACATACATACATACATACATACGCATTTGTTACACTTGCCATCGCGAGACTAGCGAACAAGATGTCTTCAACGTTCTTTAGCGTGGCAAATTAGTCACACATTTATGAGTTTTCAAAACAAAATTGACACACTTCCTTGCTCCTTTACATGCATTATTCGAATACTTCGATTATTTTCAGTCATGCTCGGCTAAATGTAAAAATAATGCTTGGTTTTAATACGGAGAAAGCATGTAAACAAGTAAAGGCTTTCGTGATGTTGTTGTTTACAAATCCGTGCAAGCAGATCATGAGGGGATTAGATAAATCATCTGTTAAGTAAATTTATTTCGTTCAATAAAGAATAAATTGTAAGAGTGATATTTGTCATCCACCATCAAGTACTTGGATTTAAGTCATCTTTATTTCCATAGCGAGTATGTAATTAAAACAAAAGCAACGTTTAAACGTGATTTGGAATGTATATTGAAGGTTGTCTTTACAGTGAGGTTTTAGCTGAATAAGTAACTTGTAAAATTTATTACGTGAAATTTTTCACGGTATGATGAAAAGTATGTTTTATCGAACGACTTCTCTTAGGCAATATACCAGTGACGTCTGAATCTTTTTCTTGGGCGGTAGCGTCAAGTTGACTAAGAAGAGCTTGAATTGCAATGGGGGTTGGGGTGAGGAATCACTAATGCCGCTTTCATGTCCTTTCTATTAGATCTGATCTTTATATTAGGAAAGGTGATATTTAAAATCGTTATATTTTACTGTAATATAATTGTTATCAAATTTTTAATGAGATTTGGCGTGAAATCATTTACTCAAATGTTTGCCCCAAAATAATTAGAATAACTCTTTAAAATATCAAAACTGGATGGAGTGGAGAAGAGAGCCTTTATCGCAAAGAGACAAAATATAGATAAATTGTCTTCGTTAATTTTTTTAAAATTTAGTTTAATTAAGGCCCTTTTCATATAAACTCTAGACAGTGATAGAGGCAGAAGCTTGAGTGCATTAGTCCGAAAATTTCTAAGTTTAGAACAGGGAGTGATGTTTGTTTCTTGCGCACTTGAAAAATGTGGAGCGGACATATTTTGGTGTGTGTATGATTAAAGCTCATATATTCTGATTAACGGCGTTGAGAGTGATTTAATTTCTATGCAGTAGATTAGCATTTACATCATCTACTCCAACCATCAATTACTGACTGCTCGCATATATTCCTTTGAGAAGGGATTTTCAAACAAGCTATCAATATTGAATCCCTTGCATCGCGAAATAGAATAAAATAAAACCAGTGGCCGGTCAAGTGTTTTTATTTTGGGGTTTGGGGGGTTGGAAGAAGGGGGTTTAAAAAGTTCAGAAGGTCTCTGAATTTTATGGAATGGGCACCAAAACAAATGTTTATGTGTATATTTACTCAGATTATGCATAATAACCAATAAATATTAGCAAGAATTAAACGATGATCATGTTTTAAGTGACCAGTGAAAACACGTTTGTGTGTGTAGGGTTTTTATTTGGCTGTTTATTTATTAGTTTTTTGCTGAAGCGGAGTCAACAAACCTGGGACCTCAACCCCCAATCCCGGCCCAGAAAACGATAGTGTAAATGCTTTCATATAATAATGTAAAGCGCAATACTATACTAGTTATATGATGATACGTGTAATAATACTTAACGTCACAAATTCAAAGTTATTGACTCACATCCTCTGTATCTATATCCATACATAAACGAAGGGTGCATGATAACAAGTTTCAATTTGGGGCATATTTTAATTATAATTCCTATGCAGGAAAACACCAGCTTTTGAAATCAAACATTACAGACAGAATAATCAAAACTCTCGGTACATTTCTCATTGTTCAGTGTCTAACATATAAGAAATTAAAGCGACTTTTTCCGTCTAGCAGCAGGGAGGGTGAACAGATCTTTTTGCTGGAGACCTTATTTAAACAAAAATTAAAAAGAAGGTAAATAACATTAAATTGAAGTGTCTAACCGAGCATATTTCAATACGATTGAAAACAAACAACAAATCGTTTGGGATAGCTCATTTTTTACCACATGGTTGACATATCTTTTTCTTCAGAGATTAGCTGGAGAGCGACTAGAGGCAATACAAATATTTACCTGTTCGTGATTCTGTAAAGCAACAACTACATCGCGTCAGGAATCTTAAGTTGAATTTGAAGAGGTTACAAAACAATTATGTAAACCTATTATAGAGACAACCATCGAAACGTCTTCTTCCTATGTTAGAGAAGACTGCTGAAGCAACTGGAAAAAATAGCAAAAAATCTAAGGAAATAAAAAAGATTTTACGGGGGCTTCCAGTTGAAATAACTGCTGCGTTACCACCGCCAAATGAACAATATGACGATGAACAATTTATTGCAGAAAAACCAGAATTTTTAACAGCTAAAAGTAGAATTAGTTTTTTAAAAAAATAAGTTTTCCGAAACGGTAATAGAAAAACTTAAATATATTAAAAACGTAGACGAATTAGCTGAACTGTTAATACTTATTCACAACTGAAAGGTTATCTAAAATCCGAATACGGCAGTGAGTACATAAATGATAAAAAATGAGAAAAGTTGTTATATCGTATGTACACTGATAGAAAACAAATCTGAGGTGATGATGGAGAATATTCTATCTATCTTGATAAAATATACATATATAAATTACTAAAATTACCTCCAGAACAACAAAGAGAAAGTAGAGAGTTAAATCGAATGTTTGGGGTTGAGAAACAAGACAGGATAACGGAATAAAGGCGAGAAGAAGAAAGAAGAAAAGATAATGTTGGAACAAGAAAATAAAAAAACGGAGAAGAAAGCAAAAAGAGGAATATGAGAAAAGACAAGAGGAGTTAAAATATGACAAGAGAAGCAGGAAGCAGAACACAAAAGAAAACTTGAAAAACTTAGATAAAGATTATTTTTATCGCATAGAGATTAAAATTCATTCGGCGCAGCTGGAAGTGAAATTACTACTCAATGAAGTGGTTTTAGTGCTCCATGTCCTAATAAAGTCCTTACTGATGCTGAACGATTAGAAATTTTGATTGGAGGAAAGCGAGCTGGTAATAATTCCTCAGCAATAATTAATGAAGCAGATGATATTTGAAACAAACATTTGCAGGTGATATGGATAATAATGTGTATCGGTCTCACATGTATGAAATCGCCGATGACTATCACATTAATTGAGTATGTAATTAAATACAGTTACTATAATAAAATGATCGCACATAGACCAGCTATGGTCAGGGTAATAAATTTACAATTACCATTATACTAAACAACCTATGGAGACGGCTAGTTGATCTTGTTCAGGGTCTATTTTGAAGAATAGTCGCAAACGCAACTGGGAATGAAAGCTATTGATGATGTTTGTGATAAAGGTATTGGTGCTGTTGGTGATGTTGCTAATAAAGTATTCTCAACAATCAAGGATAGGCTAGCACGAGTAATACGACGAAAATCTCAGCTAGTAAAATTACTTAGCACTAAAGTAATGTTTGCAAATGTTAGTAAAATTAAAAACCAAGCTGCTAATCAAAACCAAACAGAGTTGGCTGATGTACAATTATCAGAAAAAGAAAAAATATAACCGCTAGTCTGATAGCAGGAAGTAGTCTTCGTGTTAGATGATAATAATAATAATAATAATAATAATAATAATAATAATAATAATAATAATAATAATAATAATAATAATAATAATAATAAAAATGATGATGATGATGATGATGATGATGATGATGATGATGATGATGTTCAAACGTATCTGATCCAGAATTTGACATGGACGCACCAGTACACAAGGATGAGTCTCTGCGTGATTATCAATACCATTTATATGACGCACAAATTCCATTTAAGCGTGGAAGAATTTAACTGCAAGTTTAGAATACAAGCAGATAATTCTTACCCGCATAAGCATTTATTGAGGTAGAGTACGAAATTTTAAAAGCAGATAATACTGAATACGCCGCTGATGTTAGTGTTAGTTTTGTTAATAATGGTATTAAGACGTTATTTGACAGCGCTACGTATATGATTGACGGAAAAATATTTAATCAATTCAGAAAGACGTTGACGTTGCTACAACAAAACTTGGTCTTACAAGATACAGCAATGATTATTCAAGACCAGCTGGTCTATCAATGATGTTTAAAAAAGATACTTCTAATGCTCCAGAATACTAACAATATGAAATAGGACGAACAAGAAATTTTGCTAGAAATGCCGTTGCGGATGTACAAAGTATGATTATAGTGTAGACCATAATTTCAGCTTAGGATTTAGGTCACGTTGATCAGTGTTAAAAGGTTATAGGAAAGTGTTTTTCACGTGCCATTCCACTGCCACATATCTTTGGATTCTGTAGAAATGTCAGAAAGGTTACTTTCGGAGCCAAACATACAGTTGTACTAGTACAAAAGGCTACAGACGATGATGTAATAAGGCGATCCTTTGGTGATGCTGGTGGAGTAATTCTTACAAAGCTTTCGTTGTGGACACCTGTGATTACTCCAATATTATCTAAAGAAGATAAGTTACTATCTTTTATGAGTCAAGATGGTAAATCAAAGTTATCATGGTTTTCAACGACCACTGATGCTATCCAGAATAATATTAATGGTTTATTTACATAGCAAATAGCTTCTCAGCAAGGTTTTTCTTTACCAGGGCAAATATTTATTGCACTGAAAGATGCTGCACGAGTAAACAGTCTAAATCATAGTTTTATGATTTTTAACAATCTTGGTGTTTCTGAGGTTTCATTAAGGATAAATGGACATCATGAACCGTCCAAGGATATATTACTGAATTTTGATCAAAATAATGCAGCACGTGCATATCATAGTCTTATGTTGTTTATGGGGCGTGGTCAAAACATTGATAATGGTTTACAAACATAACAGTTAGATTTTACAACTTGATGTCCGATTTATTTTATTTATAACTTAAACATTTAGATTAAACCAGACAATCAGTAGTTGATATACATTTTAGAGCTCGTGTGACAATATGAGCTATTGCTAATTCCAGAGCAATTGCCGTTATACTTAGGGATAAATCGATGCTTGCTGTTTGAATGTGTCGGTGGACGAATGAGAGTTGTTGACGTTCCAGTAAAAAAATATGTAAATAATTTCCAAACATGTAATTACATAGTTTATGAATATTATAATGTCATATAATCAAGATAGTGTTACCCTGACTCCTGGTCAGATTAAAAAGCTACAATCAACATAAAAATAGCCGTTGAATACAAATATCGCTAAGGAAAGAACAGATGAGAGGTACCAATAAATTCTCTTTATCGAAACGTCAGTTTAGAAACTTCAATGAAGCTAAAAATCAAATAAAGGTATAAAACGTAATCTTTCTGAGGAAGCTATCAAAGATATTGTTAAATCTGGCAGAGTCTTTCCACTTCTTGCAGTTATACCAGCATTAATTACCGCTATAGCCCCATCTGTTGCAAAAGCAGCTGCATTAGGTGCTGTTAAAACCCTGGCTGGAATGGCATTAAAGAAAGTAACTGAATAGGAAATAAAAACCTTCAAAAAAGGGAAAGTGTCTAAGATTGCCAGGGACCCCATAATCATGGTACGGAAAGGGTCTAAGACAGTTCATTGATTCTGCTTATGTCTAATTTTGATTTACTTGATGATAAAAATTGAAAAAAAAAACTTCAGAGGTGTTTTTATTCTTGATCAATTACCAAAACAACCAAACAATATTGAAACTGGTATTATTAACCTCGAGAACACCTCTGGCCCGCACACTCACTGGGTTATGTACCCAATTGATCCACGTGGAATTATTTATTTCGATTCATATGGACTTAGCGGCACCAAAAGAATTTTTAGAATATGTTAGCAGCATGCAAAGCACTCCAATCTGGTATTCAACATTACAAACACAACATGCAACTGATCCAACAATATGTGGTCGTAAAGTACTCAACGTACCTTTTGCTGTATCAATAGCAGCAAAACCACCTCAGAAAATGGTGCATGAATTTACTACATTGTCACATTTAAACATATAATAATAAAACTAATGGAATATATTTACAGAATATCTTCTCGTAGTAAATCTCAGCAGCAAGGTCTTTTATCTAAATTTGCAACTGTAGATCATATCAGAAATGTGATTAATGATTTATGAAATATTACAAGTGTGGATCAAAATGAAGTCGTTTTTGTGTCAGGATAAACAAAGACGATTAAAGACAAGTAAAATAAACTGACATATATTCATTCGAAGTCCTGCCGCTGTTGTTGATAATATCGCTATTTTTACTGATCAGGGTAAAATACAAGATTCCGGTAAGTCAATTAACGATTGTGTCAAGAAAGCTGGTGATTCATTCATGGGTATTATTATTATGAATCTAAGTACGTATCAACAATACGTGCATTTCTCAACATGAATAACAATGGTATTAATAATCTCAGAACACCAGAATCTGACTTATATGCTGCAAGAAAAATACGTCGATGATAAGAAAATTCCAGTAATAACTTTGTTAACAACAATCAATGATGCAATGACCACACTCAAAACTGATTCTGTTATTTTATTTATCTCAGATACTTAAACAGAACCAGGAATTTTTTTTTTGAAATCCAAGGAATGTCAAAATTAAACTCGCTGATATTAACACAGAAATCAATGATATAGTCAGTGGAAATCCTAATATCGTTCAAAAAACTAATCTGATTAAAATTCCTCACGGATGTGTTAACAATATAGTATACACAGTAGCATCATCAGATTCAGCAACGTGGACTCCACACAAAAAATATCAAACATATCGAAGAAGTTACCGGTGGGTATAGACTGTCCGCATTTAGTAGTGCACAAATTAGTATAGTTACTACGTATCTATGGCGTCATTCAGCCACAATTGATTACTCAACGTCATAGTATGATAATGAATCAAACCCTAGTGACGGAGTCACTTATCGACGTTCAGCGTCACAGTATGTGAATGCATGACCGAACAAAGCAACAACAGTCTATTCTAAATTATTGTAATATATTTAGTTGTACCTCAGCGATGGAAAAATATCTGACGAGGAGTTCGCATCGATAATGAAAACCTACGATGAAATATTTAGAACCTCTAGCGATTCTAGTGACTTTGTTACTCAAATAACCAAGGCAAAAATGGAGAATTAGATAATAACAATAATAATAATGATGTCAACCTCCTTGACTGAGTCAAGAGAAATACTTCAACAGATTGTTACTAATACAGCACCGTCAAAAGCTACTATGATATCATTAAGTCTGACCAATCCTGAGTTTAGTGTTAACTTTCCAATCGCAATAAAAACAAAAGAAATAGCATTAGCACAATTACAGGTTTATTATAGCTGGTTTAATATTAGATCAAAAACATTCGGTGAATTGCAACCGAATGATTCATTAGTATTTGCAAATAAGAATAAGCCTGATAGAACTCCTGATTGGCAAGTAGTTAGAATTCCAACGGGCAGTTATCAAATAGAACAGATCAAAGATGAATTCCAACAGAGAATTAAATGCATCACAGGAAAAGAATATTAAAAAAATACTGCAAACGAACCAACATGATCAGCGGCAATTGAAATAAATTTTCCTGATTATTCTGTAGATATTTATCAAGGTTCGGTTAGATCAGTAATAGGTTGGCTTGAAGTTGAACTAATTTATAAAGGCTCACCAGAACCACAACGATCTGATTTCGTTTTAGAAGTTCAAAAATTTACAAACCTCCCAGAAAATCGAAAACTTATTCATTTATGGAAAATTCAGTTTGTGATGGTTATGCTCATTATACTCATTTAATAGATTTCATCCAGGGTATGAATTGCACAACAATAATATAATTAATTAAAGTTGAAGAAAGTAACGATAACATAAACATGTACTGAATGATCAAATAAATTTATTTTCCAGGATCAGCACTTTTTATGCCGATGATTTAAAAAATCAAATAATTGAAACAATACAACATCTGAATCAATATGCATCAGGCTTAGAATATGCAAATAAGGCTATCGTTGAGAGAGAAAAAAGTTAAACGCAACGGCCGATAGATTATTTTTAGTACTTACATAGGTAATGAAGACGGCCCAATTCAGCGTGTAAGTTATACACATTCCTTTGAAACAGTATTTCTTAAACATTATGGAATTACTGAAGAACGACTGACAACATTTGTAATTTCTTGATTTATCTCTGAAGAGCTATATAAATCAGTTATTGATCTTATTGATGAGCACTTTAAAAGAATAGGTGATTAATGGACAAAATTAATCCCGCCATCAAATATAATAATGATCCACATGGTGGAGGCCAACATATCTCACCTGATATTGTTAATATAACATCAACAATCGCAGTCAATCTAATATGCAATGCAGTTGATGGTAGTTATCAATGATGTATATTACATGCATTTATAGCTCAAGCGCAACCAGGGCGGTTAATTGTATCTGAGCCAATTAATCAAGTTTGTCTACGTGTCATAATCTATTATTATCAAGAATAAATTTCAAACTCACCGACCAGGCAGAAACCATTCTTGACTTAAGAAATGAAGAATTGAAAATTAATTTGTAAATATACTCTCGTAGAACGTCTGATAAATATTCCCTGGTGTAATAAAGATAAATATCATTAGATACTGACTTTTGTTTTACAATAATATATTTAAACCAATTGCACATATAATAAAGAGAAATAACTCCTGTAGAGAAAAACGTATCCACAGAGCAATTTAAACGATTATCTCCCTTTATATACTACTTGGCTAGCTTTACCAAACCCATCTATTTTAACCTCTTCAACGAAGCGTATTAGTTCGTCTGTCTGTTTCTGGCCGTACTGAAAACAGAATTTCCTGAATCTTTAAAGGCTTGTTAAATACCAACAGATTGACAGACCCCTGCCTATCATATAAACAACTCTGTTGTTTCCGTACATGCACAGCCGTAAATACATACATACATACATACATACATACATACATACATACATACATACATACATACATACATACATACATACATACATACATACATACATACATACATACATACATACATACATACATACATACATACATACATACATACATACATGTCATCTTAGCAAGATATATAGAATCCTTTACGTAAGCAAAGCCGCGTAATAGGCATTGTGTTTCAAGGCTTTTATAGATATATATACTTCAGGTTGCATGTATTGCAAACTCATTAATGTCAAGCTGTGTTCCTATCTTTAGATTGTAATAATGTAAAATAACTGAATGAAATCTCTTTTGAAGAGGAAATAAAGAAAGTCATACATACATACATACATACATACATACATACATACATACATACATACATACATACATACATACATACATACATACATACATACATACATACATACATACATACAAGCATACATGCATGCATGCATGCATGCATGCATGCATGCATGCATGCATGCATACATACATACATACATACATACATACATACATACATACATACATACATACATACATACATACATACATACATACATACATACATACATACATTCATACATACATACATACATATATATATATATATATATATATATATATATATATATATATATATATATATATATATATATATATATATATATATATATATTTTGTAAAATCGTTATATATAAGAAATATACATGCAATTAGTAAAGAATCTATTAGCCTGGGATCAACTGCGTACACAAATAACAGATGTTAATACACATATAATTGGGTTACACATATAGCAGATACTACTACTACTACTACTACTACTACTACTACTACTACTACTACTACTACTACTGATAATAATAATAATAATAATAATAATAATAATAATAATAATAATAATAATAATAATAATAATAATAATAATAATAATAATAATAATGCCCTATATTTATGCATGGTCGCATAATTAACAAACAGCTAGTTTACATTATGGCCTACAATTAAAACCATTATATAAGAAATATATATGTAATTAGTTAATAATCTATTAGGCTGGAATCAACTGCATAAATGGGATACAAATATCACAGATGTTAATATAAATTGTACAAGGACACTCTTTATTTTTTTCTTTTTAGAGACAATGATGCAAGCATTGGAAAATAGATGCAAAGATAGAAAAATGGATACAAACATAGGAAAATGAATACAAACATAGGAAAAGTAAAGAAAAATGTATTAGTTTTATATAATTATCATACATGAATATGAGATAAGGCACTTAGAAGTGCCGTTGCCTTTTGAGGATTCTCCTATCACACTATTTACTGTGTAGTAACCTGAAGTGACGTAATACTTCACTACTGTACACGTCATCAATAAGTTTGTACAGTAAATTATATTTCATTTGCAGTGTAAAAAATAGCGCGCAAGAAGATACCACTATCGTGATTTTACGATCACGTGTCCAAGTCTTTATAATTTAAAACAGCTATTGTTAATAAGAAAATAATCCATATATTACAGAGCAGGGAACAATGAAACAGACATTATACAATTTCTTTCGAGCACGTATAAACCGATTCCGTTGGGAAATTTTTTACACAGGAGACGTTGAATAAATTCTTCATCTGATACATTATTTATCATATGTATCCAAAATATTTTTCTTTTGTTGCCACATAGGTTTTGCAGCAAATAAATGAATGGATTATTGTATATATATATATATATATATATATATATATATATATATATATATATATATATATATATATATATATATATATATATATATATATATATATATATATATATATATAAATTTATTTTTTTTCTTGAATTTTATGCTTTGACTGACTTGTAATGTGGTACATCTTATATATGTATATGTATATATATATATATATATATATATATATATATATATATATATATATATATATATATATATATATATGTAAGAATAAAACGGGAATAAATGCAAAATGACCGTCCATTTAGCCCGCCGAAAGAAGACATTTTCGTCATCTTGGCTTATTGACTGTGCACTGCTGGATCAAACCCTGTGGAGGCCCCTAAGCAGACAAAATCTCTCCCCTTTTCCTCGCAAATTATCTCCTAATGCGTTTCTAACTTTACCAACCAACAATTTTAATAAACCAAGGTGTGGGGCCCATAGGCCGGTGGCTACTCTACCTATGTGGTAATCCAGTACTGGCTCTGTTGCACTTATGTTCTCCCAAAATCTTTATTTTATTTTTTTTCTTGAATTTTATGCTTTGACTGACTTGTAATGTGGTACATCTGTGATAGCTACGCAATAGACATCGTCCTCAGAATGCCTTTCTATTCTATTTTTACAGACCCTAGGGAATACTAACTGTAGTCTGAATCATTCGATTTGCGAAAAGTTATCAAGATTTCTCCGAAATAACGGTTTTAATGATCAAAATGGTATTTTCAATACTGCGTGTCTCATGTTTGTTGTGCACATTGCGAATTGTTTGCTTGGTCGGCCATTTCTCTCGGGACTGAATCTAACGCATCATTGGGACTGCTCTGGTGGTCTAGTAGTTAGTGCGTATGCCTTGGATGTGTGAGGTCACGTGTTCGAACCCCGGCCGAATCATGCCAAAGATTTAAAAAAATAATGCTAACAAATGACTCGCTTGGCACTCAACATTAAGATGATAGTGTTAGGACTGGTCGGCCTGGTGTCAGGATAATGTGACTGGGTGGGACATCTGCGGAATGATGCCTCAGTGTTAGACATAACTATAAACTGTTTCAGTGCAGACATCGTAGCGATATGACTGAAATTGTTTTAAAGCTACGTTAAATATCGAAAACACACTCAAACTCATCCGCATCATTAACTTTATCAGCGTCCTATGAGCGTACTCAGTAGTACCAACAAAGAGGTTAGTGTGGTCGCCGGTAAGATCGAAACTTCTTGAAGATGTTCAACACAGCTGTATCGAATACTGACATGGCGGATTATGCAACTAAATACGATTAGAGCGATTTTATTTCGGTTGATCTGGTAGCATGTCATCCTGGAAGTTTACTTGGATACGGAAAGTGTTCTGAATGCTATTAGAGATTTGGACATCCAAGACACGAGATGACCAGATTTGCGATAAAATGACATTTGCCAGATTTTAATTTAACTGGATTTGACTGTATAGAGTTGTTCGAGTTTACACTGAATAATCTTTTATATATTGTTTATGCGTGGTTTGGAAGACAAATGTTGGGCTCTAATAGTTTTATTACGGTAAATGCTTGATGTTTCAATATTTATATAGTTGATCAATTGATCATAGGCATACAAAGTTCTTGTATAAGGTCTTGATAACTCTCAAAGTCCTGACTACTGTCGTTGGCTTTGTTCTATTAAATTTGTAGTAAATTCGTAGAAAAACCTCGAGGCAGAGTAAGTTTTATATCACGCAGCGTTTTGTTTGTGATAGTCTTTAACAAGCATGACTCTTCTTACACTGTAAAAATAGCAACAGTTCAAAATTCGAGAAATGATTTTATGTCCGCGTTTCACTTGTATCGACAAACTTTCTGTAAATATATTCTCGCATTTTCAGCAATCTTCTAACGAATCAGTTACAAGAGTGTCTTTCTTTTTGATGAAATAGCCCTACTTTATACACGTGGTATCTGCAGGCAAAGAGTACGAACAGTCTTTTTAAACACACACACACACACACACACACACACACACACACACACACCATGAGGAAGTTTCGTCTTGAGAAAACTTCTTTTTTAAACGTTGTTTGTAATTCACTAAGTCTTTATTTTCGTGATAGCATTCCTATATTCTAGAAAGAAGACATGGCATTAAAATTCTTCCTGAGACGTAATTGCTGATCACTGCCTGACCATTTGAACACTTTCAAAGTAATCAACCCGCTAATAGTATTCAGGTTTAAAAGTCTGTCGTAAAGGATGTAATCGTTTATTGCTTTTTACTTACTTGCATGTGTGCCAAATATTTGTAAATGAGTTTTCTTTGCTCATAGGCCAACTAGGAATGCTCTCTTCTAACGTATACATGGGGATAATAATCATGTTTGACCAACGGAAGGTTAAAACAGCACCGACACCATCGTACATATTCCTTTAGAAATCCGATTCTTTATATTCCTATTCATGGATCTTAACACCACAACTGAAAGTCCGTGCTTGGTCCTCTCGTCTCGAGTAGACAAATCCGGCTCTGGCAAACGATATTTTGATTATTGCATCCAGATCTTTATACTATTGTTTGAACGACATCGATTGACGTTCAAAGTCACAAAAGTCAGGCAAAATCCACAGAAATTTGCATTTGTTTGATTTTATACATCTCATTCAGTTTATGGCCTCTAAACTGGTTTACGAATGCATGGATGAGATCCGTAGATAGATACAAACATGGCATCACTTTAACCAGGAAATTTGAAAAGGTCGTGCTAAATGGCTTTCGCTAGTAGAGTAGTAAGATACACAAAGGGCATCGCTTTCAATGACAGTTAAGGAGATGCGAGATCGTGCTGCATCGCTGATATCGCAGAGCATATCACTCTGGGAGCAAGACACACCATCGCACTCGAGTACATTATTGATCATGGAGTCCGCAAAAAGCCCGCCATTTAGTAGAGTTTGTAACTATCAGTAAAACATGCTGAGATAAAAATTGAAATTAAATTCATCCTTGACCCATCATTAGGATGCTTTGTATAAAGTTTCATCATCTTTCTCTGTCGAGGTTTTTATGCGCATCGAATTGTTGAATTACCCTTTGTTATAGTTGGGCTCATCGTGTCTGTACGGTAAATTGTTATTGTCTGGAATGCTCATTCGTTTCAAACACACAATTTAATAGACGTTTTCTAAAGTTCGACGGATGATTTGGTGTTTTTGCAAGCGTACATTTTTGTGTTGATCTAATGTTTTCAATCGAAGTCTTTATCTTTGAAAGCTTCTTTCAATGCATCAAAATTGGGCTAGTTGATTTGATCGATAGCTGAATGTCAGCTCTTTGACTCTGCACCTGGTATGAATATCTTCCTGTCGGTCTTGTTATAGGTATCCCTCATTTGTGGGGCCAACGCTAGCAGGACTGACAATATTATCTTCCGCTTCTTCGTCCGTCCATGCACATAAAAGTTTCCTTTTGACGCTTTGGGTGATGTCTGTAAAGGCAATGCATGCACATAATACTGTTAGTGTCAAAGTAAATGACTCAGTTTCTTAAACGTTCTAAGAGATCGTAGAATGTATTGGAGCATTTTAAAAATGCATCAGGGTTGACTCACTATCTCCGTGATCCAGTAATAATTTTAGAATTTTGTCACAGTAACGACTTAAAATGTCGTCCACATCAGATCGGTAATCTTTCAACATTTCTTCATGTAAGTCAAATGGGTTTGGAGAGAGAGAGAGAGAGAGAGAGAGAGAGAGAGAGAGAGAGAGAGAGAGAGAGAGAGAGAGAGAGAGAGAGAGAGAGAGAGAGAGAGAGAGAGAGAGAGAGAGAGAGAGAGAGAGAGAGAGAGAGAGAGAGAGTTTGGTATAAGGTGTTGAATGCTTCTTTTTGATATGTGTGCATACCCTCGAGGTCGTAACGTCAGGCAAACGTTGAAGTACAACGTGTTACTTATCTGAAAAAGCGTGGAAAATAATCTTTGCCATTTAAGTCATTCCAAACGTTTTAGACATTCTACACTTCTCACAAACATGACGAGCTACCAAAAATAAGAATGTGAAAGCCAATCTCTGGATTATATGCAGCATTAAAAAGGATGACATCTACTTTTTTTGTTTTGTTCTTGTGCTGGGCTTCTTTTAAGTCTTGCTCCAGGTCATTGTCATATTTTTGGACGTAACATTAAGCAACCACGATATCTTTCTTTGCAATAAATGCGTTGCTCCTGATTGGCAAATCTTTAATCACAATTTTCAGAATAATACGTATATCCGAAGAATTAATTGATAATTGTAATATCATCGAAATGCTTTGACGATGCTGCACATGAATGCATATATCATATTGAAAATCTGGTCCTCGAAACACAAGAGTTTCGCGAACGACTTGAGGGTACACTTTAACGAATATGGGGAGGAGCCAACATGGTTTTAAGGATGCAATTTCAGGAATGTCACAAACCGTTTCTTTTGAAATACCTCTATGCTTACAAATTAAATGACACAAGGAAGCAAAACATACAAATTTTGTAAAACTTAACAAATAATCAAATTACCAAAGTTATAAATGAAACTGTGAAATGAACTTTCAGCATTATGAAGTGAAATCAAAATAATCTCAAATAAAACTACTGGTAAAGTCCAAATGAATGAAAAATTAATTCCTTGTAAAATTCAAAACTGGAAATATAATCGTCCGCCAAGGATCGTGACGTTGTCAAAATGGCGTTGTTCTGAACACTTTGAATAATTCTTAATAGTTTCAAAATTATATTATAGTCCAATGAGTACTCTCTATTTCCACTGAAAAGTCCAAGCAAATGTTTTTTTTTTCCGCTTAATAATATCCTAGTATAACATAAAACACATGTAGACTTTATATTGCAATATGAACATACGAAACAAGAATGACTCCAACGTATGAATGAATCTGATTGCTTAGTTCTATCATTATATACATATTTAGGAGTCTATTACAATATATGGCAATATACTCCAC
Organism: Potamilus streckersoni; assembly: GCA_016746295.1. Classification (NCBI taxonomy): domain Eukaryota; kingdom Metazoa; phylum Mollusca; class Bivalvia; order Unionida; family Unionidae; genus Potamilus; species Potamilus streckersoni. The sequence goes on from JAEAOA010000502.1 coordinate 671,286, forward strand.
GTGACAGATCTTTCTACTCAATACAATATTTCAAAATACCTTTTTATGTGACGCAACCCAAACAATAAGAATTAACCTAATTCTTCTAAGATACTTCCTGACTGATCTGTAAAATTGGAGAAAGGCCGAATCTCGTAAACATATATACTAATAATTTTATTATTAGTAAAATATCAAAACATACGTTGAAGATCTATTGTAGATTCCATGCAATTTTAAGGTCTTTATAATCTTAGAATAGACCATATGTACTTACGAATTGTATTTATTGATAAACATTACAATTTACAGCAATTTATTAAAAGTACAATAAATAGCCATCATCTTGTAAAAGGAGAACAAAAATGTAGGCATCCATAAAAGGGAGCTACACACCTTCTGTTTTATTGGATCTGGACTCTTCTTAGTCTTGCAGCAGCATTTTAGTATTGGTTCAAAGTTACTCATGTCATCTTCAAAATCACTGGCTTACACTTGTAATAACCCATAAGTTAATGTATAGGGCGACATCAAATGTCGTCGTCATCTGTGATGTGTCTAATTTTGAAAACTCTTAGAAGCTTTGGTTAAAGGAATTATATCAAAGTCTACTTAATTAAAGTAGAAAGGGCTAGAGATAGTTAGATGATTATTTTCATTTCATCTCTCAACGTCAAAAGGGAATTCGTTCTAGCCGACGTAACATGACCGAGTCAGATGCTATGGTACAAGAGAATGACATAAGACTCTTTCCCAAAATCGACCGCGGAAGGGCGTCAGCTGGCTATAGATGATTGTTCAAAGTAATGTTAATTAAGGCATGATTAGTTCTCTTGTCAATCCAAAAATTCTACGGAATAGGTTTAGGATACAGTCTATTCCGATTGGTTAATATGGATTTATGGGCGTTACTCTGTAAGAAATTAAAGGTTTTACTTTAGGAAAATTCAGCAGTCTTTAATCTTTCGCGAGGAAAGTTAAACGATTCCGGGAGAGCGTGTAAGACGTTATCTAGTGATTTGGCAGTAAAGCGAGAGTTTTTGTCTCAGCGAGAAGGCAAACTCTACATTTTGAATTCGTAAAAAGTACGTCTTCATTATAGAGTAAGGAGCCAGATAGTTATCTCAGTTAGGAGACGGACTATACGTGAGATTCGTGGAAACGAATAAAGAAATGGCAAATGGAAACAGCTTTCCTGGATTCACATGAGAAATCCCTGAACAATCACAGGACCAGAACAAGTTTTACGCAGAAATATAAGTCCAGAGACGATTGTTAAGTCAGAGTTCGACGGACGAGAGTCCAAGACGAAACAGCGAGACAAAGATCGGCAGAGCAGGGACGAACGGAAGTCTTGATGTCCGCATAAAATAGGTGATGAAGTCTCTCATCGTTGCACTCAAAGGTCACATCTCATTGGCAATGAAGATAGTAATTTAACGTTGAAAGTAATTTTACATTTAAAGAAATTTGTATGGTCTTTTTATTTAAGTACATGTTAGTACCATTTCCCTTCTTTTGTAACCAAGTCATTGATTTCTTTTCATTTTAAATTCTGTTGATAAACTGATTAAATTTTATATTTGTTCATCGAAAGGGGGCTCGTTTTGTTATTTCTTCAATTTACTTGTTCAGTGATCTGCATTCTTCTTTCTATCTATCCACACTTGGTAAAGTACACCGCGGAGGTCATTCCTTAGCAACGAACCGTAGTGAAAGAGGTTGGTGTGTTTTGCACGCCGCCAATTTGTCACATCATCCCTTTGCTTCTTCATTTGGTTTCTTCTCAGGAAAGTGTGTGGTTTCATCTTGATCTCAGACTTTGATTTGATTAAGTTATATAAAGAATCGAGCACTACATATATATATATATATATATATATATATATATATATATATATATATATATATATATATATATATATATATATATATATATATATATATATATATATATATATAGATATATATATATATAGAGAGAGAGAGAGAGAGAGAGAGAGAGAGAGAGAGAGAGAGAGAGAGAGAGAGAGAGAGAGAGAGAGAGAGAGAGAGAGAGAGAGAGAGAGAGAGAGAGAGAGAGATTGTGGCTCAAAGTATATATACTCATTCTAACTGTGAAGAAGATACTGGATGAGTATAAATAAAGATAGCCTAATTTAGTCTTTCGAAAGTATAGTTTAGGTAAGACTATGGAATATTCGTCTGGATATAAACGTCTGGGTTCTTGTGATGTCTGTTAAGAGAAAGAATATTGCCTTCAGGATATCCACAAAGTCAAAGAAATGGAAAGTCAGGAGAAAAGAGAGACAAAAGTAGAAATACCTGTTACCATTGCCAAGAGAAAAATATTGGTTCCAGGATATCCATAAAGTCAAAGAAACGGAAAGTCAGGAGAAAAGAGAGACAAAGCAGAAATACATGTTACCATTGTCAAGAAAAAGAACATTGGTCGTCAGAAAGTCCTAAGAAATTGGGAACAAAATTGAGAGAAAGAAGAGAATTCTTCAGAAATAGAAAAGAAGAGCCCATACTTGTCAAGAAATGCAAGACGTCAAGACAATTTGTAGACAGTGAAGAAGAAGAGCTATACCAGTGAAGGAATTGACAAACAAGGGACATAATGGGAAATAAATAAAGAAAAATAAATGGATTTTGTGATATGTCAGAATATTTTATTGAGATTTTGTTTTTGTAAAATAAGAATATTCCAAAATTCGTGTCTCTTTGTCTTGACATTTTTGTATAGCCGAGATACGTCAGTGAGCATGCGCTCGCACACGAACTCCATTAAATCATAAGGGGAAGGGATTTAAATTTTGCTATATAGTATTATTTGTATTAAATATTAAATCTATCTAGTATTATCAATCATTCTCATGTAGAATTCAGGGATATCACTTTCCGATCTATTAGGTGTATATTTGTAATTTTTATAATTAATCCTCTATACCTTGATTTATTTCATAGCAATTCGGAATGACTGTGTAAAGAATTTATTACGATTTCGCCATTCGAGCATGTCTCATACGCACGAGTGCATATATCACCGACCCAGTATCATCAATTTTTGATCTGTGCTTAATGGTGATGGAATATATCACTGATGCGTGCAGGCAAAGTGATGGGTACCGTTTACCGCGGACCTGTGTTTGAATCTCTGTATATTGCGAGTTAAATATTATATACGAAATAAAATGTACGCATTTTCACTTCACATTGTAAGGCCAAAAGTATCTTTATCTATTTCGAATGATGAAAAATATTCTTTTTATATTTTCTATCATAAGAAATACAAAATGCCTTTGTTTTCTACCTTACCATCTAATTGCCATTGTCGGTCTCAAATTATTCAACCTTATTCCTCTGGCATGATCATTGTATAATTACAGTGGTTTGTAGAGTTTTGTTTTCCTTTGCAGTATAATCAACAACATAAAATGTATAATTCATTTCAAATAACAACAGCGTTCGAATAGTTATACTAATATGCAATAACCTTTTTGTCTTTCTCTGTCTCTCTGTCTGTGACACACACACACACATACACGCACACTACAAATACATTAAGGATTGCACTCAAATATACAGACTCTAAAACTACTGACATTTACTTGGTAAATACCTTTTCTACAATAGGACTTGATGTATGTGCTTTTGCTTGTGTTTGCGTTTATGTGCGTGTGTGTATTTTGGATTTTTAGCGTAGCTTTAACAATAGTAATCATATCACTTCAGTGTGACAGTTTATAGCGACATTTAGCAATGGGGCATCATGCTGCAGACATGTGGCATCATGTCCCATGCGGTCACATTATCATGACACAAGGCCGTCTAGTCCTAACACGAACTTTTTAATGCTTAGCACGAAGCGGCAGTTGCTAGTACCATTTTTATTAGACTTTAGTATGACTCGACTGAGGTTCGAACCCAAGACCTACTGCATCTGAGGCAGACGCTCTAACCACAAATAAGAACGTACCTATTTCGCTGGAACTGAATATATACTTTTTGGACATGTATTTCCTCAGACCTCATAAATTATGGATATGCAGCAACGAGATTCTTTCATTTAAGTCCTAAACAACAGTCAGATCAATTGCAATAGTAGTTCCTTCCGACATTTGTTATCTCCTTTTTGTTTTGTTTTGGGGGCACATAACACCAACATTTGTCAATCACTCAAAACATTAATATATATGCATATTTTCTACAGTTTGTTCCGTGCTTTTGCTGTGCACTGCGTTCAGCTTCAAACATTTGCCGATGCACAATCATCGTCTTTTATCAGGTACAAAAACCTTACTCTTGCATGAAATCGAACGACTAGTTTTGACGTTGATTCACATCCGGCAGGCTTACTCACAAAGGAGCTTTCAGAGACCATCTAGAGTTTATGTGGATTCTACTTTTCCTCTTAAATCACGATTGACACATTTTCCGAAAAGCAGACTGATTAAAATTAAAATATGCTTGTTAAACATTGCTCTATATTAAATAATGGTGGTTGTTGTTTGATATTTTAAAGCACAGAGCACGCTTGTTGCTTGCCATAACGTCACTATCGTTTTTTATACTAAGTATTAATGACAAAGATAGAATAACGCGAATTTTATAAACACCTTTCAAGATTTTGGAATCTCATCATTTCTATATATAAGGCTGGTAACACCATACAAGACGTTATACGTGATTTGCATGAATATTTTAAAGATCCAAACTCTGATATTAATAGCAATAATTGATATCTTAGTTTAATTTGGGCCATATAATCCCATCTTCTTTTGCATAATTCAGTTACTGAAACTGCAGTTAGAGGGTGTATGCAACGAACGCCTTAAATATACCGTATCTGTTAATATATATATATATATATATATATATATATATATATATATATATATATATATATATATATATATATATATGCACACACACATACACACACACACACACATATATATATATATATATATATATATATATATATATATATATATATATATATATATATATATATATATATATATATTCATTTTTCAACTTAATACTGAACACTAAAATGATTGCAAGGACGTTCATAGAAATAAAGCCAATATACAAAATAAGAATTCTAAGCAACCCATCAAACATTGCTTAGGAAAGATATTTACAACAATTATCGACCCCAGAGTACTCTGATAAATCAATTTAAATGAATCCCATGGTGAACTTAGATTAGGTCACTTTACCACTCGAAATATTTTTACAACACATAATCTCATGCTACATGAGAAATTATCAAAAGAGGGTTTACATCGTCAGTTTCTTGATTTTAAAATTTAAAAAAAAAAGTAAGTGGAGAATTAGTTTTGGAAAAAGTTTAATAATGGCTTTTCAAGGAAATTCTCTAATATTATATATAAAAGTATAAACGTATAACCACAATACAACTTGAACAGATTTCAGTGGAAATATTTCTAGTTCTTTTTAATGCACGAAACAGTTTTTCAGGATCTTAATATATCACCATTATGTTATATTATTATCTAAAAGTTTCTTAAAATACTTTGAATAGAAATATTGCATTAGCATCGAAATAAAACGTTCATATTGTGAAAGTATTCAATATGTCAATTTTCGTTTACTTCTTTGTCAGGTAAAGCAAATATTTATTTATCATATCAACATTTCCGTTTGATATTACTGTTTTCAATCCAGCCATCCATGTTGTTTTATTCTGAGACCTATAATTCAAGAAAATGTAATGCTTCACCATTTAATATCAACATTTTAACTTATACGCAAATATTTGCTTTGTGTTCGTTCAAATTTTACTCTTAGAAATCATATCGAATGTTTTCTCAAATGGAGTTAACTTGAAGAAATAATCCTGCAGTTTTTTCCTCGTTTGTGTACATTAAATTATTTATCAAATTACTGAGAGAGAGAGGATATACCATTTTAACTCGTCTTCTTACGAAAGCAGTGACGTAACTAGGATATTTGGGCCCCTATGCAGGCCTCTATTCAAATCCTACCGATGGGCCCCTGCCTAGTCTACAGCGTAAAAAAATAATTCGTGGGCCCCTATGCATGCTCTTGCTACATGGTAGCTAAGCCCCTTTAGGCAGACATAATCAAGCGTGATACTAGAACTAAAATAGTCGAACATCTACGGTATACCTGTGCGTTGATACAAAATATATTGTCCATTATTATTTACGAGCATTAGGAAATATGAATGCCACTAGTGCTACATTAAACATTACCCCAAGTCAGTTCGAATATCATGTACATTACATTTCAAATGATGCCTTATCGTACTTTCCAGCTCGAAGCACAAGAGATATGTTGAACTTGAAGTTCGCTTACTGTTAATGGCCGTCTTTTTCAACACACACCCTTAAAACTGAAGCAAGTAACGTATGAGATTAAGAATCGTCGAAACACTATGTGTACACTTTCCATAGGACCTATCCACAGTTTTCGCAATACAAATGATACAAATTTGCAATAGTCTGTCGAGATTTTGTACAGCAAATTTGCCGGTTATGAGGCACACACTTCTTGTAATCTATTTGATCTTTACTTGTTTACTTTTCTTAAAACTTTCAAGGTTCTGCAAGACCTCTCTCTCTCTCTCTCTCTCTCTCTCTCTCTCTCTCTCTCTCTCTCTCTGACGCTGTTTAGGCTGGTTATCAGTAGACTCATCTACCAACAGAGAAACACGGAGAGACAACAGCAAAATAATCGGATGGCAAGTCTCCCCAAATCCTCTTTCCTTGTTGGTTCGTCTATCAGCGTATCATTTATATCACACTTTATCACTCTCTTTCTCTCAATCTCTCTAGACAAAAGACCAACGAAAAAGGGAAAGAAAGATATGAAAGATGCAAACCATGTTATTATCAATAGATATGCTAATTAAAAAAATAATATTGACAGAGATCAAGTGTGAATAAAATTAACTGTTTGTATTACCTCTTGTTGGCTCGTCATTTTGCTTAGTTGTTATCCAATATATACGTCGGTGACTGAACGTCAGCGTGTTCAGTATTCAAGAAGCTAACCACGCTCTTTGTGTATTGCTCTACTTTCTTCTTTCAAACTGTTTTTAATGTTTAAATCATTGGCGTGTCTTATATTTATTTAATCGTAATAAATGAAAATATAAGCTCATAAAAAGAATCAACTTCTCAGTTTGCAAAGCGGATTGTGAATAGCAGCAAAAGATACAGAACAACGTTTAGTAATGGAAAATGACATTCTAGAATGATCGAATGAGCCTTGTGTATTTACAACACAATAACATATAAAATTCACTTATGAATGTCCAACACATTGACCCTGATCAACATATTTACGCCTTCTTGTTTATCATAATAATAATACTAATAATAAGCTCACACCCATAGAGAATAATGTAGCTATTATTAATTGTTTACATAAATGAAATAAAATAAATTTAAAAAAAAATCAATCAGGTCAAACAGAACTGAGCTCAGTTTTGGACAAGGTCAAGTCCAGGAAACAATGTTATATTACATTAACATGTAATGAAAAAAAAATGTTTTGTTAAAACTAACAGAAAAAATTAAATTATATATACATAACAGTACACATACACACACACACACTGATAATATAATCAATCAGGATAGAGAGCTATAACTCTTTTCAAGCAGGAATTTAAGTGAGCAACCTCAGATATTGCCTAGCGTCCATGAATCATACATCACACATATACCCCAGCTCAAAGTTAACATGCAATAGGACTTTTCAGCAAAAGACTTTCCTGAATTTCGTTAGATCCGTTTACCAAGAAAACTGAAATTCATGTTAATTGATAGATTTTATATAAATCAAGCAACGACCTGGCGGATGTTTTCTATAGGAAAGTACGATAAAACTGGACACATATTCATCAGAGCAAGATCAACATGTGATGTGCACACTTTAGATTATGTCCCCTTGCTGGACTTGGGGTGGGTGGGGGAAAGACATTTTTCTGCAACCTCTATCCCAAATTTATTTTTCAAAATTGCATTGAAATGACTGGAAGGAATGTTGAGTTCAGCCAATATGTGTTTTATATTTAATTCCATTTTCTACAATATTCACTATCATCCCAATACTCTAGAAAGAATGATTAAAACAATAAGAAAAGTAATATCTTATCAAGCAGAAAGAAATCTAAGCGATGTATTTTGAAAAAATAATCTAATTATATATCACTCGTAAATGGTCTTAAAAATCACCAGTGGCATTCCAGAAATGGTATTCTACTTATTATTTAATTTCTGTGGCAGAAAATAGACCTTATTACCCGGCTTTGCGTACGTAAAAATTCGTTATATATCACACTGAGATAACATATGTATGTATGTATGTATGTATGTATGTATGTATGTATGTATGTATGTATGTATGTATGTATGTATGTATGTATGTATGTATGGATGGATGGATGGATGGATGGATGGATGGATGGATGGATGTATGTATGTATGTATGTATGTATGTATGTATGTATGTATGTATGTATGTATGTATGTATGTATGCATGTATGCATGTATGCATGTTTGTATGTATGTATGTATGTATGTATGTATGTATGTATGTATGTATGTATGTATGTATGTATGTATGCATGCATGTATGTAAGAAAAGTATATATGAATACACTAGTGTTTATGGTTTAAGCAATGCACTTAGTGTCTCGAGACCGATGATTTGGAACTCTGCCACTGCTATTTCTAGAAAACGTTATATTACAATCTCTGCATATATATTGCTTTCTTGAATCACTCATGAAATCAGTATGTCTTTGGTTTCTTTGCTAATCGGTGTTAATCCTATGATGGTTGAACTTAACAGATGACAAAAAAATTAAAGTCATGCACTGGGACAAATTTAAAGAGATTATTGCACATGTTTATTCTAAAATCCTACTATAATATGTTGTTTTAATATAGCCTTGCACAATAATCGAGTTCACCGAGAAATCCAAATATTGCAGTTTTATTATGACCTTGCACCATAATCGAGTTCACATAAAATATTAATAAGGTAGCAATGGCTGCCGTAGCATATGTTAGCATTTCATAAATGTGGCGACGAACTAATTATTATGTTCGTTCAGAGTTCGAACTTCATCCAGTTTCCCCATGAAATGTCATTAGGCTGATTTCTGTATTAAAGTACAATCTATTCTTACACCATGGAGACAAACGTTTTAGTCACAATCCTCTTGTCTTTATCATATGATGTTATTGTGTGTATGATAACTAGGACAATTCGTTTTGCTTTATTATAATGGACTATCGCCTCTGTGCGGCATTTATAACGTAGGTTCTTTATACATGTGCATGCATTACTAATAGCAAGTTTACGATTGATGGCAATTTCATCCATGATAAAATTTGTACATTAGCCTTGCTTTACGGAACAAAAACTCCATTTAGTGTGTTTTGCCGACGATCCGTTTCATTTTCGCTGATAGATTGGTTGTACAGATCAAAATCCGATATCCTGAAGAAAGTGGTTAAATGCCAAGTGAAACAAAAATTTAGAAAACAGTGCACAAATCATACACAAATGCTAATACAGGCAAAGCTATTTCGAATCATACTTCTTTTCATTATCATGAAAGATAAATAATTGAATATGGTTTCATTTACGGAACAATCTTTTATAAAGGTAATAACAAACAATACTCTCTAAACCTTTTCCATTAGTAGCAGAAAGTAGATCAATATCCATCTTATCTTCGATTTTAATGTTTCATTCAATGCAGATATTAAAGGATGCTTGAAAATAAATACAAAATAAGTTGAATAATGTTTTAATAAGAACCCAGATTCTGCATTACCGTTGTTGGAAGGCAATCAGGGACAAGAAGCAGCGTTGGAGGTACATTTGTAAGAATACATTTTTGTTGTGTTATAGATACACGTTTGAAGTAGAATTGAAGAAGTATACCAAGAAATATTGTGGGAGGCAGCAAATAGGACACAACTAGAGGCATAAATCTATGTATTCACGACTGGATGGAGTGTATCGTCGTCAACAATATACTAAATAATGTTTAAGTGGGAGTGCTACTATTTAAAAATCTAGTGTAATGACTTTACGGGCTCCAGAACGAGAAGGCAGCCTTGGATTGAATCCACTAGAATGTGGATGCGGTTTTCAGTCGTATTTCCCGAGCAATCGAGAAAAGGCTGCCGCTGTTCTGGGTACAGCACATGAAAGACAAGTGTCTCTCTCTCTTGCATGACAGAAAATATTGTTTCGCGTTCCAAGAAATAAAAAAGACCCTATGCGTCGTTTATTACAGCACACCCGGACAAAGCGTTTGCGGACAAGACACAGAGTCTCGACATGCTTGAGGAAAAATTGCTTAGCCCAGGTTTCTTCTGCCGGTTTCGTCAGACTGTTAATCAATACGATGGACAACAAAAGTAATGAAGGGTATGTACGCAAACCTCCTCGCATCCAACAAGATCTCGCTCAACACGGGAACTTACCTAGCACAACGACAACAATTACTCTAGACTATATCGTATTTCAAGATGCCAAAATTATAGCGAGCGTTTCAGAAAGCGCAACAAATAACATTAAAAGCAGAACCAGCGACCTGGCAGAAAACGGGGACTATCGTCCGACCATCTCCACTGAGCTCCAGAAATAGTAGAACAAGCCCTGAAATAGAATACCTTGCACTAGCTCTCCTCGCTTTAAGTGAGGTCTCCAGAGTATGGACGGCATGCGTTGTCATTCCGACGTGCATACTGCCTTGTCTGCACAAGAGCATGTAGCGTCGGGAGTAGTAAAGAAGCACCCTTTCTACACGGAGAAGGGGGCACATATATACAGTCGAAAAACACTCAGACAAAAATTAGCCAATAAATACATTTACACATTTGTGCTGGTGCTATTTTGTAGAGCGTACTCGTACATGTAGTATTACAGCACAAGATGCATAGAACAAGATAAGCATTTGCCGAAATAATTCGAATGTACACCCATCGGGCCACTCGAAGTGAACGTCAGCTTCGTAACACAAAACTGGCGTATATAGCCCAGCAATGTCCTCGTACCTTCTTCAGAATTTCGTGGAGAACAACGTAGTCGCCAGACGCATTCATGCGCTTTACTCTGCCTGCCTGCTGTTTGTGGGTCTAACATAGCACTAAACCTTGAAGCCCAGTGGGCTTTTGCCCCTCATGCGTGTCTTTTTGGGACTTGCATTTGGGTTTTTGCAGTGATGTCCTCCCAAGCTGGTTGGTACAACAGAGAAAGTTTGCATGGGGGTGGGGTGGGGGTGGTGCGCGTAGCCGCCATGCTTCCAATGTTTATGGCTACAACTTCGACCAGTCTCATGTCATGGATATGTGAACTTTATTGTATTGCAGTTTTGCCATGTGTTGGCCATAGTTGTACTGGGCATCCTTGTCAAAGTAAAGCAAAATAAGGTTTGAACATGTGTAATCTTTATGTAACCTACTGCGCGCTTCGTGACTACCAGGGCGCCAAAAATGTAAACTTATTTTGAGGTAGGCGGAGCTGGAAAAACTAGGCGGGGTGGGCGCTGATAAATTTTTAAAAAAGTTTTGAGGGAGTCTGGGGAAGTATAATTTTATGTGGCTGACGAATTAAGACGAAACTTTTCACTACTTTGGATATTAATAAGCTATGCCACTCTTTGTCAAAGAGAACTTCGATGCATACACGTAATATTTGAAACCTTTTGATTATCAGTGTGCTGTTTGGCAAATGACACTTTGATATTTACAGAGAACCTGCTATTAAAAGCATGTTATTGTCAAATTGACTCATTCGCAAGAAAATAAGTCATCCATAAAAACGCATGAGGTGCACTATTAACAATATATTTTCTTTGTGTTATACATCTTTTAATATGCCATCCTTAAACCAACTTTTGGGTTTAAACTACTGTTTCTTTTTAATATGAGCACAATAATTACGTGGAAAAGACATATTGAAGATACCATGGCATTTTAAACTACTTATCATGTAATTCTAAAGCCAATATTTGCATGAGTAACTATCTGTATTTTGACTTTCGTAGAAAGCTACCAATACACAACAGTCACATGTCATTTAGTCATCGTCAGTTTCACGTTCTGATATATCTGGTACTAAAAGGACATCTTGGTATTCCTCCATACTTTGGATGATATTCCAATGAGAATGGCCTAGCTCAAATAATTTATGGTCTATGGCCTAGATTGTGTTGGCTTTGATTATGACATAGAGACACACTGGTTCATGTTCTGTCCTCCGCTAATATCAGAATAAAATATTATTTCTTTCACTAAATTGATACTTGCAATGGAATTAATGTAAGTTTGAAAGCTAGTTATAATCTAGTATGAACCTCTTTCACCTTGGTAATAGGTACCATTTCCATCTCCTAATGAGTTAAATGATAGATTGTAACAATATAGTTTTTGTTTGTAGTAACGTTCTCTACCAAGTGCGCATGGAGTATTTAATACTGCCTGCAAATCAAACGTTGTATTATAGAATGAGGTTGTCAGTCTTTGCACTAAAGTGATCATTAGACGTCTGCTCTCGTGAATTATCCTTATGTCTCACATGGGAATCATTAATTTCTTTTAGAGTACTGTCAGCATTTCCTTCAGCCATTTTGATAGTGATCTTTGTACACTGGTTAGACTGGTTTGTCTTTAGTTAAGAATTAATAATAATATTAATGTGTGTGTGTTTGGATTTGAATACTTTCTTCTTGATTGACTTTCCCGCCTCTTTCTTTCATTCTTGTTTTTTTATGGCATGTCTTTAATTCACCGCTAAGGTCCCTGACAAGTTTGAATCAGATGAATTGAAGACATCTTTTGAATGCTAATAATCCGTACGATTATTTGCCTGAAAATCGGCCAACGATCCAGTCATGCTATCTCCCTCATCATAAATGAGATTCTTAGAATCTTTGTTACGCTGTGCTTTCTCATTTTTATTCACCCTTTGTGTCCGATTCATAAATGAAAGCAATAATTGTACTTTTTGATACCTCATTATTTTCTATCTGCATGTAGCATAAAATATTGTAACATTGCAATATTTTATTTATTACATGGCAAATACAAGTAGAATGTTATATGTCTCAGAAACGAGTTAGTCGGATAATTTACTATTATTTGTTTCAAGTTTGTTTAAGTTTTGTTAAATAAATCAGCTAAACATATCACAAGTAAAAACAGCTGGAGTATATTAGTAGTGATATAAAAGAACCGCGTTACTATATTCTGTAAGATTCAAATGAAATGGATTATTTGCATTAACACTGATATAATATAAACTAGTTACTATATAATGTTAATGCAAATGAATCGTATGATGTATTACTTGCATCAATACTGATATAATACAAATGAGTTACGATATGCTGTAAATACAAGTGAATGGAATAATTTATTACTTGCATTAATACTGATATAATACAATCGAGTTACTATATTCTGATAATACAAATGAATGGGATATGTTATTACTGGCATTAATACTGATATAATATAAACGAGTTACTATATTATGTAAATACAAATGAATGGTATAATTTATTACTTGCATTAACACTGATATAACACAAACGAGCTACGATATTCTGATAATAAAAATGAATGGGATGTGTTATTATTTTCATTAATACTGATATAATATAAATTAGTTACTATATTCTGATAATACAAATGAATGGTATGATTTATTACTTGCATTAATACTGATTTAATACAAAAAGTTAATATATGCTGCCAATACAATGAATGGTACAATTTATTATTTGCATTAGTATTGATATAATACAAACTAGTTACTATATTATGCAAAATACAAATGAATGGTATTATTTTATTACTTGCACCAGTACTGTATTAATACAAATAAGTTACTATATTCTGTAAATACAAATGAATGAAATGTGTTGTTGCATTAATACTGATTTAATACAAATTAATTACTATATTCTATAAAATATAAATTATTCCCATGATTTATTTATTGCATTAATACTGATATAATATAAATGAGTTACTATACTCTGTAAATACAAATGAACGGTATGATTTATTACTTGCATTAGTACTAACTTAATATAAATAATTTACTGTGATGTATCGAATTTTGAAAGCTCTTAAAAGTTTTGATTAAATGAATTGTACCAAAATCAACTTAAATAAAGTAGAAAGGGCTAGAGACAGTTACATGATTATTTTCATTTCATCCCTGAACGTCAAAGGTAATTCGTTCCAAGCGACGAAACTTTACCGAGTCACCTGTTATGGTACAAGGGTTTTGGCATAACACTCTTCCAAAAATCAACCGGTTAAAGGGGGAAGCTCGTCAATAATTGATTATGCAAAGGAACGTTAATTACGGCATGATTAGCTTTTTGTCAATCAAACATTCTACGTAAGAGAATTTAGGAAACAGTCGATTCTGATTGGTTAATGGAAACTTAAGGGCGTAACTCTATAAGAAATTAGGGGGTTTGCTTTGAAAAAAATTCTTCAGTCTTCAGTCTTACTTACAAGAAGTTAGAAAGGACTCCGGGCTAACGTAGAAGTACGTTTTTCCCGTGACTGAGTAAGGGCTCAGAGAGTCGTTTCAGATAAGAGATAGACTATACGTTGAAGATTTGTGGAAACGAATAAGAAACGGCAAAAGGTACGCAATCTTAGTTTCCCGATTTAATATGCTATTTCATTTGTTGATTTATTTGCAAAGTATTGATGTTATGATGTAAGTATGTATGATTTCATTTTTTTAGGGTTTTAGTGAAATGTTAGTCATGACATTTTATTCTTTGATTTTCTAATTATCAATTCATTGGGAGAATTGACAAGATTGCATGTAATTGGATGTTCATTGAGAAAATTGACAAGAGTGCATGTAATTGAATATTCGATACATAGGAGTGCTTAGGAATTTTCAAGAATTAAACCTAATAAATGATGGGTAATGTTTTGTAGATTTATGAGTTAAATCTCTGTCTAGTATGCCATGTATTGAACGTATATTCATATACTAGTTCGTAACATTTAATTGATCTATTGAGTGTATATTCATCTACTAGTTCATAATATTTAATTGATCACGTAAACTATTTTAGAATAGTTAGATTTGAGGGGCTAAGCCATATGTAATTTAACACTACTAGATAGTTTAATGTAAGAAGTAAAGGGGTGTTAAATACGGGCACATACGTTTTAAGCCGTGTAGTGGAATTTAATGTTCCTCGCTAGCGTGACCTGAATTAAGGTCAGGACATGAAATGGCCGTCTCTGTTTGTAAACATAGGAATCAATGAACGTGAGTAGGACAGAATTTTGCATTTTATTTTCTGAGCTGGTTAATGTACAAATATAGATATACTTGGAAATGTGACGTATGGTCTATTGTGAGACATTTTATTTATTTAAGGAAACAGCTTCCTGAAACTTTCTGAAATTTCTTGAAATTTCCTGGAAATTCCCTTACAAATTCGAAGTACCAGAGCAAATTCTGAGCAAGAAGTCCACGTCTAGAGATGATCGTCAAATCAAGTTTCGACTCTCAAGAGTCAAGGTCCAGACCACTAGACAAAGGTTGGCAGAGCAGGGACGAACTGAATGAGATAGGTGATGATGTCGTTCATCGTTTAACTCGAAGGTCACGACTCGTAATCTATGACGAAACTGAATTAATTTTGTCTCTGACAAGTAATTGTAACGTGAAAATTTGTATTGCTTTATTTGAGTACATGATAGTACATTTTTTTCTTTTTTGTAACAAAGAAATTACACCGCGAGAGGTCATTCCCTAGCAACTAACCGTAGTGGAAGAGGTTGGTGTGTTTTGAACGCCACCAATTGACCACCGTTACTATACTCTATAAATTCAAATGAATCGTAGGGTTTAGTATTTACCTTTAAGATATCCATAATATTCTCTGATCCATATTCTATAATGCAACCATTTTGTTTGTAAAACCACTGTAAAAAAGAATAGAAAGATACAACTAATTAATGAGTTTTCTGATCAAGCGAAAGACGTTCAAAACTAACTAATGTATTTGCTGATAAAGCAAAAGTCTAGAACTAATTAATGAATTTACTAATAAAACAAAAGTTTAGAAGTAATTAATGAATTTCTTGATACAACAAAAGAAGGTCACATTGATTTAGTGCACTGCTGATAATCTTGGTTTCTCACCTCACGATTATTGTATAATTTGAAATCATACCGGTCAGATTATCTTACTGAGTGGGGATAGTCAAGAAAACCGCTTCAGATTTATGTCGTAGAAAAAAGCACATTCATTAAATATATCAAGGTGCTATTTGCCCCGCAGTACTTTGATGCATGCAAACAATGCGCATAACACCTGCGTACATAGTTTTCACACCTTATGCAGATTTGACTTTGACAATATTAATATTCCATATAGATGTTGCTGCAATATAGTGTCCATGTTTTATTATGTATCACAAGCAGGCAACTTAGTACTTGTGCCACAAGGTGTCACGTGAAGTGGTTTTATGTAACACGCGAAGGACAGCCAAAAATCTCAATTTTAACAGTGCTACTCTCTTACTGGTGGCATGCGATCATTGATTTTTTAATTAATCCGGAAAAGGTGGCATATATGGAGAATCAACAACCCATTTTACATGGAGTGCCACTTTTTCCAGATTAATTAAAAAATGAACGAGCGTATGCCACCAGTAATAATGGTTGTATTATAGAGTGAACATTATTAATAACGCAAGTATATTCCGGTTCTAATTGTAAATGCCTCTGATGTGTAGGCTGACAATTTCTTAACGTTAGTAGCATTTAAACAATTAATCAGCTCTGCAAACTTAAAAATTGTGGATATAAATTGGTATGGTATACATATGTGTGTGCACACGTACTGGTATATACATATATAAGTATAATGTGCAAGTGTATATATGCGCGCATGCATATATATATGTGGATGTGTGATTGGATGTGTAAATAATGATACGTGCAAGGGGTCTAAACAATCAAATAACTCCTGCATGAGTCAGGTTTTGGACCGTCAGTATTTCCTTAATTTCCACAAACTGTTTTTGTCAACCGAAAGCTTCTTAAAGGTGCAAACACTACAAATCAGATTTTTAATCACCTAAAGACCACACGTCACGAGACTCTAAAAATTTTACACTTGCATGGTGTTTCTTGTTTCACATTTGTATTAATCCCTAGCAAACTTTTCTAACAAAAACATCTGTACTTCACTACATGCAATACAAATCACAACCTAAGCAACGCCCAATACAAAATACTAATATCTCAAATTACCTGCAATTCTCCAAGTAAATCTATGTGACAAAAATTAGGGAGTGTCCATTTTACGAAACTAATCTATGCTATCATAAAGTCACGTGATTGCTGTACATGACGTATGCTGCCAGAAACTGGCTAATTACTCTGCTTGAGAAATATGTTCCGTAGACTGTGTCCCCGTAATCAGCAAAATAGTCCTAAAATATGACAAAACTATAAAAGGAAGTGTAAATAGCACATGCCCTATATATATTATGGTATATACCTCACGAACTGAATGAATGTCTGTTCATGCGATAGATTGTTTTACTGCATGTATACTTGCTACAGGCCAATTGACTAAATGCAAACATATTCATCCAGAAAGCTTTAAGCGTCAACTCTCCATACGTTATTAACATATTTTAATGTGTGATTTAGATTAAAAGGTGCTCGGATTTCTTTAATATTTGCTTCATCTATAAAAAATAGAGCATAAATTAGAATGATGTCCATCGTTGTTATAGGGACATGACATAAAAGGTTTCCCTGGAATATGGTTTCGCCTTTTTTCGAGAGATGAGTTTGAATAAAAGCTTTACCAACGTCTTGCACAAAATTATATTTCTGAGTTAACAACGCCAACGGACGACTCCATGATCCCTCGTATATTATTTTGTCTCCGAAAAGGACGAGGCAGTAATTATGTGTTTGCTTTGGTCCTCCGAAAAGGAAGAGACCATATATATCCAGTTTTTAGCATGCGAAAAAGGCTCGACAGAAAATATATCCAGAATTTTGCCTCCGAATCGGGCTAATAAAAAATGCAAATCTAGTTTTCTTTTAAGTGACAAATATATAAAGGGTGAGACAAAAATATATATTTAGTTTCTAGCCATCTACGATAAATAAATATATTTAGTCTTCATGGTACCAAAAGGGATTTTTTTATACACGATATTTTTTATTTTACTGACAAGCTTTGTCATTAAACGAATATTTGTGAAGTTTGATCACGTCACGAAGGTTTGAGCAAATAGTTAGCTGCCTAAATATATTTGTGTTTGACCTTTTCAAAGCATTCAACGCATTAAATAATACATCCACATGCAATCATGTCATTGATTTCACCAGATTTCTGACCAGTTTGCTAGATACGGATTTGATCTGAGCAAATAAACTAACGCTTTGATTGACCATTAGGACGAGATGATATCATGGTCAACCTTTGCTAATTACGTCCTTTACGTCGTTACATTTCACCAGAAATATTTATTTTGCATACAAATGTCTTCCAAAATAGTATCACGATATGCTTACTTCCGTTTAATGTCGCATATGTTTTGTACACAACCTTATATGCTTGTTTACAGAGAAGCAGTCATTCCAAATACTGTAACGTCATGAAGGTCCATAGTAATATTAAAACATATTACACTATAAGACTAAAACATATAGTATGAAGTAAGTAAGTAGCAAGAATGTCTGCCTCCCTCTTCCTCAAAACCTAATTCTGGGGCCACCTCCAAATAAAAAGCAGTTCTTTGATAGGACATGTGAGCCCCGACCGGACTCCGCAATCACTCCAGCAGTTGCTTGGTTCCTTGGGAATATCAGATCATATATGGAGTTCAAATATATATATATATATATATATATATATATATATATATATATATATATATATATATATATATATATATATATATATATATATATATATATATATATAATGTCATAGAATATCAATCTCAAAAAACACATAGCTCCTAAAAGTTATGTGGTTATGTTTGGTAGTTACAACTATATATTTACAATATGTTCTGCTTTCGTATGATAGTATGAGGCAACTCGTAATTCTCAGGGCTCGACTGAGTGTCATGAACATCGGACATAGTATGGGCCTGATGCCAGATCTTGCACCTTAATTGTTTTCTACTTTGTAGTCATGAGGTTTTTTTTCCCATTTTTTAGATATATTCAGCGATGAGTATAGCAAGATATGACCGTGGTTGTAAGGCAAAAATTAAACCCAACAAAAACAAAGCTACTCCAAATACACGTTCATTCATATATATATATATATATATATATATATATATATATATATATATATATATATATATATATATATATATATATATATACGTTATGTGTATTATTTTCATGAAAATATTTGATGAGTATCTTATAGTTATTCGTATTTTAATACTCTTTTTCATTATCATCATCATCAATCTCTTAACCTAAGATGTCGTCGAGGCATCACAGTTGACTTTACAACCAGTTCTCTCCATCGTTCCCGGTTCTCTACTACCCTTTGGGAATCTCCAAATCCCAAGCCTGTACACTCCTTAATGTTGTCATCCCACTTCTTTTTCTGTCTGTCTCTTCTTCTGCACTCTCGCACCGTGCCTTGCAAGATTATTTTTGCCAGTCCAGATGATCTTGAGACATAGTCGTACCACGTCTGTTTTCGATTTTTAACAGTGGTGAAGCAATCTTGATAGGATCCGATGACTCTTTGGATCATGTTTTTGACATCTTCGTTGGTTACATGGTCAATGTATGAGATGCCCAAGATTTTGCGGCATCATCGTATTTCGAAGGATTAAACCCTTCTTTGTAGATCTGATGCGAAGCATAAGCATACAGAACGATGGATATGATAATCGAGCGCATAAGCCTGTTTTTGGAACCAATGTTGGCATCTTTCCATATTGGCCTCAACGATGTTATTACTGCAGTTGTCTGGAAAATCTTGCAAAGTAGTTCTGGTTTGGAGCTCTCATATGTGATAATTGATCTCAAGTACTTGAAGCTTGTGACTCTTTACAGTTTTTGTCCACTGACTTTTATTTCTGTGATGATGACATTGGTGTTGTTTGTCATCAGTTTTTTTTGTTGCGCTAATCTCCATATCGTATGCTGTGGAAGTTGTGTAGAGGCGCTCAACCAAGTCAGCCAGTTCTTTTTTTATCTATCTTTTTAAGGATCATAAGTTTGCACTGTAAAGAAAAGGTCATTTCCGTATCAAGTGATGAGATTACTTTATAAAGTTCTAAGGCTTAATTGTATTGTAATTCACGAAAACATCATATGATGTTAATGCAGGTAATGGGTTTTTTGAAAGGCCAGGATAGTCTAATGTCTGATTAGTTAGTGTAACCCCCGTGACCTAGTTAGCAGCTAAGATTATGTCTTGCGAAGTTTCTTGCATTGCATATTTATTATCTATATAAGAGGATTTTTACGTAGAATTAGACATTCTTATTAGTAAACACTAGTCTCGGAAGATATTCTGTTATATTGAGAGGACTGATTCTTTTATTCAATTTAATTATCATTCTTTGAATTACAGTCACCTAACACTATTGAAAGACCTTTGGGTATTTAACAACTGTTACATAACTAATTTGAATTCATTTAAAAACATTTTGAGATTATATCATAGTGATTTTTCTGTAATGTTGTTTCATCGGTACATTACTGAACATCATTCGGAATACCATAAGAACTCATTCAGCTTACTCGATAATTTGGTCTTGAAAAACGTTTACAAATGTTTAGGATTTAATTAACCTAATGTGAGTTAATTTTACTTGTTCACTTTGTATGTAGGAAAATAAAGTATATGTTTAGCTTAACAAAATTGTATGTTTTTTTTACATATTTTATTTATTTTAAGATCATATAGCACAGCACTTAACGTTCCAGTGTCTTCAAATCCTAATAATTCATATCTTAATTTAAACCTTTCAAAGAATGACTCACGGTGAACTTTTTGAGAGTGTGTCATGGATTTCATTGCCGGACCATGAACTGTGCCTTTTAACTCACTTTTCAAATCTCACTAAAATAACACAGACAACCGCGTCATAATACTCGTTGTCTAAAGAGTAAACACTTTCCTTAAAATCAAAAACTAAGAAAACTAAACCTAACTGGAGTATCATCATCAAAATGAGTGAGAAAAAAAAAATGCTTTAAAATAGACTGGGTACTTTCCCAAAAGTACTAATTGCTACCCGAGTCTAGGTATTTAGAAACTCCATCAGTGTATTATGGAGAGTTTATTTTGTCAAGGATTATACAAAAGGTCTTCCGATGATATTAACTTTCCTGCCTCTTGATCAAAATTTCATATGTGTATTGTTTGCAGAGCCCCAGTTAGTAAGTCATGTATAAATAATGATTATGCATTACTTTGATTACCTTGATGTATAAACATTGCTGCGGGCAAGTGTCAATCTATTTTGCAAGGTTACCGTGACCTGCTAGATGAGCAGAATATTGTGTCTGCAACAGGAGTTAGATCGCACGGCTTCTCAACTATGTGTTACGGTTTAGTCCTAAGATCAGAGGGAACTCCGCACAGTAAACGGGCGTGTTCTCATCCGTCCAAACGTCGACAGATAGAGAGAATAACATTGTCCACTAAATTTGATTGGATCGGGTCATAGCGATATCCAATTGGAAATGACATGGAGTGTGTGATTAAAATTTAGATCCGAATGATAGCTTTTAAAGATCTGAAGCAAAACGTTAGTCTCGGCTAAGAATCTTGCTTAGAAATAGGGCTACTCCTGGGAACCCGCTAATAATTTGGCGGCAAAACTTAAAAGCTGATTCTAAGGAAAGACAAAACGTCGAAAAGCAAGTTTTGAGGGACATAACTTCTGGTTCAGTTGAAACCCGAGTCTTTAAGGGTGGAGACAGAAGTGAGACTAGCCGAACAGTCAGAATCGACGAAAGTCTAGTCGATGGAAAGAAGGTGGAGGAGGAGTAAATGGAGTCTGGAGGAAAAAGTAGAGGAGGAGGAAAATAAGTACAGAGAAGTCGAGGAGGAGGAGAATTAGTATAGAGAAATTAAGGAGGAGGAGAAGAAATTTGGAGAACATCGGGGAGGAAGAGCAGAAGAAATTGGGAGAAATACGAGAGAAGAATACACTGATGAGTAAAATACAAGGACAGGTGGAAATCGATCTCTCACTGCTAATCAAGAAATGGTAAAGGGTCGAGCGGAAGGAGTGAAATTGGCACTTGAAGCATTTGATTATTGAAATTTTATTATATTATTATTCATTGAATTTGAACCTTTTTGTACATTTGCTCATTTAACCGTCTACAATGCTGACTGGGGGCTCGAAGCTGTCCATTTATCTTTCACTAATTTAACCTCCAACCAAAGTCGAGTCTTGGTGGGAATTCTACAATAGTTTAATTATAATATTGGGAGCACCCCACCCAACCACCAAAATCACAACAAACCAATTCTCCACAATCTGAAAGAATAAAATGTACCCGAGAAGAAATTAGACATTGAAACATTGTTTTAAAAATAAATAGACGAGAAAGTAGATGTTTATTTTGTTGAAATTTTATTAAACACAGGATATTAACGCCTGAATTTGTCAATAATCAGCGATATCTTTAGTTGACAAGAATCATCGAAGACTTTTTTGTCAATTATTCAATTAAATCAAGATTTAATTTAATTCCGAACCCCTCTCCTTTATTCATATATATATATATATATATATATATATATATATATATATATATATATATATATATATATATATATATATATATATATATCATCATCATCATCATCACCATTTTACTTAGTTTCGAGCTTGCCTCAGCAGTCACAGTAAGCAACCATAGTCTTGCTCATAATCTTTTACTGATTGTTCATGTCTACCACGACTCCAGAAAATGCGATGTTGGATAAACATAAAACTGTTTGCATCTATGCTTTCGTCCAGAAATATCTACAAGTGTGATCGCCACAGCACATGTCCATTTCAGAGAAACAAACTCGTTCTCAATGTTGTATAAGCTTTTCGCATAATTCCAAAACCTCATATACATCATTAGCTGTCAAAAATACGGAAATCACATGTAGTCCAAACAAGTTTCACATTTAAAGATAAATTTACATGACACAAATTTCATATAAATCAGAATGTCATGAAATCAGTTTCTCTAAACTTTTTATCTGTCTGCGTTGGTATGTGTAACACAAAAAATCACACAGGACATTCCTAAGTTAATTAATTTGTCAATATATTGCGCATATGTGTCTGAAAACGTATATAACATCCTTTGAGCCTCTTTGATAAATCTGTATGATGAATTCACACGAAACACTGATTTCAACTTCTGTGTTATGTTTTATATTTGCCAGTCGTTGGAAAAATCGATGCCATTAGTTGTTTTCAGTAATTGCTTTAAAAATATTATGAGTGTCGATCTGAGACTTTTTCTACATTATACATAAATAACGGCATTTCTTCAATGTATTCTCTATTGTATTCTCTTCTACATTTAGTATAAAATATCCTTATCAGTACAATTTTCCTGGCCCAGAAAATTTGGCACTGCCACACAGTGTAGTAAAATATCAATAACCTTGATTGCAGAGAAATATTTTTTTTTGTAATATAGTTGCAATCAATAATATAGATTGAAAACTTTAAAATGCAGATTATTATGATAATAAACAATCGTGTCTACCGTAGTAGTGTCATAGGGGATTAATTGTCGGTTTCTGACATAGGTCACCGTGTCTATCAAGCGGGACTAGCGAGTAAAAGAACAATGACGTTTTTGTTGTATTTTTCGGTTTTTATAGGCCAGGTCTTCAATCAACCTGACACTGGCCACTTTTTTAGAAACTTCTTTTTAATGGCTTATTAATCAACAGGTTACACATAGTTTGTGGCGTTTGTGCTAAATTGAAAAATGGCATGATGGATAGAAGGTGGTTACTTATGTAAAACCGAGAAAGGCAAAACTGCCAATACCACACTATTCGCTCAAATGAATTTGCTTTGTTTCACATTAAGTCGCTTAATAAGATATACTGTATGAAATCATTTCCATAATGACAACGTTCGTACATTAATAATAATAATAATAATAATAATAATAATAATAATAATAATAATAATAATAATAATAATAATAATCTCACTAGATGGTGAAAAATCTAGCATCACTGGCCTTTTAATGAATGCAACGTGTTACTGAATTCAATTTGTTTGTTCACTTATAAAAAAATGGCTGACTTGAAATAGGTTATAGGTTATCAGATACCGTGGCTTTATGTGTTATAGAATTCGACTCGCTGTAGACTTTAGAGCAAATTCTGAAACATCTGAAACTATATAACGCAAAATGGACTTTAAGAAAGGACGCAATTTTATATTTCACGCACCTCTGCAACCAAAGATTGTTTTCATAAAGGTTAAAGGTGTATGTATGGGAATACGAGAAAGAGTAGGTTGCACACCTGCAATCAAAAGTATGAAAATTTATAGCAGTATTTGCTAGAAATATCAGTCTCATCTTTTTCATATCATCGCCCACAGACTATTTCACGTCTACAAGGGCAAGAAAGGAAACTCTGGCTCAAAGGTAATAAGAAGTGAATTAGGGACATGGCTTGTCTGAAGAGTCGGTGACAAAATTCTATCCTGAGAATTATCTTTCCGTATTCTGAAGGTGTCCATTGATTAGGGAATATTATTTTTCATGCTAATTAGATTCATTATTTTCAGCGACACCTTACATTATATTTGAGGTCCATCTACGATTAGCTCGTTGCAAAATGTGCATCGCCGATGCCATGGAATGACATCGCAATGGAAGCATATGAATATGTATATAGCTAGGGTAAATTAGATGATGTAGCCCACGAAAAATATCAGTAAAAACTATGTTTGTTGTTCCAAAACAAATGCCTGTCCTATATAATTACATGTCAGAAGATCATTTACAAAGACTATCGTAACCCGACTTCACAGGCCAAGTATGGCGGATCCCTTTTTTTTTCTACACTGAGCATAACGATATCAATCCGATCAGTGAGAGCTCGTTGCGTGACTTGCTATGTATTCAGTATGGAGATTTTCTTAATGTTCACATGTCTAGAGTCGAAAAGAAAAAGTTTGTATGAAAGATTTAAATTAGAGACAGTTGCAGGTGGCAGTTACGTGAATGTTTCCAACTATCTTCCTAGGTAAATAAAATGAAACATTCTGATTCAATCTATTTTTCTTTCAGCTGCATCCCAACAGACAAAGGAGCGATAGATTCTATAAAGTTTAGCTACATACGTGATGGGTCACCGTGAAGTAGATCAACGACCGTTGGCTAGCGACGATGACATCATTTTGCTATTTAATACTTCATCTCGCAGTTGCAAATGAGTTTAAAGATTTTTCACGAAACAATAACAAGAAAGAAATATTGCTATTTTTTCTAGACATGTTTTAGTATAGGATTCGATTGCATCATAGATATGGATACTTTGTCAGCAAGAGTACCTTTGAAGCAACGTAATGATAACTTTGTGGAATATATTGTAAGTCACCATGGGACTAAAAGTACCTCACGACCGAGTAAAGCTACTAATGTCGTGATACAAGTTTGAGGTCAATTATTCCCGTGTTTCCAAGGATCTCAAGACAACATTCATTGTCAACTGAAGTGTTGTAAACGCGCTAATACCAAACTAAATTATCTGATCAGTCATGCACGAGCTCCTGACTTCATACTTGTATGTTTTTTTGTTTCTCATTTCGTTTTATTTATTAGTATTCGCTTGTAGGCCTTCGGACGATATTTTATGCTTTTCAAAACATGATACAAATACACTGTGCACATACTTATTTAAATCTCAAATTACTAAACACCTATATGTGATACTATGCCAAAAACATCTTATGTTAAGAAATTTGACAAGGTCATTTTTAGGAAACAAACCCAAGATACCATGAAGTCGCCTTATTACCATACATATACTGCCCCTATTCCAATTAAATGGCAAATATACTCGCTTTGAGAAATATACCCTCATAATTCAACAATCACCAAAGTCAAACAAAGCTTTGATGTAAATACAAATAGCACAGCCCAGGGTTGTTACTATAGCTCCAATTGCAGATACGAAGCAGAATGGAAACGTTAGTAAAATCTGGTATCTAGATTGAGGAGGCTAAATAACTGCAATATTAATAAACACGTCAAGGTCATGCTGTAAATAGACCAGATGAAATAGTATGCTGTAAACAGATTAAGATGTCTTCTCGACATTAACAGCGCCTCGAGGGAAAAACAAAACAAAACAATTACTGCGTTTTATTTGATGTTATTGCGTGTTAACGAACTGATTTTACGCTATAAAACAGATTCTTCAGGAATCAAAATTTTTCAGTTAGGAAAACAAGCAATTACTGCATTTCGTCATGAGATAAAGATATTCTTCTTTTCAAAACAATTAAAATCAAAGCGTTCAAATTATTCATAGTATTTTGCAACAGTTATACTACCATAAAAAGGATAAGTTTATCCATATAATCGTTGCTCTCAAATATCTCGAGGAAGAAAGAAAAATCAAGGTACAAGACCAGAAATTTATACTGTAGGAAACCAAACAGGTTTAGTAGCAACCAGTACACAAACTAGATGATACCAAAAGACAGAATTAAAAATGACTGCGAGATCAAAAGCCTTTGTTCAGCAAAACGTGGAGTTAATTGCAGGATTTGTAGTGGCCGCATTCTAATGAAATCACTTCCCAATGCAAATTTAAAGTTTAAAACATTTAGTTATTATTTGATTGTAGAAGTGCGAGTAAATGTTATTTCGTTATTAAACAGCTATGATATCACATCACAATATAGTTATCACAGTCAGTTTTGACACATTACACCAGCAAATGGACACTATGATTTTGAGCAAGGTTGTAATAGTTTCCGCAATATCAGTTTTAATTATTTCCGAAATGTTAAGTCTATATCCTTAATATTCATCTTTACTACTGTTTGTGTTGAATGTTACACTGATATTTGTCAAACTATAATTATAAATTAGCAATATACGCTGTGTTCATGATGCATTAGTGCCAGAAAGTTTTCTTTATTTCCACTAATAGTTTTTGCTTGAATTCATTGTTTTCCTGTTATTATAATTCGTATTATATATGATAATAATATCTATACAGAACGTTTCTACACATGACCTATAAAATTATGCAGTTTTCTGCCAAAAAGTTAGTCTCCATTACAAAATGGCAAACTGCATCTTACGTAAAGAAGGCGAGAAACCATGCTCAGAATTCGATAGTGTTAGATGAAAGAGATAAAAGCTATCATTGTCTGACAAGAAAGTAACACATTCATTTTGATCATGGCATGGCGTTGTCAGTAATGCTTATACAGTTATATACCATTTTTGAGGTTAACATGATATTTTAGGGACAAGTAAACCTAATATTGACCGATGCAATACAACTTCATATTTATCAGAATTTAATTGTTCTATTAAAGGAATCAATACAAAATTTAGAAATTTAACTGCCAAACATTGTGATTTCTATATTCATTTATTTTTATATCTTTCCTACCAGAATACTCCAAACTGGTTGGTTTTATAATATATATCTTAGGTTAAGGGATATTGTGCTTTAAAGTGTTACTATAATTCGAAGCAGGTATTAATAATCAATAAAACGCGTGCGGAGTTGACGTATTAAAGGCATATATACATGTAATTTATTTAAGTGGACAGAATTACAAAAATACAATTCATTCCAAACCATCAACACAATACCGGCTTGTTATATATGTGCATGTATCCTTTAAACGTTTTATCTGGCATCTACACATAGAAATTAATATACCAAGTATCAATAATTAGTCAAAATTATGGCTAGCATATCTTTGAGAATTCACAATAGTTAAGTGAAATGGCAAATAGTGGGTCATCTAACTTCTGAAAATGTTACATTAATTTTCACCATAACTCTAAGTGTTGTAACGGATTTAATGTCGTGTAGCCAAATAAATATACCCGTATAATGAGATTTATGAAACAAAGATAATGTACAACAATGAAAATTAAAGATACCATCATGTAAAGATTAGTCTGTCTACGGTATTCGTTATGATTGTTGGTGATATGATGACTGACTGATAATTTGAAACTGTAGTGTGTATGATAATTGTCTTGGATAATTCCTCAAGACAAGGATACAGATTAATTTCGGATTGGTTTGTTTCTTAGAATTAAACGTTTACATGACAGAAGTTGTTGATTGATACACTGTATCAAAGTTATGTCAGACTCCATCTCTCCCTCCCTGGCCCCCTTCTCTCTCTCTCTCTCTCTCTCTCTCTCTCTCTCTCTCTCTCTCACACACACACACACACACACACACAAACACACACACACACACATACACACACAGAGTAGTAAGAAGCGATGGCTAGCAGTCAATTTTTCAATATTTTTATAAATTATATAATTGTTTTTCACCTTATAATTTAGGTCTTTGGATGTATAAATATTTGCTTTTTTAAATGGAAAGATATACATTTTTCTCTAGATGACACTAGATGTATTGACTCTCCTGCGCTGGTGTCAGGTAGGAAAGGATTACAATTATTGTCACCTCTGGCGGCCATATTTATGCCGTGGTCAGTGTTCCACGTTTCCGTCGCCATTTTATTTATTGATAGCTAGAAGTAATTCATTGCATGCGTGTAGGTGCTTAAAGTAAAAGGAAGATGTGAATTATTTCATTAACTATGGCCAACACAGCTGGATATTTACCGGTAGCAACAACATTAAACTATGTCTTGTTTGATAATCCCCAGCTATGAAGTCTTGAAAAAGCTATAATCTACCGCGGTCATATGTTCGATGTCTAAAGATTTCTGCGGGTTAGTGTTAAACACCTAGGCTTGGTTACATAACAGGCAAAAGACCATAAACTTGAATCGGCGAAAGACAATAGATCGCACCATCTAAACAAAGGCTTGTATTTATCACCCTATGTATTAAAGATTAGTTCAAAGATCAAAGAGAAGCCCGCGGGGTGAGCGTGGCCTGTTCTCAGATAGACAGCGAAAGGGACATGGTCCACTAAGTTTAATTGGATCGGTTCATAGCAATATCCAATCGGAATTGAGATATAGGGTGTGATTACAATTCCGATCCAAATAATAACTTTCAGAACTCGTAAGAGAAATGTAGTATTCACCTAAAAGGATTGTGAGTCAATAGGGTTTACTCCGACTAGAATCCAATCGTAATTTGCGTCATATCTTAGAGGTAGATTCTAAGGAAAGAAAAAGCATCGAAAGGTCAGTAAGTTATTTGCTCGATTTTGAAGAATATTACAAAATCATAATTGTAATAATTTGTGGTATGTATACTTCGTTACTAGAATCATTTAGTATATAAAATTACCTTTGCAGTATTTCATTTACATGCGTATTTGAGAAATGGACTTGAGCTTACGTAGAGAGTTATTAGATGCGAGGCGGAACTATGTAGATTGTTAGCTTGTGGACAGAATTAATTGTGTAATTCGCTATTAGGTTATTTAGTAAACTAGTGCATTTTTTATTGCGTTATATTAGAATTTACACACCCTTTAATTGTAAATTTAGAAACATGGTTAAAGTATATAAGATTAGTTACTACGGACGTATGAGTAAATCAGAACATGGATATTTGAATATTTATGTACTTTAACAACCATATTAAACATTATATTATGGGATACTAATAGTTTTAATGTTTTCCTGAAAAATTTACACGTCGTTTATGGTATGACTGAAACAGACTTATTGCCATGGACACGAGACTAATCCGATGGCCAATGTGATTAGGGCATCCACCTCGGATTGTGGAGATCACGGGTTCGAACCCCGTTCGAGACAAAGACTTATTAAAAGCAACACTAGCAGTTGTCTCGCTTGAGATCAGCATTCTGAGGTTAATGTTGGTCGGACCGATGTCAGGATAAGTGACTGGGACATGATGTCTCAGTGCTAGACATTACTACAAACTGTCACACTGCAGACATAAAGTTATATGACTCAAGTTATTAAAGCTACATTAAAAATCCAAACACACACACACACACAAACACACACACACGCGCAAACGCGCACACACACAGAGAAACCAACACACATGGGAAAGCTTACGTGCGCGGGGTGAGTCTCATTCGTCAGCGAACAGTGCTAATTATGTTGAAGCAAATAGAATGTTATCTAGTAATATTGATATAAGGGAACAAAAAAAATGAATCAATACCAAAATGAAAACTGATTATACAATGACGAGAAGATTTGTAGAAAATATTCCTTCCAACGCTGGTCGCTATGACTGCCTTGTTTGCTATTGCTGTCATTGTGGCGGGCGGTACATTTGAAATGTGCAGTGTGCTTCAGGATTAGGGACAATTACAATTAATTTTAGCCCATTGGTCTTTGTTAAAACCTGAATATATATATATATATATATATATATATATATATATATATATATATATATATATATATATATATATATATATATATATATATTTGAGTCGCTTGTGATCATTACATTTCTAACACAGATTTAAACGATACCTTTTGGAGTGGATACAAATGAACTGCATTGTATAAAAGGTCTCTCTCTCTCTCTCTCTCTCTCTCTCTCTCTCTCTCTCTCTCTCTCTCTCTCTCTCTCTCTCTCTCTCTCTCTCTCTCTCACTAACAGCAATAACCCTTCATAAAGGAAACAAAATTGGCATCCTTACACAAGCTTGTACCATTTGTCGAATTGAAACAATGACGCACCTGTGAACACTGAAAGTGGCATTTGTAATTAGTTCTGCACTAAATCTTCATTCAATATGAAAATGAAAAACACTGTTTCCTACAAAGGTTAATGAATGAAATCGTTATATAGTTTATAGTTAGTCAATAAATCACAAATGTTTTGCTATAGCCACTTCATGTATCGTTACTAGTATCAGGAAAGGATATGCGTCAATAGAGAAATATGGAACAAAAATGGATTGAAGTTACATGTGACAAATTGGCGGCGTGCAAAACACACCAACCTCTTTCACTACGGTTTGTTGCTAGGGAATGACCTCCGCGGTGTAGTTTACCCAGTGTGGATGGATAGAAGGAAGAATGCAGATCACTGAACGAGTATATTGAAGAAATAACAAAACGAGCCCCCTTTCAATGAACAAATATAAAATTTAATCAGTTTATCAACATAATTTAAAATGAAAAGAAATCAATGACTTAGTTACAAAAGAAGGGAAAATGGTACTAACATGTACTCAAATAAAAAAAGACAATACAAATTTCTTTAAATGTAAAATTAATTTCAACGTTAAATTACTATCCTCATTTCCAATGAGATGTGACCTTTGAGTGTAACGATGAGAGACTTCATCACCTAATTTATGCAGACATCAAGACTTCCATTCATCCCTGCTCTGTCGATCTTTGTCTAGCATTTTCGTCTTGGACTCTTGTCCGTCGAACTCTGACTTGACAATCGTCTCCGGACTTAGATTTCTGCGTAGAATTTGTTCTCGTCCTGTGATTGTTCAAGGATTCCTCATGTGAATCCAGGAAAGCTGTTTCCTTTTGCCGTTTCTTTATGTTTCCACGAACCTCACGTATAGTCCGTCTCCTAACTGAGAGAACTATCCTTACTCAATAACGAAAACGTACTTTCTACGAATTTCGGAGTCATACTAACTTTCCTTGCGAAAGATCGAAGACGACTCAAGAATTTCCCTAAAGTAAAACCTTTAATTTCTTACAGAGTTACGCCCATAAATCCATATTAACCAATCGGAATAGACAGTTTCCTAAGCCTGTTCGTAGAATGTTTGGATTGACAAGAAAATTAAACAACTAATCATGCCGTAATTAATCATTTACTTTGAGCTATCATCTATAGCCAGATGCCGCCTTTAACCTGCCGATTTTGGGGAAAGGTCTTATGTCATACTCTTGTACCATAGCATCTGACTCGGTCATGTTACGTCGGCTAGAACGAATTCCCTTTTGACGTTCAGAGATGAAATGAAAATAATCATCTATCTCTAGCCCTTTCTACTTTAATTAAGTTGACTTTGATACAATTCCTTTAAACAAAGCTTCTAAGAGTTTTAAAAATTCGACACATCACATAGGCCCCCACCCCTTTAAGAGTAAAATCTGGTATTTTGCTCATCGAATTTTGAAGTTACAGTTTAATTTAATGTTTACATGTCCTGAAGTGACCCCTTCACCTCAGACTCAAGCAATCGACTCATGCAATCTGCTTCCACATTTGAGTTTCCACGAATGTAACGTAGCTTGACTTGATATTGTTGTAGAAACAATGACCACCTCATTAAACGCCCTTTAGTCAATTTAGCCTGTGCAAGATACGCTAAAGGTTGATGATCGGTTTCTAGAATGAACTTTCGACCATACAGATAACGCTGCAACTTATGAATCCCAATGACAATCGCTAGGCATTCCTTCTCAGTGACTGAATAATTACGCTCAGCGGTATTAAGTTTCCTACTCGCGTATACAACAGGAAAAAAGTCCCCGTCATGTTCTTGCAGTAAAACTGCACCAAGACCTCTGTCAGAAGCGTCTGTACGTAACACAAAGTCCTTTGTCACGTCTCGTAGCTTAACAATGGCGTCTGACGTCAGTCTGTCTTTCAACGTTTGAAAGGCCCTCTCACAAGCGTCTGTCCAAACAACTTTGTCGGAGATTTCTTTCTCGTCAAGTCGGTCAATGGGCTAGCGATAACACTGAAATTGGCAAGATATTTTCGATAATATCCTGCAAGACCTAGACATGAACGAACTTCCGTCTTTGTAGTTGGACGTGCGGCATTCCGAAGCTGCTCGACCTTCGTACTGTCTGGGGTTAATGTATCTTCACTAAGGGTGTGTCCTAGATACGTCAATTTACGAAATCCGATATGGCATTTGGAGGGTCGGGCGGTGAGCCCTGCCTGTTTGAGTCGTTCCAAAACCTTTCTCAACAGAATTACGTGTTCCTTCCAAGTAGCAGTAGCTAACAATAAATCGTCCATAAAATTAGAGACTCCGCTCCCTCTTAGAGGTTCTAAAAGTTTCCTCATCATTCGGGTGAAGACACTGGGTGCGTTCTGGACCCCGAAAGGCATAACTACCCATTGGTATATTCCATCTGGTGTTGCGAAAGCAAGTTTCGGACGGTCTTCTTTTCGTTCAGGAATTTGCCAATAACCTTTCGACAGGTCTATTTTCGAAAAGTATTTTGCGTTCGCCACTCCGGCAAATATATTCTCAGGATCTGGTAACATCTCTACTTGAAATTCTGTGATCCTATTCAACTTCCTGTAATCAATACAAAAACGGTGATCGCCATCCTTTTTCTGTACCAAAACAACCGGTGAACTATACGCCGATTCCGCTGGTTCGATGACCCCTAATTGCAGCATAGTTCGAATTTCTTTCCTCACGGTTTCTAACTTCGCATGCGGAAGTGGATAGGGTCTCAGTTTTACTGGTGTTTCATCTAATAGATTCAGACTGAACTCCTCCAAATCCGTCATACCTGGTTTCTCCGTCAGAGTGTCTTCGTAATCGTGAAGTATCTCCTCCACCTCGCCACGTTGGTCTGACGTTAACGTTACGTCACGGACGACGTCTACGTAAGTTTCGTTCCCCGTCAACGGACAACTAGGAAGTGCTTCCGCCACTCCTCCATTGTCGTCGAGTTCTTCCGTCACAACTGTAGCAACCACGAACTCAGTAGGTGACTCTCTTTCCCGGTAGCGTTTAAGTAGGTTAACGTGGTACAGCTTCTCTTTATCGCCCACCCTGATGCGATAATTCTGTCCACCCTTCTTCTCCGTTACAACGAACGGGCCTCTCCAAGACACTTGGAGTTTGTTATGTTCTAATGGCAACAACAACAACACCTTGTCGCCTACCTCAAACTTACGTTCTTTCGCCTTCTTGTTGTAGTACTTGGCCTGACGTCCCCTTGCATCACAGATATTTTTCTGGGCCAAGTTACAAGCTTCCTCCAGTTTATTACGGAGGTCAACAACGTACTGATATGTTGTTCTTACCTCTTCGGATGCTTTCTCATCCGTCCACAACTGCTTCAATGCAGCCATGGGTCCTCTCACTGTCCTCCCATAAACTAGCTCGAAGGAAGAAAATCCAAGACTAGCTTGGGGTACTTCGCGGTACGCAAAAAGTATCGCGGGAAGGTATCGATCCCAATCCCTAGGTCGATTTTCGCATAACTTTTTTAGAGCTTGTTTCAATGTCCC
Source organism: Potamilus streckersoni (assembly GCA_016746295.1). Classification (NCBI taxonomy): domain Eukaryota; kingdom Metazoa; phylum Mollusca; class Bivalvia; order Unionida; family Unionidae; genus Potamilus; species Potamilus streckersoni. Next base: position 705,721 of record JAEAOA010000502.1, read on the forward strand.
ATTGAAACGCTCCACAAGACCGTTACACTGTGGGTGATAAGGGGTAGTAGTCAGGTGCCTGATAGAAAGTAACCGGTTTACTTCCTCCATCACCTGGCTAACAAACTGCGTCCCTTGGTCAGTTAATATTTCGTCTGGTACACCAATTCTAGACAAGACCCCTAACAACGCTTCAGCTACCGTAACTGAATCGATGTTCCTTAAAGCAACGGCCTATCGGGTAGCATAATCGACAATCATTAGCACATAACGATTGCCACTTTCTGCTGCGGGCTTTATCGGACCTATAAAATCCATAGCCACCCGTGAGAAAGGTTCATCAATCAGAGGGGTAGTTTCTAACGGCACTAGGCGATGTGAGGTCTTAGGTGCCACTCGCTGACACTTGTCACACGACAGACAAAATCTCCGTACATCACCATATACACCTGGCCAATAGAACTCCCTAACTAACCTATCTCGCGTCTTAGCCACACCCATGTGACTACCTAGTAAACCTTCATGTGCAAGCCTAAGTACTTCATCCCGCTTAGACCGTGGTACAATTACCTGCTTATACCTCTCGGTCCCCTTGCGAGCGTATTGGTACATGATACCTCGCTCCAGTGCGAACTCCACCTCACCGTCGGGTAAGTTCCGCACTGACTTGTCCTTTGCATATCCGCGTATCTTATTAAGGGTAGAATCTTCCTCTTGAAGTCTCCTTAATTCGCCAGGTAGCAAATTATCTATGGGCGAAGTCGAGGGTTTCAACGGTTTAGGTCCTGACCTTCGTCTCATAGACCTAGTCTCTACAGACCCCACGTGTACAGGTTTACACGTCCTAGGATTAGGTTGTGGCAATACATACCTACATCCTAAAATAATATCATGCGACAAACCTGACAAGCACGCTGCTTGAATTCGTCCTTTCACATAGGGCGAATCAAGATTGATATAAACAACTGGAAGGGATTCTCTACTCTTATTTGCAAATTGTACCTCTACAGTCTTACCTGTTTAATCAGTAGGTTTAACAAACTTGCTGTCCACCAAGCTGGATAACTACAGCCAGTGTCGTACAACACAGTAACCTCTACGCCATTTACCGTAGCTGTTGCTGTATTGGACCACTCCAATAGATTACTCTGTTTACTAGTATCTGGGGTCACTACATTTACAGTGGGACGGTATCTTCTACAGTTTTTAAGAATATGGCCGGGTTTGTTGCAGCCATAACACACAACTTCCTCTTTCTTACCAGAGGTTATCTTGTCCATCCCTTGGGACTTACCTGAGCCCCGGGACTGATCACGGCTGAGATTGTCAGCCCCTGGCTTCCCACCATTTTGACCATTCCGCCTGATAGGTGTTAAACCATTACCTCTCCTAAACTCTGGGACGCTGGTTCGATCCCTGCCACTCCATGTGGTTGGACGAGAGTGTGCAGCTTCATATCGTTCGGCCATTACACTAACATCTTCTAAGGTCGCGAAATCACGCTCCGCTAAAAATACTATTAGGTCTTTACGGTATGTGCTGAGGACATGTTCCTTTAGAATTTCTTCCCGTATGCCTTCGTATGAAGGTTCGGCTCCGGATATTTTAATCCACTTATCGAAAAGTACGCGTACACGATTATGAAATTGCGCGTGAGACTCTGTGGCTTTCTTAGATGACTCTCTGAAACGTTTACGGAAACTGTCATCTGTCAGCTCGTAGTGCCGTAGTAATGCTTTCTTGAGAGCTTCATAATCATCTATATCAGCGGGTGCCAAGTTATGATAAACCTCCTTGGCAGCGCCTTGCAAAAATGCTGAAATATTAATAGCCCACTGTTCTTTGGGTATTTGATGTATTAAAGCTAACTTTTCAAACTGGGTTAAAAAGTTATCAATAATTTCATCCTTGTTGAACATAGGCATGGTTATCTGGACGGTACGTCTATCCTCAGTTCTTCTGCTCGAGGGTCCTAACTGTACGTTCAGTTCTTCTCCCCTCCTAGACTCCTCTTCGATCCTTAGTCTTTCCATTGCTAATGCATGTTCTCTCTCTTTATTCCTTTCCTCGGCTTGCAGTCTAGCTAACTCAAGTTCTTTTTCTCTTTCAGCCTGCAGTCTGGCTACCTCAAATTCTTTTTCTCTTTCGGCTTGCAGTCTGGCTACCTCTCTTTCCCTCTCGGCCTCTCTTTCCTTCTCTCTCTCGGCTGCTTCTCTTTCCTTCTCTCTTTCGGCTGCTTGCTGTTCTTTGTACTCTTTGAGACTACGTTCTACAAATTCCGTTAACTGTGTCCCTTTATAACCTAATTCTTCGGATCCAAGAACTTTGAATTCTCGCGTAAGTTGCCGTAATGTTGCCATTCTTGTCTGTCTTGTCGCTAACTTACCTAGATTAGTATCACTAACCTGTTTTCTGCCTTCAAGAAAACAACTTCCCTATGAATATCAACGAATATTCTAACTAAATCAAGTCTTACCTACAGACTTACTTAAAAATTACACAAGTAATTTAAACGGCTTTAAGGCAGTACCAAACTATAAATTCTCCCTAAATTCGTATCGTCTGCAACACATGTGCAAAGTACCCTGGGAATACTTCCTTAATTATCTCTTCTCGCAAGAGTACTAAGGCAAAATATTTATGGGTTACTTAGATACGGACAACCAACCACGCTTCAGCAATTTCAGGTACGGAATCTTAATTTCTTACAATGTCATGCAACATTTAAGAAATTCACAAATCATGCATAATTTCAAATATATAAGAATAGGTGTTGACTCAATTCACACTCGTGGTTTCTTATTTTTAACAATATACAAATCTATCAATGATAATGTGCTGTATTTCTTTCAATATATGTTCAGATCTGCTTTTTTCCACTGTTCAAATATCCCGGAACGAGGCTCCCACTTATGTGGCAAATTGGCGGCGTGCAAAACACACCAACCTCTTTCACTACGGTTCGTTGCTAGGGAATGACCTCCGCGGTGTAGTTTACCCAGTGTGGAGAGATAGAAAGAAGAATGCAGATTACTGAACGAGTATATTGAAGAAATAACAAAACGAGCCCCCTTTCAATGAACAAATATAAAATTTAATCAGTTTATCAACATAATTTAAAATGAAAAGAAATCAATGACTTAGTTACAAAAGAAGGGAAAATGGTACTAACATGTACTCAAATAAAAAAGACAATACAAATTTCTTTAAATGTAAAATTACTTTCAACGTTAAATTGCTATCCTCATTGTCAATGAGATGTGACCTTTGAGTGTAACGATGAGAGACTTCATCACCTAATTTATGCAGACATCAAGACTTCCGTTCGTCTCTGCTCTATCGATCTTTGTCTAGCTTTTTCGTCTTGGACTCTTGTCCGTCGAACTCTGACTTAACAATCGTCTCTGGACTTAGCTTTCTGCGTAGAATTTGTTCTCGTCATGTGATTGTTCAGGGATTCCTCATGTGAATACAGGAAAGCTGTTTCCTTTTGCCGTTTCTTTATGTTTCCACGAACCTCACGTATAGTCCGTCTCCTAACTGAGAGAACTATCCTTACTCAATAACGAAAACGTACTTTCTACGAATTTCGGAGTCATACTAACTTTCCTTGCGAAAGATCGAAGACGACTCAAGAATTTCCCTAAAGTAAAACCTTTAATTTCTTACAGAGTTACGCCCATAAATCCATATTTACCAATCGGAATAGACAGTTTCCTAAACCTGTTCGTAGAATGTTTGAATTGACAAGAAAACTAAACAACTAATCATGCCGTAATTAATCATTTACTTTGAGCTATCATCTATAGCCAGATGCCGCCTTTAACCTGCCGATTTTGGGGAAAGGTCTTATGTCATTCTCTTGTACTATAGCATCTGACTAGGTCATGTTACGTCGGCTAGAACGAATTCCCCTTTGACGTTCAGAGATGAAATGAAAATAATCATCTAACTATCTCTAGCCCTTTCTACTTTAATTAAGTTGACTTTGATACAATTCCTTTAAACAAAGCTTCTAAGAGTTTTCAAAATTCGACACATCACATTACATTTGACAGTTATTTTTTTCAATGTATCAGAGTATTTAGTTTTAGGGTAATTATACATTACATTTAAAGATTTTGCTTTTCAAAATGTAATATATATATATGTTTCCACTAGCTCCACATCTTAGTCAGAGCCGAAATCGTGTTTCGTTTTTAAAACGGATCTGATCCAGCCTTATCAAATCATTATATACTGCCATTGATTTGGAGTCTTCGTTTCTTACCGGCGTCAGTGTTTCTTAATGTTTCGTCCTTACGGGATAATATATGGTCAGGTAATTCGCATCGGTCTCTCTTCTTCATCATTGTCATCACATTGGCGTTCCATCGCTTTGTCTTGGTATTTGCTATCCTGAATGAGGAAAAAGTATACCACTCAAAAATAACCTTTATTTGCCATAATACGTTTACAAGAAAATCAATGCATGAAAAACAAAACGAAGTCAAAATAAAGAAGATATGACGCATGACCCAGCTGATAACGGGAGAGGATTACATTGGAGTATAAGGGATCAGAAGCTATGAGAGGATACCCATCTCATTCTGATTCTACACCGGTTCTTCTTCATCCGGTTATTCTCCAGCTTACCTCATCATCATGGACTTCATTGGATCCACATGAATAACCTTCTCGTCTCCATGGCTAAGCCTGATGAGATAGTTGCCAAAAGCTTATACAAGTTAGTAATCTTCCAGGTCTAAAATATGACTTAAATTAACTTTGTCTCAGTCACCAAAGGTTTCCATGAAAATTAGGTGTTATCTGTCTCGTAATCCACATACGTAACATCACAAGCGAACTTTCCTTTGAGTTTTTCTGATATCCAGAATTTCTTAGTACGATAATTTTTGTTGTACCAGGCATGTTGTAATTTTTCTTGTAAATGGCAAGACACAATTACTTGCCTATTATTCTGCGGTGTATTCTTCCAGAGCAACCAATCTTTTTAAAACTCCAAGCAATTTTACATTGACCATAGAGATTTTAAGGTATGGCTTATACCTTGAGTCACAATCCATGATTGCGGATTTTGTTTAGTCAACCATGAGTTTGCGACAGTTATGTCAGGATCTTGATTTTGTTCTCCCTTGAAACTTTTCTACCTGAATCGCAACCCCATTACTGAATCGGATGTTCACAGGATAACGTATTCACTATCGACGTTTCAAGCCATTTATTTTCAATTATGCAGTGTCTACATAGGATGCTACTGATAGCAACAACATTCGTATATTGGCAGTCAGGTCTTTGATGATTTCATACACGCGTTCGGATAACATTTATATCCATCGTACAAAATTCTTTTCCAGGTCTTTGTTCTTCAAGACCCACCACTATGCCCTTTGGTCAGTTCTGAACAAAAGCTCGCGTCACATTTGATGATGACGAAAATGTTTGACTTATGGACAAGAAGCTCTTTCCTCTTTACAAAATATCTTTGCTCTCTCTTTATTAAGATCCCGCCTACAGAGGCAAAAACTCGATCTGAGAGTGACATTGATCTGAGAGTGACTAGTGAGCATTCTTACCTGCACATAACATATTGATCGCATTCAGGGCTTTATTAGAGGTCACTAAAGGTGATAAATATTTCAATAGTTAATGAAATAGTCCTCATCTTTAGTGGACCGCAATTAATCCCGGATCAACACACACACACACACACACACACACACATACACACACACACGTCATTGAAGCTAACTAATTAATTGTTGTTGTTGTGGTGTTTAACGCCATTTTTCAGCACACGATAGGCTATACATGGAAGCCAGTATTATTGGTGGAGGAAGAAACCGGGAAATCACCGGAAAAAACCACCGACCCACGAGAAGCTACTGGCAAGCTTTCTCACATATCCACATTCGCCGAATCTTAGACTCGAACCCACGCAGATAGAGGTGAGATGGCAGTGATCCGTAACGGACAGCGCTTTAAACCACTCGGCCACTGGTGGCCCCAATTATTTGAAAGTCGCGCATCTGACGTAGTCAGACACGAAGAATAAATGTAAAAAATAACTCAAAGTCCATATACAAAACTGACACGACAGAAATGGTGCCTCATCGTAAGTAATCCTTATCAGCAGATGAGTTTGAGGAAAAAATATACAGGTTGAACCTTAAACAATATAAAAAAATACCATCTCTAAAACAGTAGATTTAGATGACAATTAAGAGACTTAATTCAGCACCGATTTGGAGCCACAAAACTCTTTGAATTACGTCACCGGTTCATGTATTATGGATAATATTATTCATGCGGCGCTTGGGGATGGTGCGTGACATACGATAGAAATTAGCACCCTTCCAAACCATAGGCTATTTTCTTACAAAATTAGAGCACACCATTGATTGATATGCCTGTTTCCTATGATGCAGTACAACACGGAAAACTTAAGCTATACATGAGTATATGAAAACGAGTTTAGACACAGAAATGTACAGGTCTGATCTCAAAATACTCTTTTTAGTGTCTTTGTATTGATATTAAACCCATGTAACCATTTGTTATAAATAATGGAAAAAGCTAGACAATGATTCCAGGATATATACAGATTTACTGCGTTAGGTACATTGAGATATAAAACAGGTAATTCTTTGTAAGACGTCATTGTCGATACCTTCTACTACGACAAGACCTAATATTTTATACAAGTCTTCAGGTTCCGATCCGCATTCTGTGAAAATCAATAAAGTTTTGAAGATGTATGTAACTATACGTACATATATATATGTCCTTTTGATATGTGATTCAATTCTATATTACCGCTAAAGATCTCGGTAAGTTCAGTCATTTGATAAAAATCTTAATTTGCTATTTGCATTCTGTGTAATATATACCAAACAACAATTTTGAGTGCTTTTTATACATTATGTAAGTCGCCTCTAATCTAGGTCAAAAAGACAGAAAATATAAAAAAATACCGATATTCTATTTCTGTAAGGACATATTTGATAAAAATCTTAATTTGCTATTTGCATTCTGTGTAATATATACCAAACAACAATTTTGAGTGCTTTTTATACATTACTTAAGTCGCCTCTAATCTAGGTCAAAAAGACAAAGAAAATATAAAAAAATACCGATTTTCTATTTCTGTAAGGCCATATTTTTGTGGAGAATTATAACGTTCTCTACAGCACTATCTTATTTGTGTAACCATGGAAACCTTTCCTCATTACAGTCTTTTAATCCCAAAGTATTTTCGCATCATTACTCCAAGAGCTGACAATGCAAGTAATTTACTCTGGCTTTATATATAAAATGAAAATTGAATGGCTCCCGTTTAACACTTAGCGAACTATTATTAAAAAACCTGTTTCGATGGAATGAGTTGTGGTAATTACAGCCAAATTGTTCAAACGTCTCTATACTTGTAGCAAACTCCTTATCAAAATATCTTGCGTAATTACAAAACTAATTTATCACATGAAAAACTCTTTTGGTCGTATTTCGGATAAAAAGTATGTGATATTTTATGAACCTTTTTTTCCAGAGAAAAAGCAAGTTTGATGTTCGTAGATATTATATTTGAACCCCTACGAACGAACATCGGTTCGTCTAAAAATCGCTCTAAGTACACTAATGCAGCATGTATGATATAGGACAAATTCATGTTCTATCTTCATGGCGCTCATTAAAAATAAATCTCATTATATTTTTTTTATAGCAAATATATCTTCGGTACAATAAACGTTTTACCTGCCAGAATATCCCCATTACGGCAATTTGGTAAATTGTTTATATCATTAGCAGCGGTTTCTTGGATACAGTGGCTAGATAACAGTTGTTACAATAATCTTATTCGCAAGCGGTCTGTCAATGCCTGAAGTAACACATTATGCTGTAAACAAACTTTGCAAGAACACTGTCTGATAATGTAATCTTTGTAACTAAGGTATATTATGTTCTTAGCAAAATCGCACTGAATTTTGATTCTTATATAATACACTCGTCAAGTGAACTCCATCTCGTCAGATAAATTATCCCCAATCCTATACTGATATCGATTGACGTTGATGAGGTTAATTTTGGCTATTCTGAAAAATGGGCAAATCTGTGCAGACAATTTCATCCGCACGTATCGGTGTACATTTTAGATACTTAAAGTAATATCTCGCAGCTCTTGAGTTACCGTCAGCTGAAAGGTCCTTTCGACTATATGTACAGAATAATTCTTCATTATATCCTGTATTTTACAAGTTATAAATGCTAGTGGAATAACGTAACTCTACCTACTGTGTCTGTTTATAATTTCGTGTTTATGTTGAGCGACAACTTGGAATAAGGCTTTTCTTGAGACATTCATATAAATAATACGGAATTCCAAATTAATACAATCCTTCTCCAGGAATTGTATGATGAGGTTTTCGGCGTGTTTAGAAGTCAGACTTAATTAGAAAACATCTTTGGAGATTTTCATCGATGTGACAGGAACAATCGTATGCCTCGCATAATGTAAATTGCACGAGACGCTTAAAAATATTTATATTTGTTCCTATGGGAGAGGGGAAGGCGAGTCTAAGGCGTTTGTCTGTCCCTTTCGGAGGCAAAATTTGTATTGCCAAACATCTTCAGCATGTTTGAATTTATTCCATTTTGTATACATTCTACTTTTGTGAATGAAGGCCTAAAAAGAACATTTTTTAAGACAGAGTGTTTTTTTGTTTCTTTTTCTACTTGATTCTTCTCAAAGTTCACTAGATACTTTTAATCATTTGAGCCTAAAATTATAATATCATGGTGGTAAGGTTATATAGGGACCGTTATTGTTGACAACTGAATTATATTTCACAGTCATGAAGCCAATTCGTCGTTGTTGCACGATTGATATATGTCCTTTGAGCAGCTTGGACGGCACTGAATGTCTAAAGGGATGTTGCGATCGCATAATGGAACAGTATTTAGAAACAAATAAGTAATAAATAATGCTAAACAGTTTCGACTCCATTAAACTAGGCAACAGAAAGAAGCAAAATCATCAAGTTGAGTAAAATCAACTAATAATATAATTCCCTAAGTTACAATATGAAAAATGAAGTGGAATTTACAGTATTTTGAGTTCAAGTACAAAATTATTGAGTGTTCCGAATCAATGTCAAGTCTTGAATGTGTTGTTGTGCAATAGTGTTAAATGAGCTATGTACCAACAGTCATGATGTATGGAAATAACATAACCAGAATATCCATAAATGAGTCCTCTATGGCCCTAAAGTTGTGTTTTGACCAAAATATCAATGTGCACTTTTTAATTCCAATGAATAATTTTTAAATAAACGATTACTCTATAATTATCTGAGCACAACAGTCATGACGTCTACAGACTGCAATTAACGGATAAATTATAATATTGTTGATCGCAAACAAATATATAGAACCCAACTCGACCTTTATCACAATAACATATTCTGAAAGAACTCGATCATCTTAATGGAAAATTACCTCAAACTGTAAACAAAGTCGTTTCTAGAACATGCTAACATAATAATCAATGATGGGTCCTTAACTCTAACCAACGTAAGCAACCTATTTATAGCCTATAAATAAGACAAAACGCATGTAAACACCAAACCTCTACACTCAGTCATTGACAAAGACCAAACGCACAATCTAAATTAAAAATACATAACCGAATCTTGAATTAGAAATCAAGCTCTTATTTCTGACATCATTATACATAAGCGAGAAATTCTAAATGTGATAGCTTTGAACAAACCAAAGTCGCAGGACCCAATTAAATTAGTCATAAACGGTTCAAATAAAAAAATTAAAGAAATGTCCTCGCTCTTGTAAATGTTAATCAATAAATCAGTTGAAACCATTATGTTCCTCGCAAAGTAAAAAAAAAACTCATTTCATGCTGATTGATAAGAAATGAGAAAACGCTATCGTCCAATTATAGACCTATTTGTCTAATGAACAAATTTGTCCATAGTTTTTGGAAGAATTACATTTAGACATGTCTGTAACGTCTGCATGAAAATAACTTGAAATACAAATATTTACTAAGATTTTCTTCAAGCCGTTTGATGACTTTGAAATAATTGAACTTTATCTTAAAATATGGTTTTATCACAATTCGAATGAAATCACGCTTTTAACGTCCCTTGATGTCATCAAAGATTTGTATACAGTTTGGATTAAATGGTTCAAAATATGTAATTACAAGTCATGGCTCTAGAACTACCAGAAAATTTCTTATCGGATTTCAGTATCTTCGAATCTTAAGTTACTTTTTAAGTTTCAGAAAAGTCTCGTGCTATAGTATTTACCATTACGTTTTACGTTAGCGTTATAGCAGAGAACATCAACCTGCGATGCTATTTCCTGATGATATTTCTCTTGCGAATTCTACAACCTTTCACAACTACCAAGGATTATAAGCAATGGTCTTGAGCAAACAACATGCTTGTTACTTTTAATTCTTAGACAAGAGCCGTTTTATTAATCGCACACAGACAGATAGACATTTCCTATTCGGGGTTCTCTTTTGACAAGATGTACTTGCTTTTTGCTAAAAGTGATAAACACTTTGGACCAACATTATCATCTAATACTAAATTAGTAGGAGTATTCAGAAAGCATGTAAATCTCTATTTCACGACAGAAAAATTTCTATTAGCATTATAGCTTTGATCACACCATATATACTATTCATTCGTTAAATTTTAGAACATGCTTCTTAACTATAGAATAGTTGCTCTATTGAAGATTCGGACAGATTAGAGAGAAAACATGCAGCAAGCCATACCCATTTATTGCTCTAGGGAGCTTTATATGCAGAAACTGGTTGGTAAACTTGCACAAGGATAGAACAAGATATTATGCATATTGTATTTAATTATAAATACTCAGGTACCTAACTAAATCGAGCTTCTTTTGCAATGGAGATACATAACATTACTGTCCATTTGACTCCCAAAGATCACAACCAGACTTCAGTTATTGTGTTCGTTGTTTGTTTTTTTCTTCAGACGTATCCAAAGGGTACTAATCTTTATATCTTTGAAATAAAATCCCAAACATGTATCTACATCATCGTATTAAGGCATTGCCTGATATCCTACATACTAAACTACATTCGTGTGGTCACCTCAAATGTCATCTTTACATCTGCTATGTGTGCATGTGGCAATGACAATGAAGATGCCCACGGTTTTTCTTTTTCTACTGTCCCCTATTTAAGACGCAATTTGTGTCCATTTCAATAGTGTTTAAAAGGCGATAGTAAATATGTTTAAAACAATCAGCATTATCGTTACAGACATTAACAGTATATGGTGTGAAATGGAATATCTAAAGCTGAAAGAAACTATTGCAGTTGTCTAATAGAAGAATACCGTGTATATATAAACGCTACACAAAGATACTCATATGTGTACTTTGGCAATATTGCAGAACTTGCAAAACAAAAAGCAATAAGAACTAAACACGATTTATATCTTCCTAGTTAACTCTCCCGTTCTCCTGAATGTTTAACTTGTCCGCGGGCAGATACTTTCAAAACTTCCAATATGCCCTAGCCGAATTTGAGCTTGTTCCGAGCGTCGTGCAAGCAGATTTGAAAAGCCATGGAAGGTGTTAAGCTTGAGAAATGAAAATAGGGCTATTTGTGGCGATGTCGTATTGGTTCACTTAATACGTGGTCATGTGTTGGGTTTGGAAAACAGGTGTTGGGTTTGGAAAACGATATGTCAACAATCTTGAGTTCGTGATTGATATTCATTTTTCATGTTTTTTTCTGGGGAGAGGACAAAGAGAGACAGACTATTAGATAGTTGGACACCTATCTAGAGGGCGTAATTAACCCACTAAAATCCATTCAGACAGCTATGCAATCTGGGATGAGATCATTAATTTAAGCTAGGCAGCAAACTCATTGGAAGCTTGGTCGATCCTACAAGGATCACCGTTAGTAGGCACGATCGTATCAAACTGTTGTCAAAACTAAGGATGTATTCACAGTCGAACCAGAATTGACTTTGCTGAACAATTTACTCTGTTGAAGACCAATCAAGATGAACTTCTTGAATAAAATAGTCCAATAACTTATTCATGTATTTATGAGGTCAACACACTGAGCTTACTTGTGACAACTATGAGGCCACTTTTAACTAATCAAAATAAAGCCAAGATGTAATTAATACATGCTTATGTGTATGATGTCATTACTAGCCAGTCAATATTGGGAGTGAGGAAAAGGATTAGCTCTCGGGGCACAAGACGTCATTGGTTTTCTTTTGTTTGTTTGTTTGTTTGTTTGTTTGTTGTTGTTGTTGTTGTTGTTGTCTTCTTCACGACGCACACATTTGTGTTCATTTAACCTGCAATGATTATGTTTTGTTTTAATTCAATTCGTATAGAACTGAAAATCCCGCCATTATACGCGGACACACACATACACACACACCAACACGCACATACGTACGCACGCACGCGTGCGTCTCGCACTTACACACATATGTGTGCACTAAAATTAAAGAAATATAACTTTTCTTTATTTGTCCTACCTGACATAATGCTGCTTTTGTTGGAACTATACAAATCTGATCTTAAAACAAAATTCTTTTTTTTTAAAGCAGGAAACGTTATTTGTACATGCAAAAGTGCGATTAGCTTTCGACTGATTCGCTTCGCTCAGGGTTTACTCACATTGTAGCCTTCAGAGACAAACAGTACTTAATTATTGATAGCGGTTAAGCTTTACAAATTTGAATAACAATCGACAACAACATATTTATTACCAGACACACAACTTCATTTTCAAAAGGTCAAATGAGTGGGTTGTTCGTGTTGAATATGCCGACAGCTGACTGTAAAGTGTTTACTACGGCTTTTTCTTTTTCATCATATTAATGTTTTGTAATTTTGTTTGTTTATTTGTTTATGTGTGTGTGTGACAATTTTTACATTGACAAGTGTAATTAACTGTTTCCTACAAGTAGTGCCATTATGTATTTTCTGTCTTTAATTCTATCAGGTGCTTAATTGGAGCCGCGTTTGCTTCAACTCAGAAGAAGGCTTTATGCTAAACAAATATATTCCATACCTGCATGGCAAATGTAACCATCATTGCCTGAAGTATAATTAGAAAATGCGAAAGGAAAGCACAATTAATCGTATAAAGTATAAACAGAAAAGACGTCAAATGATTTGGCTCAAAAAATTACCTACTCTTTGCTAATTATTCATAGTTGATGGTGAATAACTATGAAATTCAAAGAAGATTAACTGGGGATGACTTTTAATACATTTACATTTGCTCTATATAACATATATGAGGTCATATCTTTTATGTTTCATTGCATAAAGACACGCTATTTTATCAAAATCGTTGGTAGTAACTTCCGCCTTTATTGTTTCAGATTGCATTTCATGGTTATTCAGCCCCAAATCCTAACCCGGAGACGAAAATCGAAATGAAGTATCTAATCTTCAGCGTTATTTCGAAGGTGTTAATAATGTTATGCGTATCTCAATTTTGACAAGCAGGGTGGGTAGTTTTTGATATCCTTTGTCCCTTTTAATATCTATCATAAACTGTTTGTTTAGTTGCTGATATTTTAAATATTTGCAATTTAGATTATGATTGCGAATATGACTGGCGTGAATCAAACACGCAATCGTCATAATTATGGTTTAGGAATAGCTTTTCAATCCCTGTTCATCAGCAAATTGCTAGGTTGGTTGATTGCTAATTCAAGGGTAGAGTCTTCAGTGGTCGTTCTGATTTAACTAGTTCCTTCATGGATTTTCTACTTCATAACGTATGCAATCAGAAATTAATTATTGCAAGCCAGCGAGAAACTGCTATAAAACTGTACATCTGTCGAAGTACAGATTTTAAACTCAATCAATTTCACACACACACACACACACACGCACAGATCCAAACACACACACAAACACACACATTATTGATGCTAATTAAACGGAATTTTGTGCACTATTTTGCATTTATATATTTAAACAGTATTGACACGTCATATTATCCTGATCGTTGAGAACTAAATCCCATTTTTGGAGAGTGATTTGGCGAGACTCAGCTGCTTTTTTTTTCAATTTGTTTCTTTGTAAGTTGACTTATCGTTCATGTACATTTTTGATGTTAAAATAGAGCTGGTTTCCGCATGCTAAACAAGTAAAAGACAAAAGCAATATAGCATACGATGATACAGATACATTGATTGTTTCATTGACAGCATGTTTCTCTTCCGAAATTCACGTAAATTAAATGAACTAATCTTGATCGTCGTTAAGATACAGTCTTTTGAGTTTTTCTGCTTACGTGCACGGATGAATTATTAAGTTTCCCCACAGTAAAAAATGTCCATATTGAAAACTTTGTCGGTGTATTAAGGCTTTGATTTTTGTTTTTGAAAAACAATTTAGAGACACTTTTTGCTTAAAGGAATATAATTAACCTGTAACAAAAACCACATAAAACACCCCTCCGGTGGACTAGTAGTTAAATCATCCAACTTGGATGCGGGACGTCTCAAGTTGAAATCCCAGCCGACTTATAAATTCAGCATCAAGAGGTTAGTGTTACGACAGGTCGGCCTGGTGTCAGGATGATGTGACAGGGAGGGACAACATGCTACATGTTTGCGGCATGATGCCCGTGTGCTATACATCACTATAAATTGCCACACTGAAGAAAACAGCGATATGATTGAAAAATTGTTAAAGGATGGTTTAAAATTCAAATATCACACACACACACACACACACACACACACACACACACACACACACACACACACACACAAATCCCTATCAGATTTGACAGCAAATATACAGCTTCAGCTATCCATAGCTGCATTGTCATGGAATTGTGTGTACTTAATGTGCCTGCATTATTTATGAACAAAAATATACTCGAACAGCGTTAAACAAGGGTGGCAATTGTTGATGGCAATAGTTATTCTGCACGCGCATAATGCCTGGAGAGAACTTCCGATTACTTCTACTTCCCAGTCAATGGATTTATACATAACCAGGATACTAAAGAGTAAATTTGCGCTGTATTATCACAATACAACGAGTTTTGTCACAAAGATGCTTACTTAACGGAAGAATCTTCAAATGTAGGTATCTGAAATAAAAAACGAAGTCTGTGTTGCTATCAGTTTTATGCGACAGAATCGTTTTAGACATTACATGTTGGAGAATTTATTCAAAACTTTCTAGAAAGTCAGACCATATCACGTAAAACCATACTATTAGTCTCCATTCTTTTTCAAGTTAACCATTTTTGTTATAATTGAACAGAAAAAGCTTCATTTAAAAATATGCTGCATACATTATAGAAATGAAATTATTCTTTTTGAATTCATGTACTATTGTTCCGATGAAATAATTCAATGTGTAACGAAGACAATCCACGTGCGTGAATGCATGTTGTATATTACTATATTCGCGCTAAATTGTCTTTCTTGTGTTATGTAAATTTAATTCGCATCGCTTGTTTGTTAGTTTTCTTAATTTTTTTCCAATTCAATATATGCTGTTTTAATCTAGCTTTGTATGGTGGACTTGACCTTGTCTAAAATCAAGTTCATTTCTTATTTAACTTTAATCACTGATTATTGTAGGTCTGTAAACAACTAATACAGAGTTTAAATATTCTCTATGCGTATATGTTTAGTATTAGCATCTTTATTTGAGGAATTAAACGTTTGTATTTGGGTCTGGATATAGGTCATTGGAATTCCCATATAAATATATCTGACCTACCGGATGTATTCCACATCCTATACTATAATTTGAGTCCATATAAATAAGATTTATTTTGTAAACATTAGGAAGTTTCTAGTATGTTGTTTTCTATTAGGTAATAGTTTTATTTAGAAAATGATAATTGTGACCTGAAGCCAAGTAGAAGTATATATAATCTTGCTAGTAAAAAAATCTTTCATTTGTGCTTTAAGATCTTAGCAGAATCAATTTTATTTTTGATGTGTTCAGAAAATCATTTAGTTTGGAGTTGTATTATTTAAAATATTTAATTTTCAAGTGATTATTCTCTGAAAATACAAAGTGCTCATCTGAAATAACATTCATGGAAAAGAGACTTGAATTTAAAGTGAATGACATTTAAGGATTTAGTTTTTGGATTATATTGTTGCGATCTAATAACCGACTGTAAGTACATCACAACGACACGGTCCATCAAAGGTACGTCCACACTTTCATCGCTGGATTCAATTTGGATTTCCGCTATAGCTCTAATTATTGAGACGTGTGCTTGCAATTCTAAGATTATTCGGGATTCAATTCGGAATACCACAAGTTGTTCTTTTTTGCATTTTATTTTTGTATTCTAGGGAAATATTTTTTAAATTTTTTTTTACAAAGCTTGTAACTTTTCGCTCTTTGCTATTACTAATGCTATAACTATAAAGTCGTTATACTTGTACTTACGGCACAGTCATTGCGTTTTAGCTGCTTCACTTGGAGTGGTAGAACTCAGTCAGTCGGGTTTCGTGTAACCAGGATGCTGCGGTCAATGATAACTTTAAAGCAGAGGACGGTATTGGTATACTCACAATGAGATGCCAAAGCTTTGGAACTAATCGGGCTGCTGAGAATAACAATCATTTTTAGGTATCATTCGGTACACTGGGAGTAGCTGGCCATATGCCGTTGCTCCTTGAAAATTTTACGAGAGCTGTGGAGCAGGAATACATCGTTACCGTTTCTTCTATCATTAACGTAACGGCTAAATTAATCTATGTTTTGTAACTCTATTTCTGATAGAAAGCGAATCATTCACGTCATTTTGTTCATGCAATGTATTTTAGATGCTTTTGCTAGTGTTATTCTATTATATATCTCCACTCAGTTCTCTGTTGTTCTATCGCAGATCTGGACTTGTACAGATAGAGAAGAGTAATCATTACAACAAAGAACATATATTCAGGTCTGCAGATGCATTTTGAAAAGGTAGATCAGGATCTTAGTTTGCAGTTTAATGAAGTTTAGTAAACTATAGTCAGAGTTTAAATATAGTTTAATATCTGATGCTTTGTTGTACTGCAGATAAATATTAACTCTTGTATTATATATGACCCTAAAATTTGTTTGACTTTAGTATGTTTGGCTCATGCGTTGATAATAATGTCTCTGCTTTCCTTTGTCAATAATATATCTTGCATCCTTTGTTGTATTCTGTACAGTTCTCTATCCGTGCTTCTCTCCATACTTTACTTGGATACTTTAGCTCTGGTCAGTTTAACAAGGTTTACAAAAGCTGCTAGTCCTGTGAAAATCAGCAATTTTCTCTCTTCCTGGTGATTTTGTATCCATTGCTTACATTGATCAAAATAAATTTCAAATTATTGTTAACTGTTCGCAATAACATCGAAAGAATATACCGGACCCTTCGTGTCTATGTGCTATAGGTACACATTCAAAAAACATTTCTTGCAACTGATTTTTGTTTTACATTTTAAAAGCGTTTTAAAGACAAAATGTGATCCAGAAGTAAAATCATACTGAGCTAAATCTCCATATTTCCTTGCAAATACATGAATGTAAAAAAAAAAAAAAAACAAAACAAAAAAAAAAAAACAAGAGAAAATTTCTGCAAGCATATTAAGTGAAAGAAATGATACAAGTTTCTGAAATTCAGATATTATGATCTGATATGATAGATGATTGCGTATCTGTTTGAGGTATCGTATTGATTTTGTCATAAAGAGAAGTAATCTCTGTCCTTGTAACAGATAAAATGGCACAACCTGCACAAAACAAATTTAGAAACCACGAAAGGCAATACCATCAAAGAACATGTACGGACGTACGGACGTCAATATGATAAGAGTGTGTCCTCATGTGACGGCGAATCCGAAACGATATCCACCCCAATTCCAGTACACTTTAAGAGTCATTTCTTCATAAAATTTATAGTTTGCGCAAGATAACAACTATTATCTTAGGATAAATAGCAGTTTTACGCATGAAACAGAATTATTAACTGTTTGAAATGCAGTAATTTTGTTCTCAAAGTTGCATAAATGGTAGGGTTTTAATCAACCAGATTTTAACAAGTTTGCTTCTAATTTCTTTTAAACTATTTATCTCAAAATAATACCTCTTTGTGTAACCAAAATAAATATATACCTTCAAACCAAACCAATTTCAATTGTGAAGCTAAATGTTCTTATGACACATTATCGTGATGCTTTCATCTGTATCGTAACCATATTCATATAAGTTTGTAAAAAAATTTGATAAACGTGCATTGACTAATGAAAACAGACTATAAGACATATTTTGTTTCCAGCGTGTGCACATAAGACGAACATTAAAAAATACATGCAGATTACATAAAACCTGATATTTCAATTTCATCTTGCAATACATTCAAAGCATCGAGTGAAAAGAAGTATGTCGAGCCTGTTTCACATTCATAACAATACAGTAACCTTACCCAGTACCAAAGCAATCAAAAGCCAAATGGTGCTAATTCCTTCCATTCTGTTTTATTACAATCGATATCTTCCATACTGTTTTTATTACAATCGATATCTTCCATACTGTATTTTATTACAATCGATATGTCCATTTCTTATTGACGGTGATAGATTTTATCAGCTGTAATATTACAATTCTTTTGCGTATAATGCCTTTACATAAACCTATAAATCGGCAATTATTTTATTCTTGCACTTGTGGTATTTATTGCCATGATTTCCTAATTTTCTTTTAAACAAATTCCATATCAAATGAATTAATCCAGATGTGCTGTTTGAATAAATTAATCTATACGAACTAGCAGTTTAACGCAGATTAGTTTATGCCATTTTATGATTTTATGATCAATGCAGATTCACATGCCGTCCATGTTTAAGCTCTTATGGTCTAATGCAGTTTCTATCCCACATCTGTAAGACTCAATAAAATAGTTACATTAAAATAAATAACAGTTTTCATGCGCCTTAATATTTTCATAGTGTTTTAAAGTCGCGTGCGATGGAAAGTGTAGTTGATCCAATGATAAAATGCTTTCATTTTAAAATCTTTCTAATTTTGCATGTCTTTTTCTTCCTTATAGGGAAATAGTTCTTCCTGAACTATGACATCTCTATCCTCTCCCTTCGAGTCTTTCTGTCTGTAAATAATTGGAGAACATTAAAGTACCTGCCTGATATTAAATTTATCCTCGGGTAAAATTAGGAAGTTAGCCCTTGTAGGTTTCTAACGTTGAACTGTTTCAGTTATATTCGATATAGACGTCCAATATATATATATATATATATATATATATATATATATATATATATATATATATATATATATATATATATATATATATATATATATATATATATATATATATATAAGATAGATAGATAGAAATTTCAGTCTTTGAGTTTTGATATTTAGTTTTCGGTTTTTGATATTTAGTTTTCTATGAGTATGTTGAAAAGTACTCATTATTTTCTTTCTCCAGCAAATCCAAAACATTCCTTTTGAAAAGAAAGCTTCCTTTCTCTGAACTATATATTTTCAGACTTTCTTTCCTTAAGTGTTCTCGTTTATATCTTCTGTTTTTCGATTTCATGTTTTCAACCCGATATTAAATCTATAACCGTTTTTGTCCCCTTTAAGTTGTCTGTTTGAACTTGACTTTTGCTCTCTAGATTTTTGTATTTGTTTTTGTCGATCTTGTAACGTTTACAAGATGAGAAAGAAATAGGCAACGTATCTCTTCCTCATTCAACACGGTTTTAATCATCATAATCTCACCGCTGATGTTATTTGTTTGGATGCGACTTGTCTTGATGCTGCTTGTCTTGATGCTACTTGTCTTGATGCTGCTTGTCTTGATGTTGCTTGTATCAATGCTACTTGTCTTGATGTTGCTTACATTGATGATGCGTGTCTTGATGTTTTTTGTATCGATGCTGCTTGTATCGATGCTGCTTGTCTTGATGCTGCTTGTCTTGATGCTGCGTGTCTTGATGTTGTTTGTATCGATGCTGCTTGTATCGATGCTGCTTGTCTTGATGCTGCTTGTCTTGATGCTACTTGTCTTGATGTTGCTTGTATCGATGCTACTTGTCTTGATGTTGCTTACATTGATGCTACTTGTCTTGATGTTGCTTGCATTGATGCTGCTTGTATCGATGCAGCTTGTATCGAAGCTGCTTGTCTTGATGCTGCTTGTCTTGATGCTGCTTGTCTTGATGCTACTTGTCTTGATGTTGCTTGTATCGATGCTACTTGTCTTGATCGTTGCTTGCATCGATGCTGCTTGTATCGATGCTGCTTGTCTTGATGCTATTTTTCCTGGTGCTACCTGACTTATTGCTTGTCTTGATACTGCTTGTCTTGATGACGCTTGTCCTAATGCTGCTTGTATCGATGCCGCGTGTCTTGATGCTGCTAGTCCTGATGCTACTTGTCTTGATGCTGCTTGTCTTAATGCTGCTTGTATCGATGCTTTTTGTCTTGATGCTGCTTGTATCAATGCTGTGTGTCTTGATGCTGCTTGTCTTGATGCCGCTTCTCTTAATGCTGCTTGTATAGATGCTGCTTGTATTGATGCTACTTGTCTTGATGCTATTTTTCCAGGTGTTACTTAACTTAATGTCGCTTGTCTTGATGCTGCTTGTCTTGATGCTGCTTGTCTTGATGACGCTTGTCCTAATGCTGCTTGTATCGATGCCGCGTGTCTTGATGCTGCTAGTCCTGATGCTACTTGTCTTGATGCTGCTTGTCTTAATGCTGCTTGTATCGATGCTTTTTGTCTTGATGCTGCTTGTATCAATGCTGTGTGTCTTGATGCTGCTTGTCTTATGCCGCTTGTCTTAATGCTGCTTGTATAGATGCTGATTTTATCGAAGCTACTTGTCTTGATGCTATTTTTCCAGGTGTTACTTAACTTAATGTCGCTTGTCTTGATGATGCTTGTCTTGATGCTGCTTGTATCGATGCTTCTTGTCTTGATGCTGCTTGTCTTGATGCTGCTTGTATCGATGCTACTTGTCTTGATGCTACTTGTCTTGATGTTGCTTTTATAGATGCAGCTTGTATCGATGCTACTTGTCTTGATGCTATATTTCCAGGTGTTACTTAACTTAATGTCGCTTGTCTTGATGATGCTTGTCTTGATGCTTCTTGTCTTGATGCTGCGTGTCTTGATGCTGCTTGTCTCGATACTGCTTGTCTTGATGTTGCTTGTATCGATGATACTTGTCTTGATCGTTGCTTGCATTGCTGCTGCTTGTATCGATGCTGCTTGTCTTGATGCTATTTTTCCTGGTGCTACTTGTCTTGATGCTGCTTGTTTTGATGTTGCTTGTCTTGATGCTGCTTGTATCGATGCCACTTGTATTGATGCTATTTGTCTTGATGATACTTGTCTTGATGTTGCTTGTATCGATGCTACTGCTACTTGTCTTGATGTTGCTTGTATCGATGCTTCTTGTCTTGATGTTCCTTGTATCGATGTTACTTGCCTCGATGTTCCTTGTATAGATGCTGCTTGTCTTGATAGTCCTTGTATCGATGTTACATGTCTTGATGGTCCTTGTATAGATGTTGCTTCTCTTGATAGTCCTTGTATCGATGCTACTTGTCTTGATTGTCTATGCATCGATGCTGCTTGTCTTGAAGGTCCTTGTATCGATGCTATTTGTCTTGAAGGTCCTTGTATCGATGCTAGATGTCTTGATGTTCCTGGTATCGATGTTACTTGCCTTGATGTTGCTTGTATCAATGCTAATTGTCTTGATAGTCCTTGTATCGATGCTACTTGTCTTGATGCTAGTAGTCTTGTCTTGATGCTGCTTGTCTTAAAGATTCTTGTATTGATGCTACTTGTCTTGATGCTTCTTGTATCTATCCTACCGGTGTTGTTTTGATCCAAGTTGTCTTGATGCTTCTTGTATCTATCCTACCGGTGTTGTTTTGATCCAAGTTGTCTTGATGCTTCTTGTATCTATCCTACCGGTGTTGTTTTGATCCAAGTTGTCTTGATGCTCTTTGTATCGATGATACTTGTGTCAATATACTTGTCTACACTACTTGTCGTGATGATATTTTCCTTGATGTTGCTTGTCTTGATGTTGCTTGTCTTGATGCTACTTGTCTTGGTGACACATGTCTTGCACATTGTATCAATAATACTTGTGTCGATCTAGTTGTTTCGATGCTACTTGTCTTGATACTAATTGTATCAATGCCATCATCACTGATGTAAGTTTGCTTTTTTTCTGAACAAAATGGAGTATTTCGTTTTATCTTTAAAATCGACATTATTATTATTACTATTATTATTCTTGTAAATAATTAAGCACGCATAGTTTATCTCCAAATATCAGCATTGATGCTTTCATATTAAACTCGTTAAATATTCATATAGCCTCTGTTAAAATTACTGGATTTATACTTTGTAACTTTGTGTCATTATTTATGAGCTTCTTTAAAGTTCCAGTAAGTTTTCGAGTAGATAATACATTATGAGAACTGGAATTTGCATTTCTGGTAATATCTCATTGTCCTGGATTACGCATGCGTTCACGTATGAACCAGAATTTCTTAATATATCGTCTAGTCTCCATAATGAGGTAGCTTATACATAAAATAAAAGAAACAATTTAAGGCACAGACCAGCAATTTTCAATGGATGACGGGAAGTACGTGCTTCAAATCTTGAAAGAAGCTGATCGTCTTAAGATGGTCAATAGAATACAGCCGTTTGCCCTATAATAAACCGAAGCCATAAGTACGCTGTGGAATGCAAGCGCAAAATGCTATTTATCTACATTAAAAAATCAACAGTCCAAGTTTATTTTTATATCCTTCCCATTGCACGTTCAAAGTGCAACTAAGCAATGAAAAAAATATTAAAGGTGGCCATTTTGCCTTGCACAAAGGCCATGTTTCCCAGATGTTAAAGCAGCCCAATATGTTGGTGGGGATAGGATGATGGTGGCGGTAATTTAAAAAAAATATTGATATATGTAAGTTGGCGTTGTAATAATATCTTTTTGTTGAATTATTTATTCTATGCTTATTCGAAACTAGGCGCTGGATATTAATTATTTGAGTACATTGTCTTTTGTAGACGTTTTCCACAATTTTTTCAGCCTGAAAGCTAAAAAGAACGTACATATTCGAATGTTTATAAGTTTTATTAATATTATTATCAATTTCAAACTAATTTTGATGTTAGTCTACCACCAATGAACGCTCTAAATGTATCCATTATGACTCAAAACAGTAGCGGGATTTCTTGAAAAAGTGAATTTTGAATAAATATGATGCACTACTGGTGGAAATCATAACCTTGGAGAGACTTTCGACGAATGACGGCACAAGAAAAACATCGTACAATTTTAAAGTCTTCTACAAGTAAAGGATATTTGATTTACGTACATATGTTGAGAAATATTTTCTGAAGAAATAACTACTCTGAAAGGTTTAAAATAGATAAATTGAAATCTCAGAAACACGTGAGATGCTCTTCATGTAAATATCAAATAAACTTCTAAAATATGGATCAAATTAATATACACAATTATGTAAAGAACAAATAGTTATCATACCTTTTAACTTTCAACAGATAAAACCTACAGATGAAATTTGATGCACAAGCTTAACAAAGGATTATACTGGAAAATAGCGAGGTGGTTTTTAAAGTTTTATATTTTTAACCCTTTTATAAAAAGATATAAGCCAATATAGTGATTAACGATAAAATCGTATCAATTAAAAACGACAAATGCTACTGGAGCCGTCTCGATGGTTTGTAGTCAAGCACTCGCCTTTTATTACCCATTTGCCCCTCACAGTGTCACCCAAGGAGCATATACCCATTCTTATATTGCTATGTACTCTCTCTTTGACTACAAGTATGCAGTTTAGTCAAATGACAATATTTGCATATTTGACCATTGACACCTCCCCAGAGAGGATGAAATTTTTTTAACCAAACTCGGATATGGTTGCCACAAAGCCAACCTATGTATAAACTTTGGTGAAATTCCTTTACTTGGTTTAGCAGGAGTAATGTTACGGACGGACCGACGGACGGAAAGTATCAATATACTCTTGCAGCTGCTGATATAAAATGTGACTAAATTATTATTAGGCAACTATGAACCAATAATCAACAATAGCCCAATTGACATTTCAATGGCTCGCTGACTTACATAATTATAAAGTTTGTTGTAAATGAGTATACCAAATCCCTTTCACCCACTACCGAATCAAGAGGGTCTGTCAAGCAGCTTGGCATTATCGGTTGCCTAGAGGTTGAGCTCTATAACACAAAATTTAAAATTTTTATAACTGCAACAGATCTTGTCCAGTCTTCAATAAATTTTAACAACTTAATTAAGAACCAATCACAATAATCTTGTTCTTTATTCAGGAGAAGCATTTTTATTATAGAAACAGAGCTGGACAAATTAGTGGGTGTGGCACTCTCCAACAATTCTGGAGGTGTTAGATAGCTGCTCATTGAATAGACATTACTAACGGATTTACCTTGGTACTTAATTTTCATCTTAATCAAAATGTCAAAAAAGATTTTTAGATTTTTTAGATTTTTCTTGACATCAATACTTACCGATTACTCGGCCACAAATATGTTGAATAGTTTTACTTGTATTCTTTAGTGGCATTTTAACTGGTGGCATATTCACAGTATGATTGCATATTTTCCCTCATTATAAATCCGAATCAAACTTATCAAAGCTTACTATTACGTGTGCAATCACAACTAACCATATTTAAACGACGAGCTATTTTTCTGATTGCCGCATCTACATTAGAATAGGAAAACTTTGATTACGGAACGTTTATCAGTTAGAATACAGAGGATTCACCGTTTTATTAAGCCCCCATATATTCACCCATATTATCCTGCACATGAGGCTGGCATTCATAAGAAGTCAATAAAAAGCTATCGCCACTTCTATAACAGTGATAGCTTTTTCGTATCGCCGAGTGTTTTCTTTAATTAAGCAACTTTTTAATTTCCGAAGAGGTGCAGGGGGTTGAGAAGGTTGTAATTAATATCTATTAGAAATTCTTTTAATCTACATATCTAATCTGTATACATTTAAGACACGATCTCTGTTTTGCTTTATTTTACTGAGAATTGAAACATTCAACAGTGACATAGACATTAATGTACAAGATGTAAAAACTATACATTTTACTGATGTGATACAATCGTTGTGTACAAGTTTTCTAATCGTTGGAACTGTACCTACATTGTTTAGTTTGCCTTCATTTGCAATAAGACTGATCTTATGTGGTCGTCTGTTGTTTGCATATCGATTGCAACGAAACCTTTAGAAATTTAAGAGCAGTCCAGACAACGTGAACAATCTGGAATTCAGCGCGTGACTAGCATCACAGTACTTTCATTAGGGAATATTTCAGACAAGAGCACGATTGCCTGTTTATACACTTTCCGCCGTTTCACTTCAGCTTAATGCGGCCGATAACGATATAAAGTATGAACTTTATAATTGGAACCGTTGGAAAATCTAAAAGTGACATTTTTGTATCCAGAGGATTCTTAACTGATCAGTACTACACTAAATTAGTCAATACTTTTGACACTTTAGAATTTTACGATGGCTCACATTGAATCAGATATGAAGTACTTTAGATCTTTTTTTCTCATGATACCTTCCATAAACTTCCATAACATCAAACTGCTACATTCTTTTCGTGTTGCGTCATGATTACTTTATTAAAACAGTTTCGTGAAATTTCTTTACTTGCACCAGTTTTAACATTTTTTGGACGTTACAGTCAATATTTTAATGGAAAATTACACAAAATTATATCAGATGTTGACATTCGATAGTAAACTGATATATATATATATATATATATATATATATATATATATATATATATATATATATATATATATATATATATATATATATATGATAGTATTGTTTGTATTAAACTAAAATTCTGCCCAATATTATCAAGATTCTACTACAGAATCCAGGGATAGCACTGTCTGTTCTGTCTGGTATATATTTATAATTCTTTGTAATACAAAAATCCTATATACCTTGATATCTTTCATAGGAATCTGGAACGACTGTATATATATATATATATATATATATATATATATATATATATATATATATATATATATATATATATATAAATATATATATATATATATATATATATATATATATATATATATATATATATATATATATATATATATATATATATATATATATATATATATATATGAGAATTATTTACTATGTCGTCATGCGAGTGTGTCTGCTACGCACGAGCTCATATAACAACGATTCAGTGCCATAAATTTTTGCGATGCGTGCTTAGTCGCGACGGTATATGGGTTGGTTAGTGCGTGCAGGCAAGGCGATGGGTGCCATTTACTCGCGGACCTGGGTTCGAAACTCCGTAGAGTACGATTTTAATTTCTCTAACCTGTATGATAGTATTGTTTGTATTAAACTATATATATATATATATATATATATATATATATATATATATATATATATACCCTTATTTTACTAACCACAGAATGAACGTATCTGTCTACACAATGACTTTTTATTAACTTAATCTTCCAGTAATTAAACGCATTCTCGATCACACATTGAAGATTTGAGCAGAGTAAAATCTGATTTATTTAAAGTTATTTGTATTTGGCGTTTTGATATCATTATTCACATTAGATATTACCATTGCATTCGTTGCCGCAAAGCTCATTTCTATTGCATATTTAGTCTAATCTGCTCGATGTAGTTGTATGACTTTTATATAAGCGTATACCATGGTAATGGTATTGTCCGTTAATTAGAAGTGAGGTGAAATAGCTGTCATGGCAGAATGTGGTAATTAACTCAAAAAATCCTACCCTATTTTCTTTTTGGGAAGTATGGATGAATATGAGAAAAATAATCATAAATTTACTTACTTTATTCAATTTTTTACTCATTAACAAGTTTTAAATTCTAGAATACATCTGTGTCTCACCAAGTACCTCTGTCTTGCTGCCCAGTTTTTAGTGCGTATCACCAAATACCTCTTTCGTGCCGCCCAGTTTTCCGTGCATTTAAGAAAGTATCTTGCAGTACCCGGTATGCAAACAGTTTGTATCTTCATATATGTTTTACAAACATTATGAAGTTATATAGTTGTAATACATGTGATGTCAGTGATTTGGACGTTGCTAATTATAAAGGGAAACAATGTGATGAAAGTGAAACGTCTGAGCAGATTGAAATATATGATTTTCAACAAAAAAATCTTTTCATAACCAATTTTCCACTTTTGTATCGGTAATGGAGTAATGAAATAAGAACCGCTTTTGTTCTGAGGCATTAAAAATGTAATGATTTTTTTAAAGAAAACTCGAAAAGGTTTTCATGTTATTCATTCTTGCCATTTTAACCATAAATCAATTTTAATACTATTTGGTTTAATTTTGTAGATCTACTTTCAAATACCAGTTCTTACCAATATAGAAAAATGTACAAAAGGTATTTAATTTCTATAATACTGATGCAATTTACAAATCACACTTTAAATATTATTTTAGAATAAAAAGGACCCAAAAATCCCAAACATGTCTTCCGTTAAAACACAAATTTCACTTTGTGAAAATTCTTCCAAAAGAATTAAGGCTTATATACCTTTCCCATCATAATTCTAGTCCCATAAAATAATTGAAAACGTCGCAGACTTTGTTGAAGTATTCATTCAACTAAAGAAGTATTCCCATTAAAATAAAAAAAGGGATAAAAGAACCAACACTGATGTAACGCATATTTCATCAGAACTTTCATATTTTAACACGCAATCGGGTTTGACTACCGAGCGAAGCAGACAACACCAGAGTGAATCTTGTTTATGGTTCAAATTTCCAATATTTCATGGTCCTTAAGGCATCGTTTATTGTCATCTGAAGGGTTCCTAAACTCGCACATACTACAAATAATAATACTTCAATCACCCAACGACAATACATCACGAAATTATAGCTTTGCATATGCACGGCTCTTCATGCTTCACATTTATATGACCAATCCGTAATCCTTTCCAACATGTATTAACAAATACGATTCAAACACTTGATACAACAGATTGTTTCCTATCTCAAATTCCGAAACATGTATACGTGAACATTCTAAAAAATCTAAATACTAGTGGACGTTGTGACGTTTGCTCCATTATGACGTTTGCAGGTTACTCTACTTGAGAACTGTCTTCCCAATATCGACCTACCATTATCAGTAAATAATCACTAAAAACAATTAAAGGTTATAATCTAAGTAGTAAATATAATTAGCATATACCCTCTCAATGTTCTAATATGGACATTTTCATAGCATTATATACCCCGGTACCATCCATCATTATTCTTTACCCTATATGAACACTGTCTATACTGTACCCTATCTGAGCTCAAACTGCCATATGATCAACATTTTTATTCATATGCTTCGACTGCATTTCTTCAATTATTGTGACGAAGATGGGTATTCAAAAAATGTATGATAACTAAAACTGGTTATTAATAAACTAAACAACAAATATCAAAACAAAACAAAATACATTATCATTTTTATCTTATGAAATAATCATGAAAGATGGGTATAATAAATAATGTCTTTTCAAAGGATGGTTTAGTCAGTAAAAACAAGTCCTACAAATGTGAAGCAAGAAACGTCGTTACGTGAGCTAATGTCTTTTTAAAGGATGGTTTAACCAGTAAAATCAAATCTCCAATATACTGTACGAAAGTTTCATACTGCTGACTTCAGATGTTTTGTAAAAGTGTTTCATGTATTTTGAAATCATGCAGTATAGAATTTTGAGATCATCTGCTCAAAATGGAAAGTACCCGTCCAGTTATGGTATGGGTAAAATTATGAAATGATCTTACCAAGGTTGCTCTGCAAAAGCTATTGTTTATCTTCCCCTCAGACATTTATGTTGTGATAGTTAATTCAGTTATATAAGAATACAATGTTCTTTTGGTTCTTTTTTTATATGTTTGGGTTCTAATCAGAATTGTGTTAGTACAGAAAATTTGTTTCATATATATTTATCTCCCTTTGTAATAAAGTCCTTATACCTGAGGATTATACTGGCAAATGAACTCGTCATATATCCGGGATTATCTGTATCTTCTGCTTTTTTTGTTCATTCCCAGTCAATTTTGCCTAAATTTTAACGTGCAGACAACTGAAATGTCAGCACTCTAAACGGCTAATTAAAGGACACAGTCTAGCATTATATATATGGATCAGGAGTATGGTGTGGATCAAAATGATTTTATGTATCAGGATATCAGGAGTATCATAAGGATTAGGAAGATGAAGTGGATCAGAAGTATGATATAGATCAGGAGTATCATGATGATTAGGAGTATGACGTGGATCAGAAGTATGATATAGATCAGGAGTATAATGATGATTAGGAGTATGACGTGGATCAGAAGTATGATATAGATCAGGAGTATAATGATGATTAGGAGTATGACGTGGATCAGAAGTATGATATAAATCAGGAGTATCATGATGATTAGGAGTCTGAAGTGCATCAGAAGTATAATATAAATCAAGAGTATAATGATGATTAGAAGTATGAAGTGGATCAGAAGTATGATATAGATCAGGAGTATCATGATGATTAGGAGTATGAAGTGGATCAAAAGTATGATATAGATCAGGAGTATCATGATGATTAGGAGTCTGAAGTGGATCAGAAGTATGATATAGATCAGGAGTATAATGATGATTAGAAGTATGAAGTGGATCAGAAGTATGATATAAATCAGGAGTATAATGATGATTAGGAGTATGACGTGGATCAGAAGTATGATATAGATCAGGAGTATCCTGATGATTAGGAGTCTGAAGTGGATCAGAAGTATGATATAAATCAGGAGTATAATGATGATTAGGAGTATGACGTGGATCAGAAGTATGATATAGATCAGGTGTATAATGATGATTAGGAGTATGACGTGGATCAGAAGTATGATATAAATCAGGAGTATCATGATGATTAGGAGTCTGAAGTGCATCAGAAGTATAATATAAATCAGGAGTATTCTGATGATTAGGAGTCTGAAGTGGATCAGAAGTATGATATAGATCAGGAGTATCCTGATGATTAGGAGTCTGAAGTGGATCAGAAGTATGATATAAATCAGGAGTATAATGATGATTAGAAGTATGAAGTGGATCAGAAGTATGATATAAATCAGGAGTATCATGATGATTAGAAGTATGAAGTGGATCAGAAGTATGATATAGATCAGGAGTATCCTGATGATTAGGAGTCTGAAGTGGATCAGAAGTATGATATAGATCAGGAGTATAATGATGATTAGAAGTATGAAGTGGATCAGAAGTATGATATAAATCAGGAGTATAATGATGATTAGGAGTATGACGTGGATCAGAAGTATGGCGCTGCTTTTTTCACATTTCATTTCGATACTCTTGACGCCGAGTTTATTGTTTCAGGTATACATAATTGATTATTTATCTAGGCTTTGATTTTCACACTCATTGTGATATACGACTTGTGGACAATAGTGCATCATGTACTATGAGTTTCACACTCATTGTGATATACGACTTGTGGACAATAGTGCATCATGTACCGTATGTACCTACTTATAAGTCGAGTCGAATCAAACTGCAAACTACAAAGATCCTGATCTGCTGTAGAATAATGTGCATACAAATCCGGATTATATTCTTTATTCTCTGAACAAACTGCACAGACCCAAATCTACCGGTGCAAATGGCGTCAGCAGATCTGGGTCTGTGCAGTTTGCAGTAAGACTCGTCTCATAAGCGAGAAAAGACAGTATGCATAATTGATGTTTCGCAACAAGTGTATTGTTACTATAGAGATTTACTATAATACACGTTTCATTTTCCTGCTGCACAACCTTATACATCAATACCTAAAATTATATTATTTAGGTGTAAAATAGTTGAGCATCTCAATCTCCGTTAAATAAACACTTGCCAACAATGCGTTAAAATATCATACATGCACCACACTATATAAATGTATTTGTATGTACAACGGTAATATGATGCGTGTTTATGAGATTGCGATCATATCGCTATTGCACCATGGAATTTCCTCTTTTTTTACAGAACTATACGATTCTTGCATACGAACTGATGTTTTATTAGAAGTGATAATCATTTACACCAACGTGGGAAGATTGCGGACTATTTATCATCTTTTCATAGCCGTATTCTTAGTTGTCTCTATTTTAGATTTTCCATCAGAGAATCGTGTGATTATAGTGAAAAATGATGGCATTTTACTCACAATACGTATGAAGTGTTTCCGTGACGATTATAAGTGTATTGATTGGAATCTATGAAGAGGGTACAAAGAAAGCCGTTCTTACTGGCTTATGAGTTAAACTGCAAACAACAAAGATCCTCACCTGACGTAGCATAATGCGCCTGCAGATCAGTGTCTATTTTGTTTGTTCTGTTGATTATTTCTATCAAACTGACGTGAACCAGATCTGCCGGTGCATTGTGCGACGGCATATATGGGTCTGAGCAATTTGCATTTGGACTCGGCTCATTAGCGAGTGTCAACTGTTCATAAATTACTTGATCATTAAAGTGGCAATTCAACAAAAGGCAGCATATTTTTTTTAAATGATAGTATAGATGGTGTTGTAACTGACGCTGCAAACCCTGAAGCCACACCTGACAGAGGTGGTGGCCAAGTGGTCAGCTCATTGGCATCTTTCCCTTATTCACAGCTACTTTAGCAAGATTGGCAGGCACGATGTTAAAACGTGTGCGAAATCACTACCCAGTGAGACAACACATGCATCCCACTCGCCCTATTTTGCGAAAATGAGTAGCGCCCTGTGGATGGTGTATCTTCATACCACCCAGTAATCTCTAGCATGGAGAGTGAAGCCGCAAAATGAAGAAACAAATGTAGAAAACACATCGTGTTTCTGTAATACTTGTATTATTACATACTGCTCACAAACCAATAGAACCGTACTCCTGTATATGGGCAAGAAAGGGGAATATAACCCTAAAGGAGTACTACAATTATCGAGTCCATAACACAAGCCTTAAGCTCAGAGGTTTAGGTTTTCCTATCGTGTTCAAAAAGACGTACATAATTTCTTTTCTAACTCAATTTCGGCGAAAAAAATAGAGAAAATAGGAAAGGTCAGTTAGCAATTAACGAGTTCTCAGGATTTCAGCCTAGCTTTGAGTTGTTATTTTGGTCATGTTTGTGCTATAATTTAGCAGGAAAAGATGATCAATTGAACATAACAGTGCTGGATCTGCTGGATTAAGGCTCAAAATGGTCTTTTCGTTACTTACACAGAATTCCTGAAGCAATAAAGGTAAACACAAGAGATTGCCTTTATGCAAAAAAGATGCATCAATTAACTTGTGGTGGCAGTTGGGCTATATATTTCTCGCTGCTGAAGACAAAACGAGACTAGATGCACATGATCTAATTTTCGGTTGCAAAGGTAGGAAATTGAACATAAGTACTAAAGAATGAGACTATAACGGCCTTTCCGTTATGCTGGCATTGTAGAAAGCAAGAATTACTCACTTTCAATACTCTTATAAACTAGGAATAACTTTCTTACTTTCCAAAAAGATTCTGTTGTAATTGTCTTTTATTTGTAGTGAATGGAATATAAATTCCTTTTATCAAATTTTAATGTAGTGATTTCTTATAGAGTGTTTGTCTTTTCTCTATTTAAAGCTGAGCGAATGACGTATGGATAAAATTATTACGTCACAATTGAAAATATTTTTGCATGCAGCCAATTAGAGCAACCTACATAGGAGGCCATTGGGCGTGGGGTGGGTGGGCAGTGGTATTGGGCGCTTACGTTTGCAGATCACTGACATATCTCCTGCTTTCAGTAGGTCGGTGGTTCTTTCCGGGGTTTCCCCGGGTTACTCCTCCAGCAGAATCTCTGATTCTTATGTATAACCTATTATATGCCTACAAATGGCATTATGCTAACACCACCAACAACGTATTAGGTTTGACATGTTTTCCATATACCTAATAAGTCGCAATGGCTTTTCGGGAGAAGAGATTACTACCAGGAGAGCAGTGCAAATTTTTGTCAGTTTAGTGGAAATGTACCTGCTTTGATAGTCTCTGAGACTTTATATGCTGAGAACAAAAGCACCGTAAAATATTTTATGCAAAAGAATAATCGATTTTAAAGTATGTAATATTTAGCATTACAAACAAAGGTGAACCATGCTACGGAGTTCAGATTCGATATTAGAAATTCAAATAACGACAAATGCAAATGATGACGTAACAAGTAATATTGTCAGCTTAGAACTGTTGATTAGGACTATGTAAACGACACCCATATTTGCTGTGTGCTAAACAAAATATAATGTGATAACCAGTCCAAACAGTTAAAGATGTAGTGTTATTCTGCACGCAGAAAAACTTGAAGTGTTCCAAATGCCCCTTGGGTAACAGATTTGTTTAGCAGAGGAAATAAGAAACCCATGATGCCTACGTCAAGTGGGCGACAAATAAATGCCATCATTAAAATGACATTTTGTATGATATTTTAGAAGATCTCGTGTTCAAAACCATATCCTTGCAAGCTAATATATTTAAATGCGTAGATATATGAATTCGAGGCATCCGATATCACGATAAGATAAAATTAAATAAAATATCATCGCAAATGTCCTATCCTTCATCTACAAGCAATCAGATATCAGACATGATACAATTAAATATAATAACACCGCAGCAACAATAGTCTTTATCTACAACAAAAGGTTACATTAGTTTAACCCTGGTCTTCAATTATGTATTTGCTATCGTATGCACCCACATGTTCTATAAAGCACCAAGATGCTGAGCTATTCTTTATATATTTCACACAGAGTCCCATGTTACGACCCTATAATCTTAAACTAAGTAACAAGAAAGAGCGAAACCCAACAAGCTGTGTCAAGTTCAATAAATAATACATTTCCTTAGAATACAATGCGAATATTTGAAAAGAACTTTAAGCATTGTTAATTAAATTCAAAATAGTCCTAAAAGTTCTTTGATAAATCGAACTGTTTTAAATAATGATTGAATTCCAGCTTGGTTCCAAAAAAAAATCAAATATTGAATGAGTTGATGTACCTTTAGCCTCTAATGTAATAATGTGCGACTGGCCTGGAATGTGCTAAATTTTTTGATGTATCATAATAATGTAACTCAAAATGTTCTTGAATGAATTATCTTCAATTCCAAAGTAATGTTTAGTCAAAAAATACCATTGAGCACTTTATAATTCCAGTACATAATAATTTGAATAAATAAATCCAGTTAAAATTTGACTGCAATAATTAGAATGATTCCAGTTTGGTTGCTAAGGCAAGAATGATTAATTTTTAAAGTACCAGTAAAAATACTCAGAAGATATAAAAAAACCGCTAAAACACATTAATTGAGCCAGGTTGTCAATCAATCTCTCTAAAACATTCTAAGTAGTCAACAACTAAAGGAATTTCCGAGTGAAACACTGATATCATGCATTCAAATAAGAGCACTTCGCACGTGCAGTATAGGACGAACCGAACTCACTGTTTCGAAATATTGTACCATATACATTAATCAATCTTGGATATCGTTTCACACAAAAAAACGAAACCCCAGTACACATATTCAATAAATAAAGGGATTTATACAATTCCGCGATACCATGTACTTAATATCTGGACTAAAGTTAGTTACAAAATATAGTTATACATGACATATAATCAAGAAGAAAAGTAAAATAAATAAATAACTATACATAATACTCCTCACTAACTCTAACAAGAAAATGAAAATATAACAATACTAGTTTATTATTTTTCTTTCATTTCTTCCATAATGTATATATTGTAGAAAATAAATAATTTCAATAAGTTAAAATAATAAGCAACTGACGTATGGTCTATTTTCCAGAAATTATGCCAAATACGTTTGAATGCATATATCGGACACAATACAATATCATAGTCTACTATTTCATTGATGCAACAGCGACGTGTACACTAGTTATCGCCTTTCCAGTTGCTTCGATGTAGAGCATTTTTCGCAGACATTGAATACGACCAATAGTAGTGAAATACCTATTGAAACCAATGTATGCAGCCAAGAAAAGTTATATATTCTAAAATGTAGTTTTTTTCCGCCGAAACTAAATTCGAGAGTTAAGTCAAACATTTTACTTACTAGAATATTGCAACAACGCTTTTAGGAAATCAGTGACTTTTGTGTTTGTGAGCCGATTTTCCTTATTGATTTTTTAAAAGTGATGTAGATTGTTTTCTTCAAGTAAAAAAGTCAGTAATTGTTTTGCAAAGTAAGAGTTGTCTGCCTGAAACGTTACCTTGCAACTGTTACCGTGAGAACGAATCTCCTTTGAACAACATAACATAGATGTTCAGCTGCATTATTGATTTTGAAGGCTTATTGTGCAGAGAACTGCAAGGGTAAAGAATGTTTGGTCAGTGCGTGGGGGTAGATACAAATTAACTCACCGATGTAATACTATTTTCATTTGTCCAATACAGTGCTGATAAAATAGATTTTAGTATCGTTATTGTTATTTGAACTTAGCTGATATAGCTTCAACGTAGTTTAACTTTTAAGCAAAATGAATGCTCATATCAGCATTATATAGCATACTTGAGGGGTGGGGGAGGGGAAGAGGGAGTCTATTAGTCTAACATCACATCAAACCTATGTCCGTGTGCTTTCTAGTCTCAGATCGACCATCATAGATATTCGAGAACCCTTACCAGAAGCTTCCCGTGGGTCAGTGGTTCTTCCCCCGGTCTTCTTGAGTTCTTCCTCCACCAGATATCATTTCTATCATGTCTTGAATAATGGCGTTAAACCCCACAAAACTATAGCAAGATAGCCTTGACTGTAGCAATAGGCAAATCAAAGGTAGTCTATCATCATATATGAAAAGAAAAGATATCTGTAAACAAGACGATTTACTTAACATTAACATTTCTCCGTGAAGAAATGCGTTTTGCATACTTGCCCAAAGTTAATGCGTTACATTGGTGCTATAAATCAAATCTTCCTTGTAATCAACCATATAGCCGTACCTTGTAGTTCCAGATATCTTGTGAATCGGTGCTCGTTTTCGGTATGCGTGATAATATTATTTTCCTGAAACTATACCTCTTTCCTTTACACCAATATCCAACTAGTGGAATGTTACTTTATCTCACGTATCCAGTACTGCTTCTGGGGTGTATGTTCATTGTGTAATCGACATGCGTTTAGGTGGAAACGTTGTCAACAATGTCATCGATATATATATATATATATATATATATATATATATATATATATATATATATATATATATATATATATATATATATATATAGATATATATATATATATATATATATATATATATATATATATATATATATATATATATATATATATCGCTGGCATAAGAACTATGTGGGATCGGACAGGAATTTCCATTGGAGATCCAGTGTTGATATCCGTGTCAAATTTCCCATTCATTTAGAAGGACAGTTGATCTTTGAATAATAATTAGCAAAGTAATATACTTTGTAAAGTTACAGATTCTCATCTGACTATTGATTGAATAATAATGTTCTCAAATTAGTTGAATAATTTCCAGCTTTTGCGAGCCCTGTAAGTGCAATATTAGATAATTACACATGTGGCATCCTCTATATTACAAGTGCAGATTTTTTGTACATGTTTTATGGATATTAAGGCTGACTCCGATCTTTCGAATCTTAGCGTAAACCAATGGACTGCCGTATTTCGTTTAGTGCACGAATTTCGGTGCAATGCCCTAATCGTGAATTGACAATTCTATATGCGATGATTTAAATGAACTTTTATGTTAAAATCAGATACAGTTATGTAAGTACATGTACATGCATAAACGCACCACAGTATCTTATAACTATTCACTGCTTATATTAACCCGGTTTTTGTTTTCCTATTTCATTAATGAAATAGCTTAATACCATTCCGTAACATTTTACTGAAGGAGACTAATGTTTTATTCAATAAAATTATGTCATGAAAATATTGTAAGGTATATGATGAAAAGGCAGGCAATTACGTAGACTGGCAATTCTCGGGGAAAAAAATCAAATATGGGTTAGAGATTAATATTCACTATTCATGAGCGCCATGTTTTTTTTTCTTCATTTGTTTGCTTTTATGAGTGGGTGAACAGATGAACCTGTGAATACTGCGTACAGAAATACTTTAAGCTGTGCTTTGTAACCAAGTTTATTCGAATACTCTCAATATCAAGAGCTATTTATTTGCTTGAAATACCTTGTATATGAATAAAGAGGACTTTATCTCTTAATTTACATGGTTTCGTGTTATATGTATTTCTTTAAGAAATAAAAGAACAATTAGTAAATATGTATTTTGACAGTCATTAATGTATAAGATTCACTAAACTTCAATTACGCTGATACATTGTGATTTGTAGTAACATGCACTTCTTTACCAGTGCAGTTAATATTCATAGTTTTTCTTTCTTTGCCTAAGTGTTTTATTTTCTGATGTGGCCGAGTGGTCTAAAACGCTGTCCGTTACGGATTACTTCCATCTCACCTCTGTCTGTTTGGGTTCGAGTCTAAGATTCGTCTAATGTGGATATGTGAGAAAGCTTGCCACTAGCTTCTCGTGGGTCTGTGGTTCTTTCTGAGGATTTCCCGGTTTCTTTCTCCACCATATATACTGGCCGCCATGTATAACCTATCATGTGCTGAGAAATGGCGTTAAGCCTCAAGACAACAACATTTGATATATTTGTTTAGGCTGACTAAGAAACTTGTCCACCAGATCTTCCAACAAGACATATCTTAGACTTATTTCATCGTAAAGCATCAGTTGCAGTGGTGGCACTGTGGTAGTCGTTGTTGAGGTATTATTACTATTATTGGTAGTGGTAGGTGGAGTATGTGTGTAAAACAAGATATAATATTAATATCACTGCGGTGGATTTCGTTTTCTTAGTCCACATCACTATTACTTTTATCATATTCGTCATCGTTGTTATCGTAACAGCAATTTTGAAGAAAAAGTAGTAGAAAAATAGAATTATTGGCTGTTTTATTAGAAAGTGTTAATAACAGTTATAATCTTGACTATCATCCTGATGGTTGTAGTAGTAGTTTAAGTCTATAGTACAGACGTGTCAGATCTGGTTGTTTAATGGATGTAGAAAAGGGATATAACAGAAGAAATTGTTGTAGATTATATTACATTATATCGCTTTTTATCAGACTTTAAGGACACATGTTTATGCTACACAATTTTAAGGCATGGGGAGGAGGAAGCTAATGCTTTAAACCTACAAATACAGAAACATTATTATTTTGCCACCGCTGCCAGCATGACTATCGATTCAGCTCCGACAGCAAATCGGACTGGTGTGCGAATGATAATTTCAATGGTAGCATTACCGTTATGCAATGGTGATTGCCGCAACGAGTCAGCAATTCTTATCCGCGTCCACACCCACACATTTATATTCTGTAACTACGACTGTGTTTGTTTTCTCGATTTCATCGCACAGCTCTTGGTTCGTTTCGTTATTGTTTTGCGTCGGTAATTGTAAGGGTCTATCACAGCTCTTCCATAAATAATATCATCGTGGAATATTAATATACCACAGGCAGATTTTATCAACTTGCATCGCGGCCAGATTCAGAACGCTTACGCACTTCAACCAATCATTTTACTTCACTGTCACGTCTAAAATGCAATTATAGAAAATATATTTCTTGATAATTTTCATGACTGATGATTGTGCGTTCCGGCGGCTAGCAACCATGTTCACTTAAACCTTATCGATTATGTCCTTGTTTTCTGTCTCACATATTTATTTTAGTCTAGGAAATGTTACACATACAAGTGCCTCTTTGGTTAGTAACAGTCAACTTGGCCTTTCGTTTCCTGGCCGAGACAATGTTAGTTCGACATAGATTTTGAAAAGTGTAACTGGTGTGAATTTATCGGTGAATTTTACTTCATCGTTGCAGAAATAATTCTGGGTGTTTTCATGCCAGAAAGCGACAGGCATTGCGTGCCAATAGAATGATTCCAAACTGACCTTTTAAGTACCGCTGGTGTTTCATATAATATATATTGCAGGCATCGCTCTAATTAATTTGTACTTGACGGGGATCCTGAAGATCTTAGCTTTTTATCACTGTATTTGTCGTCTTCGTTTGATGTGTCAATGCCTTCACTGGGTGTGTCAGTCTTCACTGATATTTTGCAATGGTAGCTCTGTAAAGCCACCTCCTTAAAGTTTTTTGCCCGATATCATACAATGACTTTTCAAACATCTTGTTGTATTGATCGCCAAAGATTCTCTTTACACTTGCTAACGTGATCCCTGGTTAATATGTCGATGTTTTCCACATACATATTTTGAAAAATCATACAATATTTTGGAGGCCTTTCTAACAAATCAACATGATACATTCAGGACGAACAGCGATTTACTTTTTCTGTTGTGGTACAATCGCACCATTTGTCAGGCAAATTAATTTATATACTAGAAACTGGCGAGAATTCTTTCACCATGTGTGTCAAATGGTGATGCTTTTAACATCATTATATAGTAATATTTGCAAAGATACTCTCATGTAAGAATAACAACATTGCCTTAATATTAGTTAAGTTCTTTTCACCAACAGCTAACGAAATCATTAAAAAACTATATCTATAGATGACCTGACCTTTTAATCGATATATTTCTTTTAAATTAATGCAGTAAGTGCTGTTAATATATACAAATAGTAGCTATGTTGATTGAGTGGATCTTAAATATCAAACTCGAATGCAAATTAATCTATAACAAACTAAGATGTCTAGACTGAGACACAAAAGCAAATAACTACGTCTTATCTTATCATGTGTAAAGAATTGTGAAGTCGTCTGGCTTCACAGTTGGTTGAGGCTGATCATAAATGGCTAATTATTGTATTAAATGATCATGTTTGGGTATTAATCGATGCGTAATGTTTACATAATTACTCAGAGGTAATAAAATTGGAAGAA
This sequence comes from Potamilus streckersoni, assembly GCA_016746295.1. Classification (NCBI taxonomy): domain Eukaryota; kingdom Metazoa; phylum Mollusca; class Bivalvia; order Unionida; family Unionidae; genus Potamilus; species Potamilus streckersoni. The sequence goes on from JAEAOA010000502.1 coordinate 745,897, forward strand.
CTTTATGCAAACGTTGTAAGTGATTAGGTAAAATTTACTCCTAGATAAATACCCAACCATGGTCATTTAAGATAAGATAATAATTCTTTATTTCAAACTGGATAATCCATACAAATAAATTATAATACAGATACGAAGTAAAAACATTATAAACATGAAAGAACATATATATCTTACGTACAAGTACACAGATAATCTACAACAATAACTGTGCCCTGAATTGTTAGAAAAGAAATTAAGTGGCACATTTAAAGAGTAATTTGTTCTATCAACCAATAATATGAAAATTTAAATGACTGGCATAGTCCAATAGATTTCAATATACCGTTCTTACTATTAGATATTCTTGTCATCATTGAGAATACATAACTTTCTCGTTACTTCATTTAAACTGAATGCATTATAATTGACAAAAGTGTTGGAGGCACTGTTCCATCTAGGAAAACCTAATAGAAATAAAAGACTATTATTATAACCAATAAGTAGTTTTCTTTTCATACACTCACAGAGGAGAATACTACATAGAGCAACACTATGATTTGATTTGAATAATCTAATTTTTATACTCAATGAATAATTCTTAAATTTATGTAGAATCATGTTTGTTCGAGTACACAAAAATTGGTAATGTTTCATCATATCTTCATTATGTGTCAGATTGGATTCAAAATACGTTTCAAATACGTATAACTGTTGGCATACACAGGAGTATCGTTGTTAAGATGCACTTGGGGAGGAGATGATAATTGGAAGAAATTGGATGAAAGACCATGGATACTGATCTTTTTTGTATTATAGATTTTTTGTATCTGAAGGGATGATAGACTCCAATAACTAGTCTGTATAACTACTGATCTCAGGACACACCGCAATAAAACTCATTAGTTTGATAATACACCATAATTGACCTCGTGATGAGTAAAAACAATTTTTATTGAAGAACGTCACCAATGTTGCTTGTTTTTGTTTTTTTGGTGTTCAGCATGAATTTATGATTCCAAAGTGCAAAAAGGTGTCCACAGCATTAGTTCTACATAATGGACCAAACTTTGCAAATGACTAGCACGTGGAATAAGGAAGTAGCCCACGGAATATGAAGTTAAAGGGTCAATGTCCATACAGTTGAAGAAAGGTAAATGGTTTCTACACAAACATTTAAGTTTCACCAGAGTTTGATGATGATGTACATGTTGAGTAAGAAAGAGGCTAAATATATTTGGATCAAAGGCAAAAGACTGAAGAAAAAAATTACTTTTTGTATGGATAATACAGTTTAGTTCTAGACTAGATTACTGACCATAGTTTGCAGAGGGTTGCACATATGGTATAGAAAAGACCTTTTGATTTTGGAGTCATCATTGTACAGGCCTAGATCATTGTGGCTCCATAAACAAAGGATTTTGCAGAATAACTTTAGTTGCAGATTAAGATATATGATGGGCAGTGGGCAAGTCCCCAGACGTTTACGGGAAGGTAGATGCTCACATCTCTGACGAGTCTTCCAGCTATGGATAAATAGTGTGATGTTTACATGGCATCACTGAGGGTAAGCAATTCCGAGACGAAATCAACGGCTAAGCGGAAGGGCTGTCAACAGCTCAACGGCTACATGTTCGTGACCAAGGCGAGCCACCAAGTTGGAGGAAATCGATGTATTCAGGCTAAGAGAGGGTTGGACTTCGCCAGGCGTCAGCTACCTTATACACACCACATGAAAAATGACAATCACAACTCGTCCCATACCGGATCGGTCGTCGCCCAGGTCAACAAGAGCCGTGCCTTTCGTCATGCATCATGGTGGAAAGTATGCGACTGATGCTCAGAGCAGCAAGACTAGTGTCAGGAACAATATCATCATTGTCACCTGGAATGTAAGAAAACTGAGAGCAGGAAATCTAGAGGAGCTTATATATGAAATGAACAGATACCACTGGAACATCGTAGAACTCTGTGAGGTATGATGGAAGAACATTGGAGAAACAACTGCTTTGGAAAGCCACAAACCGTAGTTCAGTGGCAGGGAGGACAAACATGAGAAGGAAGTTTGGTTCCTTGTTCACAAGTATAGCGTGAGTACTGTCATGGGCTGTCGTCCAGTCTCCAGCCGCCTCATCACCATCAACTAACAACGACAACCATCCTATCATACAGGAAGAAATAGAAGCAGCAAGTGAGAAGGAAGTCAGAAGGAGTGGAAAACATACCAGCAGAACTGCCCTAAGCAGAGGCACAATCAATGTTTAGCACCATCACAAACATCTTCAACAAGATCTGGCTAACAAGAGAATGGCCATCGCCGTTGTCCCAATCAATTATTATCAACCTCCCCAAGAAAGGCAACTTACAACAGTATCAAAACCACCAAACAATCAGTCTTAAAATCCATCCAAGCAAAGTCATGTTAGGGATACTGCTGAACAGACTACAGCCACAGGCTGAAAAGATCATTGACGATGATCAAGTAGGTTTTAAAGTAGTGCTCAGCACAACAGAGCAGATCTTCAACCTCAGGATATTGTGTGAGAAGTATCTCCAATTTCAGCAAGATTTGGATCACGTCTTCGTGGATTTCAAGAAGGCATTTGACAGGTATGGCATACAGCCATGTAGGTGACCATGAGACCGTGCATCAGTGCCAATCTCATTACAGTAAAAAAGTACATGTATGACAAGACCACTAGTGCAGCATAATTCAACGGCAGCATAGGGGACCGGTTCAGAACGACATTTGGAATCAGACAAAGCTGTCTGCTGTCTCCCGCGCTATTCAATATCATTCTGGAGAGAATCATGGCTGACGCGCTAAAAAGCAAGAAAGTACAGTCAGCATCGGAGGCAGAACAGTCATCAACTTACGTGTTGCCGAAGACAATGATGGACTAGCAGAAAATGAGCAAAAATAGCTGGCTTAGTAGAGAGCCTTGACAAAACTCCGCAGCCTATTGCATGAAAATCAGTGCAGAGAAGACCAAACTGATGACCATCAGCACCAAGGGAATCGGTACTGACATTAGGGTCCAATGTACGAAGCTAGAAAGAGTCCACAGCTTTAAGTATTTAGGGGATTTTTAATAGGATCGAAGTCTGAAGTACTCTCCAAGATTGCGCTGACGACAGCAACGCTGACAAAACTGAAGCCCATCGGGAGCCACAAGAACATCGCACTCAGTTCAAAGGTCAGACTGATGCATTCACTGGTTATCTCAATATTTCTATTTGCCTGTGAATCATAGACCATAACAGCTGACTTAGAGAAAATGATACAAGCCACAGAGACGTGATTCTTCCGAAAGAACCTTGGCGTCTCGTACAAAGACCGTGTCACCAAGGAAGAAATAAGGCAAAGGATCAGACGAGCCATTGGGCCTCACGAAGACCTCCTGAGCACAGTGAAACAAAGTAAACTGCAGTGGTATGGGATTGTCTCACGATCATCACGACTTGCCAAGACAATCCTGCAAGGCATTGTACAAAGGAAAAGAAAGAGAGGCAGACAGAGAAAAAGGTAGGAAAACAACATTCGAGAGTAGAAAGACTTGACATTGAACGACTCACTGAGAACAACGGAAAATCTAAAGGAATGGAGGAAGTTATTTGTTCAGTCTTGTGTGGTGCCCCAAAGGTCTACCAGACTACGGGACTGAAGAAGAAGAAGAAGAAGAAGAAGAAGAAGAAGAAGAAGAAGAAGAAGAAGAAGAAGAAGAAGAAGAAGAAGAAGAAGAAGAAGAAGAAGAAGATCATGATCAAGATAAATGATATCATTCTAAAATGCGTATTGTTCACATATCTTTATTAATTTCTTTAAGCCAGTGATAGAATGACTTATCAATAACATATCAGCAATGGTAAAATTGTTAAGAAATAGCTTATATGGTGGCAGACGTAACCCCACGTAACACTGACATAGATTACGTTTTAACTCGTATATATATATATATATATATATATATATATATATATATATATATATATATATATATATATATATATATATATATATATATATATATATTAAATAACAAGGGGAAAGAATACCAACCTGTCTCACCCCATTGGTTACATGGAAAGCGCTATATATTACCGGTACACTACCCCATCATATATAATACAACTGTTTGCCATGCCAGTTAACTAAAGCATGAAATATGTAGACTTTTTAATATTAAGCAACTTTTTAAAGAGTTTTCAATGATTTACCCTATCAAATGCTTTTTTAGATTCTAAAAAGCATGCAAACACTGAGCTGCCATGTTCTATTTAATAGCTGACAGTTTCCTTAAAGGCATATAGGCATAAATCTGTTGAATGCTGCTTTTTGAAACCTAACTTGGTATCGGTGATTGTGAATTTACAGCTTGGTAGTATGATGCATTCAAATACTTTTGAAATAATAGTCGTAAGAGCTATAATTAATTTTGTAGTTAATATAGCTGTAGCTGTAGTTAATTTTGTAGTTAATGTAGCTGTAGCTGTAGTTAATTTTGTTGTTAATGTAGCTGTAGCTGTAGTTAATTTTGTCCTTCAGATTACTAATTTTGCTTTTCAGTAGCGGTATAATTGTAACTTTTGTGAAATCATCTGGTACAAAGTTATGCACAAATATATAATTAAATGAAATCAATAATAGTACATGAAATCCAGTATCTGAAAATTTCAAATGTTTCACGTATAAAAATTCGATCCTGGACATTTATCACCTTTTTGTCTTGTTATTGCACTTTGGATCTCAGATAATGTGATTATCTCAATACAAACATAATGGGTATTCGATGCTGAAAGAACACGCTTCTTATTAAAATCGTCTTTGACACTATTGAGTAAGTCTTCAAAATGATTTTCCACATGTTGCATATATTATTTTGACCTTGATTTCCATCAATGCAAATTGGTATTTTATTGGAAGTTGTAGTATTGTGTTTTACTTGCTTCTAGAATTTAAATTGGTCGACATTTAATTTTTTTGTGCTAGCGAGTCTGCTCTATGTTTCACTTCCTCCTTTGTCTGCATGGTTTCGAGTCTCGTATTTGGCCTATGTGGTTATGTGAGAAAACTTGCAAGTAGTTTCTCATGGATCTGTGGTTCTTTCCGGAGTTGTTCCCCGGGTTCTTCCTCCACTAATAATACTGGCCGCCATGTGTGCTAAAAATGGCATTAAACCCCACAACAACAACAACAATAACAACAACAACTACTACTACTACTACTACTACTACTACTACTACTACTACTACTACTACTATTACTTCCTCCTTCTAACATAATCTAAGAACATACTTAAATTGTACTCTTGTTTGGCGCATTTGGTTACTGACATGGCCATGACGAAGTTTACAGTTATCACGTTACATAAGGTAAGTATTTCGTGCAGTGTAGTTTTTGACACAGTCATTCCAGCCTGGTATAAGCTGGTGACCACATTTGGATTTACTAGTCAAGCTAAAACTGAATTTCGATGAAGCTTTTACTATATATGCGTATAATCCGTTTATCTGTTTCCTAATTAGAACTGATTAATACGGCCACGGTCATTACAGATAGCAACACCATGTGGGATCTCAATCTTGTTTAATAAGAATGCAGATGTCTGAGTATATTTTAGTTTTTCGTCAGAAGTGAGGTCTGACCAATTGATGATGGTATTTAAGTTTAGAAGTTAATTGAGGGAAAAATCAAATCAAGGAAGTAGATCAGTCTTGATAGTCATTGAAGTAGGGCGATGGTCTGACCCTACTATGGTGTGTATTTATCTCATTATCACTTATAGTGTGTATTCTTCTCGTATCATTTATAGCGTGTATTATTCTCGTATCACTTATAGCAAAATGACCAGATTGTGTAGAGACACAATGATCCTACCAAGACACTGTATTGTGTGAATCACTGACGTAAGTAAAATCTGTTGTGTGGTCAGTTTTAAGTCCGTTATGATGTAACAATATTCATCACAAAAGAAGTGAAGTACATCTCCAAAGGGAGTGGATTTGAGCGTTTTAGCATTCAAGTCTCCTATTACATAACCATTTAGGGTATTAGCATCTTCTACAACCGAATAAGGTTTGCCCAAATAATTCCCCAAAATTTTCCGCAAGATCACTTGGTAAATAGATACTGACAAAAAGGAATGATGAATCCCTTGTAACTATAGTAATAGCTATTAATCTGGGATCGAGGTATAGTATAATACTTGCGAGAGATCTACGGTATAGTACCCCTAGATCTCCGTAAGGTCTTCCTGTATGAATATCAGATTCAATCGGCGATTCCCCTGATTATTTTTCAATCATTGTAAGAAAATGTGATGCACATTATCCATGGGGTCTATATATATATATATATATATATATATATATATATATATATATATATATATATATATATATATATATATATATATATATATATATATATATATAAGCTACTTAGCTGTTGAAATGTAAGGACATTTTCTTTAACTATCGTATAACTAATTTTAATTAAAAATGTTCCAGTATACACTTAAAGTTCGGTCTGACTCTTTAGTGATTCCTTTAGAAATGGCACTTATAGGAAGTAATAGTCTGATAACAAAACCACGAAAAGAAGAGAGAAAAAAATTGCTGAACGTAACCTCGCTAGAATCGAAAGATTTATAAACTAGCGAGCGTTTGATTCAAATGTAGGAGGTCGCGGGTTTGAACCCCGACAGAGTCATACCAAAGACTTATAAAAATGGTACCAGCAGCTGCCTCGCATAACGTCCAACATTAAGAGGTTAGTGTTAAGGTTGGTTGGATTAGTGTTAGGATAATGTGACTTGGCGGGACATAAAACTATGTCTGCTGCATGGTCCCCAGTGCTAGACATCACTATAAACTGTCACGCTGCATGGTCCCCAGTTCTAGACATCACTATAAACTGTCACGCTGCAGACTGCTTAGCAATATGACTAACATTGTTAAAGCTACTTTTAATATTCCCTAAACACAAACACACATTTATAAGATAACGTTGTGGCATAATCAATTCATCGCATGGATTGTAAACGCTACATTCTTCTTATTTCGCGTCAAAGCTTCACTTTTATTTGCGAGAACCTTCTTCACGTCACGTTTTATGTGTGGAATGCTATCTCCCCCAACTTGAAGATTTGTTCGGTGCTAGTGAGTCACTGACAAAAGTTCGATAGCTAAAGTTCGTTCTCTCTGTGAAGATGCACTTGATAAATTAAATGAACAAAACTCGTAAATTATCACAGTGGCGTCTTGCTGAGCAAGAAACAGCACTATATCATTCTAAACACTCAAAGGTAATCAGACATTATCCAAAACATAGCTTTGTGAAAATCAGCTTTTCATAAGGATAGTGCAATTGTATTCAACGCTTCCTAAATTTATCTCTAATGCATATTTGGGAAAAGAAACCATGTCACCCTTTTTCCTAGAAGCGGACTTCTGGACCACACCAAACGCTTTTAAAAATTATTTCATCTTTGTGTTTTGATTTTACAAAATGAGAGAGATTTACCAAAAGATAAATAAAACTTTATTTTTTTTATCACCGTTACCAATTTTAGCGTTTTGCCTTTAGCTTTTTGGTTTCGTATCGCTGGCCGATACAGAACCTTTTTAACATTTTTTACATAATGATGGATATAACCTTTTGTATGGCGCTAAATGACCTCTTTGTGCTTCTGCGCCTTTAAAATTCAACCAACCAACTAAAAGATTGAGACAGGAATAAAACAAACATTATTCCTCACCGCGAAACTGACTCATTTAGGAGGGGAAGCGTTAACAGGCTTAATCCTCGTCCACGATTTCATAATGTGCTCATTGTTGTTGCTGTTGAAATTAGTCAAAAAAGGAAACTGACTAATTTGATAGCTACACTAATCACTTCTTTAGCCTATAAAAGCTAAAGTAAAGTCATTCGAAAGCTTTGAAAGAGAAGAAATTTTGAACCTTTTCCTAACACTTAGCAATTTCTTTTGAAAACGTTTCAAGTAAATTTACTCCAAAATTAGAAAAGTACAATAAAAATAGCATTTAAAGTTTATTACAAACCTAAATCAACCAATTATTAAGCCCACAAAGATGTAAATATTTAATAAAAATCCTTCAAGCAGATTAGTTGAATGATCGACAAATAACATTTTCCTAAGTTATTACTTTACTAAAATGCCTCTTCGGGCATTTTTTTCAAGAAATTTGCCCCCCAAAAATAGCCAAACATAAAGTAATCGAACCATCTTAAAGGCCAGCCAACTGATATGCGAGAAAGCTGTCCGATACTTTTTGTAGTACTCTAAATGCTGTAGTCAACAAACAATAGCTTTTCTAGATATTAAAGTTGCGTACTGTAAATTTAAAAATGACCCATACGTATAAAGTTAAGGATATATTACAAACAATTTATTATTATACTTTACTTATGTGTGAAAACATATGACAAAACTTTGTTGTGTATTCTAATACTTGATTGTAGCCCGAACCCTTTTTTTAAATACTTAATCTACCATCCTGACTTCTTCATCTCGCGTTCTCGATACTACAACTTTTTTTCTGGCTACTTCAACTCGTTTGCTGGCCACTTCAACTCGTTTGCTGGCTACTTCGACTCGTTTTCTAGCTACTTCAACTTGTTTTCTGGCTACTTCAACTCGTTTGCTGGCTACTTCAACTCGTTTGCTGGCTACTTAACTTGCTCTCTGACTTCTTAATCTCGCGTTCTGGATTCTTAAACCTGTTTTCTGGATACGTATAAAAAGAAGATAATGAAAAAAGCATAACATACTAAAAACTTTAAAGAAATTTGCAAACAAACTATTTATCAACTTCCAAAATGAGCGTGAGTTATTTATATTAGTATAATGTTATTGTTCCAAAAAAGAAACGGTAACCAATCGTTGCAAATCTCTTTCAACGCCTCCAGTGTCGGGGTTACCAGATAAGCATAGTAGGCACCGGACTATGGGCCCCACGCCTTTTAGGGTTGGCAAAATTAAAATCGTATTAGGTGATAAATTGCGAGGGTGTGGGTGGGCAAAATTTTGACTTCCTAGTGGCCTCCACAGGCTTTGATCCGGTACTGAACAACCCCCTACCGCCTTGCGAACTTTGCCACGTAGACTAAACTAAATGCGCTTTCTGCATCTCTTAAGGCCATAAATGGATCGAGGAGTGGTGGCTCAGTGGTTAGCGAGAAGGACTAATGACCGAAATGATATGGGTTAGTATCATACTCACAGATCAGCTACTTGGAATCAGTACACAATTAATAAAATCCGGTTCAGTACCCACGAATGTAGTCCCAGTCTATTTTTAGATCACTTTTTCCGGTCTAAATTTGGTGGTGATACTAGAGTTAGATTTTGGCATTCTTGGTAAGGATTTAAAGGCAATTGATTATTCTTTAAAATGTGAGCTTATGGTGTGGTTGTCTCTGTGTATTTCGGCGACAGTGCACATTGAGTAATAAGGTCATGGTGATGATCCGGAAGTGAAATCTGTGTTCCGTTGCCTGGTGTTTTGTTTACAATTCAGCCTCTCAAAAAAATGCAGGTCAACCCTTGACAAGAATTAAACCGTAAAGTCATCTTTGAAGGTATTTTAGATTAACATATGATTTGTATTGATTGTTACACAGTGGAAAGTTCAGTACTGAGGAACAAATGTAGAGAACATATAGTAAAATTAATTGTGTACTATGGCCTGTCAGTAAAAACTTGAAACTGATATAAATTTTTTTATTATTAATGACATATACATGAAATTTTAATATGTTATGTATAATGACTTTAAAAATATAAAAATGAAATTAGAAGTAAAAAAATAATTTTAATTTTAAAAATTTAAATGAAATTTAAAAAAACAATTAAAAAATAAAAAATTTCCACCAAGTATACACATATATAATATTTTTTGGGAATGATATTAAATGATATCAGCATATATATACTCCTACACCATATACAAGCTCAAATGATAGATATTTGTCAAATTTGATCTAAGAAAATATCTTTATTAGTCAAAATGAGACCCTCATTTAAAATACATGAAGACAAAATTCTACTTTGCTTTGTACCTTTAGGTCATTGAAACTATTTATTTGGGGTTCAAACAGTTAATTTATGTGTTTATGATGGGGTGACTTCCTAAGTAACACATATCTACTTGTATAGCTATCAGTAATTGTTTATAACCATAGTTATAGGGTATTTAGTGAGAGGACAGAGATGAAGACTTTATACTAGAACCTGTTCAAGTTCTCTACAAAATCATATTAAGCTGTCAGAGAATGAAATACAGGTCAGAGGGGTAAAATATACTTTACCCAGGTATATTTACCATTGCATGTAAGAAAACAGCAAAATGATGTAAGTTGAACACAGAATGCATTCCATTTTATTGTTTAGTTTCTTTAAGATGTTGATTGATGTAGTGCGACATTGTAGCCCAGATGATATTATGGGAATTCTCATGATCCATTTTGCTTTATGCATTATTAATGACTAATAATATTTGTTATCTGACACTTTAAAGATTACATAAGTAATATTCAAACAGATTATTTGAATTTAACTTTCTCCAACTGATCCTAACATGGTTACATAGCTGACATGAACAAATATGCATATATTTTGTAATGTTTGGAATCAAAAGTTGACATTGTTAGGTTGACATGGTACCTATAGTGAATCTGTAAGGCTCAGTTTTGACTGTGTGCACTTAAAATATCCCAAGATGTTATTTTCATCATGAATATGCCTCTGTATGGTAACACATTTCAATTTAGTACTTTGACAGAGGGCGGTATTGCAGCATCAGCTGATATTTGATTCCATTGAATCATTGAATCATTGAACTTAATAACTTGGAAGCCAAGACTCTTAAAAATAGACTAAAAATGTTCAAACAGATTATTTGAATCATGTTTGCACATGTGATTTTAACAAGTACATTGCATATGTCCCACACATGCAAATATCCATCCTTGTTTACAAGTTTTCGGGATGAAAATTTCACATTTAGTTGATAATATAGGATCTATTGGTACCTATAGTTGATCTGTGTGGCTACATTTTGCTATATTCACTCACAATATCTAAAATTGTTTTTCCTTCATGAATAGGATTGCATATAGTAATAAATTTTAATTTGGTACACTGTCATTTGACTTTCCACTATACTGGTATGTATCAATGTTTGCACCAATGATCAAACCTCACCGCTCCAACATTGCCTTAAACTTTATGATACATACTCTACCTGATTAGTTATTTAACCTGTAAATGGCTAAATATGCTTGTAGAAACTTCATCTATTTTTAGGATGCATTTGTCACTTTAATACATGCCCATTGCTTCACATCTTTGAGTGTCACTCTATCAAGTTTACCTTTTTTAACCATATTTGCAACCTGAATGTTATTTTGAAATCACCATATCTAACACATTTTAACTTCATTTGCCTACATCTTCCTTTTTTTAGAATTAAGTGAAACATGTTATATATTTTCAGGTCTAGTCTGGTATTTGGAACAAAGTATTAGAGTTGGATCAATTTGGAAGCTCTCCAGTAGTCCAATGGTGATAGCAAGGTCTCATAAGGACATGTGCAGTATGCTGCTATAAGTGACCAAGATGAGTTCATATCAGTACACTGATATACAGCATCTCAAAGACATGGCTTAGATCTTCATGAGAGAGATTCACATCTTTTTTCAGTAAGGTGAAACTGTATTTTCATATTGCATTGTTGACTTTTGTAGTTATCGGCATTAAAATGGAATGCATATTTGCTATAAAACATGGTAGTGGTCCCATCAAAACTTTAAATTTGAGTGGGATATTAGTTATACAAACAACTGTCCAAGTACCTGAAACAATAAATGTGGAACATAGTACCTGTCATTGTTTGTTTAGTATGTACACCTATATGCATCTGGATAGGTATATTGCAATTTGCTGTCAAAATCACTGTGAGCTATCATGCTTCAGTACCCCTGGGATTAATATTATCAGTTGTACAAACCTAAACTACCATTTGTTTTAAAGACCATTCATTAATCAACATTGCTGCCTTAAATTTGTCAAACTGAATGTCATAACTTGTATGAAAATTTATTTTTTGTAAAATAAAAAGTTTTTAAAATTTATATATTTTTTAAAATTTTCATTAAAATTTAGTATATCAATATTTTTTAATTTCAAGACTATTTTCAGACAGGCCTTATAAAGTATTACAATTAGGTTTTTACTGCATTGAAAAATTCCTATAATTAAGGAAGATATAGCAAATTTAGTTTTGGTTTCTTAAGAACAATTGGACCTCAAATTGCACCCTATAGAACACCAGCACTACACACTTTCTGACAGCTGTCAAATGTCTTGCTTGCAAGGAAATTTCAAAAGACTTTATGTATGAAGTTTAAACAGTAGTGGCATGCAAAATAAAATGCAAATATAAAAGTTTGACAAAAACATTGACCCTTTCAGGAATCAGTACACAATTAATAAAATCCGGTTCAGTACCCACGAATGTAGTCCCAGTCTATTTTTAGATCACTTTTTCTGGTCTAAATTTGGTGGTGATACTAGAGTTAGATTTTGGCATTCTTGGTAAGGATTTAAAGGCAATTGATTATTCTTTAAAATGTGAGCTTATGGTGTGGTTGTCTGTGTGTATTTCGGCGACAGTGCACATTGAGTAATAAGGTCATGGTGATGATCCGGAAGTGAAATCTGTGTTCCGTTGCCTGGTGTTTTGTTTACAATTCAGCCTCTCAAAAAAATGCAGGTCAACCCTTGACAAGAATTAAACCGTAAAGTCATCTTTGAAGGTATTTTAGATTAAAATATGATTTGTATTGATTGTCACACAGTGGAAAGTTCAGTACTGAGGAACAAATGTAGAGAACATATAGTAAAATTAATTGTGTACTATGGCCACTTGCCTTGCTAAAAAGTGAAACGGGGCCCCGAGTGGTCGAGTGGTCTAAAGCGCGGTCCGTTACGGATCACTGCCATCTCAGAGCTGTCTGCGTGTGTTCGAATCTAAGATTCGGCGAATGTGGATATGTGAGAAAGTTTGCCAGTAGCTTCTCGTGGGTCGGTGGTTCTTTCCGGTGCTTTCCCGGTTTCTTCCTCCACCATTAATACTGGACGCCATGTATAGTCTATCTTGTGCTGAAAAATGGCGTTAAGCACCACAACAACAACTAAAAAGTGAAACATAAAACCTGCTTCCTTCTTATGAAATTCTTTAGTAATACAAAAGAATATATTATAAAAAGATCGTGGTATTCTCTCTCTCTCTCCAATTTTATTGATAGTATGTCAATTGCAAGATTGGGATGGTTTAATTCATTTTGGACATAAGACGTGTGTTTACGGGATGGATGTCATGCAAACGGTGTGTTAAAAAAACATGAAGGAAAATACTCAAAGTTTTCATCTTTACCCTGCATTTCTGTGATACCGACTATTCATAAACTAGTAATAAAATTAAAATGACAGTGTATATTTTCAGTTATTAGGTTATAAATCTGCATAAATAAGGATTTGATTTATCAAACAAAAGTTAACAAATTAAAATAAGAGAGTTATGTGAATCAAAATCTGTATTAATGTAAAATATTATTTAATATTGTTGGGTACGATGTGTCATTTCTAGGAGTGAGTCATTTCTGTTTTCTGTTTTCTGCTCTCGTGTTTAATCTCCACCACCGGCCCATTTTCAAAGACTGAGTTTCTGTATTAAATAGAAAACTATAAACATAATGACTGTAGAGTTTGATTTCTAAATAACATATTAAGACGATAAAAATGAAACTTGTCAATATATTTTTCTATCCATAAAACAGGACAGAAATCAACCCTAATTTGATTGTTCAGTGGATTACCTTAAAAACACCTGGAAAGAGCAGCTAAAAAGCACTTTAAGCACTCTTTCCAGGATATTACTTAGAATCGTAAATTAAAGACAGGGCTTCAAAATTTTGTTTGCAAAGTTCCCATACAGGTTCAATCTATCACACAATACTTCATCGCCGTCAAATGCAGGTTATCTCTAAAACACCTCAGCGAATATAATCTTGGTCACGTCAGGGTCAACGCCATTTTCTTGGTACGGCCATTCCCCCTCTAAAATGGTGGGTGGGGGTTTAATTTTTCTCTGAGTAAGAAGAAAGAAAGAATCAACGGTCTATCTACTTCATGTTTTTCTGTTTAAAACTGTGCTTAGAGAATGTACCTCTTACATGAAGGTAAGTGTTAAACTAGATACTTCGTAGTCTAATATAAATAATTTTGTCGATGATTATCGAATGATCCTCTTGCGCAATATATTACGTTGTCTCTTAAGCATGTGTCTTTAATTAAATACTTTTGATGTTCAAACTTAGCTATCTTTTAATTAGGGTGCAACGGATCGTGCTATTATTGTTACGGAGGTAACGAACTAATCCGAAAACTTAGCTGTCTATGTTGCAAATACGCCGATGAATTCAGAATTGCAATTATTTTGAAATGACGAGATGGACTAGGGTAAAACAGTTTGTAAAGTGATTTACGGGCACCAATTGTTGGGTGAATGTTCCATAAATTACATTTAAATGTTGGACAGGTATGAATATCTAATTCAGTATAATTTATAAAGATTTTCTTTTACATGTCGTATCCGCGTATTCATCAAACACAATAAAATCATTGCATTTCGTTCTTGCTTTATTCCTAGCTGTGTCCATTCTCGGATAAAACTGCTCAATAGACGAGACTTTAGTTTCCCTAGTTGGTGATTATTTCTAAGGTAAAATTAGAATATTTAATGTAAGAAATTCTACGGCGATTTTAACTCAGTAGGACTCAGTTATCAGAACTATCATTAATGCTTCTTGGGTAGATAGATCAATATAGATGTTAGAGAGTAAGATGAAATTAAAAAAAGCTGTGAAACTTCAACACTAAACAAAATGAATAAATTTACATACGTGAATTTCATATTTGCATCTTTAGAATAAAACACAGTGTATGCAAGAATAAAAGCGATTACAAGATAGGTGTATATTTAAGCTCTATTTGTCGGAATGCTCTTTTGTTCGTAGGACAGCAACAAAATGTAAGATTGTGCATAAATTTGGGTGTAATCGTCAGCTTGGGCTAATATCCCAGTATCGGAACCTGTGAGCAAGATTTCTCTGTTTTTGTTATAGATCTATACGACTTTCCTCCAGTATTAATGACTACATGTAGATAAAAATCAACAAAATGTCGCAAAAATCTAGGGGGAGGAAAACGTCCAAAAAGGCGCACAGCGACTGGAAAAAAAGCAAAATAGGCTTTTCTATTCAGGAAAACTGATACAGTACGAAAGATTTCGACGCAGTGAATACAAAACACGGAATAATATCTAGACACATGGTAACGATTTGACACGATCATATATAAATTATTTTACGTTTTCTCATTATGTGATCTATTATTACAGGATGCTATAAATAAAACAAATTTCCCCCTTGTATCCCTATCCATCACACGGTTGTCTAAAGGTAATAATCTGATATCAGAGAATGTTATCGGTAATCGATACTCCCTCCGCCTTGAAATTCTACGGATGGTCGCATTTCCATTTATATTGACGTGACAATCCTCTGAAATAAATCATTGTTATATAGAGTTAATGGATAAGTCCTATACTTTAACTACGTAAACGTGGTCAACATCGCTTTTTGGTGGTGGGGTGCGATAACTATATAACAGTATATTGTCCATATTGTTTTTGTTTTTCTTTGTTTTATTACTTCAGCATAATCTAGATCATTTCAAGTTACTTAAGCCTCTAGACAAATACACGGTTTTTAACAATTAAAATGTGTGAAATGTTCATTTCATCATAGGCAATTCATTGTACTCAAACTTATGTTCAATGATTTTGCACTCATATTCACATACACACACACACATACATACATACATACATACATACATACATACATACATACATACATACATACATACATACATACATACATACATACATACATACATACATACATATATACATACATACATACATATATATATATATAAAAATATATATATATATATATATATATATATATATATATATATATATATATATATATATATATATATATATATATATATAATCATCTGCTAGGATATTTATCGTATCTCACCAAAACAGGGTTGCGGCCAGGATATCTCACCAAATCTCTAAAGCATGACTGGTCACTTAGTTCATTTTCAAACCAATATCTTTTAACAGAGCGACCTTGTTACATATTCTGATAAATCTCTCGCTGTATCGGGTCCAAAAATTATGGAATGCTATTCCTATGTAATTAGAAATCCAACTTCATACGTTATGTCTATTCCCCAACTTCATACTTTATGTCTATTCCTTAACTTCATACTTTATGTCTATTCCCCAACTTCATACTTTATGTCTATTCCTTGTATCGTGATTATATTCTGAAAATTCACTAATGATATCCAGACTTGTATCACGATTTTATTGTATACACCTATTTAGCTTTTACTGTATTTGTTTTAATGATATTATATCCACTATTGTAAGAATCAGCTTAATAAGTTTTAATTAGGATTACGAATTTATACATATAAGCATACACACATATATAAAGTTTTGGTATAAAGCAATTTGATGTACAAATACTTGTATATCAAATTGCGATCCACCCATGACGCAATAATATGCATCCATTAACATTCTTGAAACTGAATGCTGCTGGGTCTATTCCTATAGATCAATGATGAATTTCTACTCATTTATTATTAGTGACGTATGCAAATAGCGATAACAAGCAATACAAATCCCTGCTTTCTAAATTAATTTAACATGGTACACAATTTTGTTCCCCCCCTCCCTCTCATGCCCAAGGGACAAAATATGCAGAAATTTGTAGTGAGCGAGAAAAGAAATTGGGCTTGATATCAAATACTGAAGGTGAAATTGCACCGAGTAACCTACAATATCGTTCTTCATAACAATATTTACGCTGCACTCAAGACCTATATAAAGTGTTTTTATCATCAATCATACAAAGTTGCAATTGCCGGTCGACACAGTAAGGTAAGTGTCTTGGTTAAGGAGCACACATGTATAACGCATTTAAGGTTTTATTGATGTTGTTGATGTTGCCGATGTTTCTTAGACATATTACGAGGTTCTAAAATCGATTATTGTTAATTAAATCTGAAAGTATCCAAAGGCAGCCCCATTCTAATGAAAGAATCTCTCTCTCTCTCTCTCTCTCTCTCTCTCTCTCTCTCTCTCTCTCTCTCTCTCTCTCTCTCTCTCTCTCTCTCTCTCTCTCTCTCTCTCTCTCAACTATCGTATCAAGATATGGGCGAAAGTTCTTAAAACAAAGAGAATATCTAATTTTCGCTTGGGCAATGCAGCAACGACTCTGAAACTATAAATAATGATGAGAGAGAGAGAGAGAGAGAGAGAGAGAGAGAGAGAGAGAGAGAGAGAGAGAGAGAGAGAGAGAGAGAGAGAGAGAGAGAGAGAGAGAGAGAGAGAGAGAGAGAGAGAGAGAGAGAGAGAGAGAGAGAGAGATTGATTCTTTCATTCCTCCATTTTCTGATAGATTTTAGGACAAAATAGAGAAATGCAATGCAATACATAGAATCACAAAAATAGTGGATTAGTTACTTTTGAAGTCTTCTGAATTACTTCTAATAGCAAACTAATACATAGATTAATATCAGTACTAAACTAGATTGATTACAATATGTTTCTGATTTAAATGTATAACTACATAGAAAATATATGTTTTAACATTTTAAATAGAGTTACTCAGCAAAAGTAGCCAGTATCCTGATCGCTTTGCAGTTCAGTACAAGTATTTCTTTCCTTATATTCTGTGTAAGTTTCCTATGGAATCGAATATATAATATCTTTTATCCTAATGAAATGCTTGGTAGATAGTCTGATCACATTCATCCATACCTTAGATTCCAAGCATTCTGAGATCTCATTTAAACCACCAAGTTGCATAATCAGTATATCACCATCGATCTGATCACATAAATCACGGTAAATCACTGCAGGCGTATACGAAAATAGACCGTCCATCCAGTGGTTTCTGTCATCTAAGATTAAGGGAAAGTTCGTCTAAATGTGGAAAATACGGTTATAACTTATTTTATTACATAAGAAACACGGTCTAGGTCTTGCTTGCAATCGGAAAGTATTCAGTTATTTGCATGCAAAATGTAGAAAATAAATCCTAATACGAGATGACCGCTCCGGTAGCTTAGTGGTTAGAGCGTCTGCTTCCCCGGCCGAGTCAAACCTAAGACGTACAAAAATGGTATGAACAGTTGTCTCGCTTGGCGTTCAGAATTAAGAGATTAGTGTTAGAACTGATAGGCCTGGTGTCAGGATAATGTGACTGGGTGGGACATCATGCTACATGTCACCGACATGATGCCCCACTGCTAGATATCATTATAAACTGCCACACTGCAGACATCGTAGCCATATGATTGAAAAATTGTTAAAACTACGTCAAAAATCGAAATCACACACACACACACACACACACACACACACACACACACACACACACACACATATTGTACTTTCTGATTGATATCAATGCCGTCCTAGGGTACTCTCTGACTGATATCAATACCATCCTAGAGTAAGTTCTTATTGATAAAAATGCAATTCTAGTGTACTTTCTGATTTATATCAATGCCATTTTATGGTACTTTCTGACTGATATCTATACCATACTAGGGTACTCTGATTAATATCAATACCGTTATAGGGGACTCTTTGAGTTATATGAATGCAATCATATAGTACTCTATTACTGATATCAATGCCATCATAGGGTACTCTCTGACTAATATCAAGGCTGAGTTGGAAAAAGTTTGCAAGTGAAATTTTGTCGTATGGTAAATTTGTTTCAGGTGGTTGCATCGTCTTAAAAAGCGGCGAATCTGTGGAAAATGACACATGTTATCTAAGACCGTTGTCTGCGACTAGTGGGCGGAACGTGATTGCTATGAAGAAGGCAATTAATGAAGATGATCGATTATATTATCACATTATTTTCTCAGCATTTTGCGATAAAATAAGACTCAATTTAAGCTCCAACATTTTTTCAAAAGTATGGTCCAGCATTTGCTGATTACTGGTAAAACACAAACACGGACTGGAATCTCCAAAGCGCTCCTCGCCAGATAAGAAAAGAGTGACCAGAGACATTTATGAAATCAAATCAAGAAAAACGAATTAAGTTTGGATCTGAAAAAAAAACAACAAACGAGCAAGAACCACCAATCCCGATATACAATAACTGTCAAGGGAATTTTTGAAGCAAAAGGCTTGGTTATCCATCTACATATGCCTAACTGTTAGTCAAGGTACATTTTTATATCTCCAAAGTGTTTTCAAATGTTTTCGAACGCCTCTTAACCATCCGTTCACGCGCGGCTACAAAAAGTGTCGGTCTACTCCGCCGTCTTGTCAGACTTCCAGAAAAAGGCACAGCTACCAAACCTTTCTACATTTTCCAGACAGCCCTGAGTTAATTGAAAATGATTTTGCTGATTCTTGCTATAAAATATTTGTTGAGGGGCAGACGATTTGAAAACCGACGTGCAATTTTGCAGTGGGTCAACAACATACCAAGATTGTGAATACAAAGTAATATTTACTAATTGGAAATCCAAGACTGAGAACATGTGTAGAGGTGCAAGCGAAGTGTTTTGAGGGGAGATACTGACTTACTGTTCAGAAATAATAACTTTGTTGTACGGTGCATTAACAGTTTGAACTTTTAAATACCCATGACAAAAGAATGCAAAATGTCTGATGGTATTTATGGTATTAACATTGTGTAACGTTGTCCTTTTTGGTAAAGAGATGTTTAATTAGATTAAGCTGTCGTTATCTAGAGGATGACCTCCTTTGAGTTTATTGCCCGGTGTGAGTGAATAAATAGAACATCAACAGAGAACTGAGGAAGACTATTCAGAAGAAATAATTCAATTCGAGCTTCCTTTAGACAAGGAAAACAAAAATTTTAACCAATAACAAACTAATAGTGGCAACCGCAATTCAAACAGATTTACGTTAACAGAATTCAGTACCAGCAACATCCTGATTTGGATTTAGTTCATCATGATAACGAGTGGTGAAAAGAACACAGTGATTTTCATCACCTAGCGTCCTTTCCTTTCTTTTATCCGTGTATCAAACGTCTCTACACCTCCACGTCTATACATTGATCTTACTCTGATGTTTCTATTCTGAACGCTTCATTTCTTTCCGGACTTCCGTCCTCGGACTGTCCCCATATGTTCATAGGATCTGTTTCCTTGAATAACAAGATTGCCACTAAATCTCTATATGTAACACATTATATACGTATATAAAATTGTCTCATTTTCTTTACTCGGAAAGCATAAACTAACTATTCAAAAACGCTGCATAAATTCTGATATAATGTGACCTTAACGATTATTGGTCCTTACCAAATTAGACTGTATTTCGAGTAAAGTACAATCGTTATCTCTAGTTACAACGACCCCTGTAATATACATCCAAGTCTAACCTTACTCGATATATCATCACTCTCGCTTCCAGTGTCTGACCAAAAATTAACACGTGAGCGGTGCACATTCCCGCATCTCATGCATATCCTATCACATGACTCATTAGACATCCAACCTAGTCAGCTCCTCTCAGTAAAATACATGATCGATTACTATTGTAAAAGATTCCCTAAATTTTAGCTCAGAGCAACCCATAACCTACAAGAGTATTTAAACATTACAAAAACAGATATAAATATGCAATTATCGTTAACTCACGATAATCAGTATCGTCCTAATAGACAAAGGAAATAATTTCATTTAACCCTATGAAATCTTACACATCTGAAATTCGGATCGCATGCAATCCGTCAATTATATCAATGAACTAGTAACTGTAAAATTAAAAAAATACATTGCAAAACAGATCTCAACGAAACTGCAAAAGCGATACATATTATGAATCCTAGTCATATCAAAGACATTTGCATAAACAAAACAAATAAAAATAGAAATTGTGCGTCCTAGCACTAAACACTGTCTTTCGTACAAAACAGCCACCTGGTCCTTTTTTCTTGTTTAACGTGGAAAGTACCATTCTTTAGTTTTTTTTCCCCCGGAGTCAAATTGATGCTTGTCTTTTTTGCAGGAAAATTATTGGGGTAAAGAATTTCGACCAAGGTCGTCAGTTTTAAATTCACATTGCTTCCAAGGTGTACGTCTTGATTTAATCTGACCAATCGTAATCAACGGTTCCTAATTTTTCCTCAAGATAATTAAATCTTTTGTCAGATTTTGACAGCATCGAATCTGAGAAATACGATACATATCATCATCCCTTTGAAAGTGACTATTTGACATGGGTTCCTATCAAGCGAATATGGTCGGTAGCTCTAATGTTACTTTCCCAGGACAGAGTTGTGATGCCCGGATCAATTCTAAGAGAGCCGAAGATGCTGATCTTTCATGTTTAACATTGACATGGAAAAAAGTCTTTTTCTCAGAAAGGTCAAACATAGAAAAGCATTTTCTAATTCTCATAGACACTTTGGTTTGAATTTTTTAATTGGACCGAACACATTCAAGAAACACAAAATAGGAAATCAAAGTTTATCATTGTTAAGAGTATTACAGTTTAAGCTTAACAAAATATCTTCGAAATTGTAATTGATGTATATAAGACCATTAGCAGAATATGCCAACGTAGTTTGTGACGGTTTTAATAAGAAGAAGTGAATAAATATGGAGTACAGATTTGAAGCTGCCGGCATGATTTCTCGTTTACATTGTTAAGCATATAAAGAATATTTATATTTAGAAAAGGGTTTTATTCTTTCGAGCGAATGGAGAACCAGTCAAAACTTGCAGTTTGATAGAATTAATGGTCTACTGTTTTTGCAAGAATTGATTACTCCTTGAGAAAGCGAGATTATAGAATTTATGTTGTGGTTTGCAAAAAGCGACGAAGATAAATTTTCTCACCCAGATTTTTAAAATTATTCCTGCATTTTTGCAATATAGTTAGCAGTCAAAACATCAGTATCAATCACCTACTGTCATTACCTCCCATTTTCTACACAGGTCATCCGGTCTTGTACTCTCTTATGAAAATTCAAAGAATTATCTAAATAGAATCTAGGTAAAAAAACCGTTCTCAGAAAAGGGAAAAAAGAGAAAAGTTATAATTGTTATGTGTTGGACGGATTGAACGATTGATAGGCGTCGCAATCCACGTGCTATTATTTTGTAAATATCACGCATTAATACTTAACAGGAGACAACAGTTAAAAACTAGTTATGCCAGTTTTCATTTATTTATTTCATCCTGTACTTTTCTTTCTCAGACCCACACAGAAATGATATCCTTACTGGATTCAATACATTTAATAGGAGTTTTCTTTTCGTCATTTTTTAAAATCTGACCAAATACTTTTGACAATAGTAGAGTCTCAAAGAAGGAAAACAAAATGAGAAACACAGTGAGAGGTTTAAGCCGTTAAGCGAATTTCTCTGCATTTTTGCAATTTGTTTGAATTAATTCTGAGCTCATGCAATGCTTTTCAGGTTGTTTAATACGTAAAACTTAATTTTTGTTGCAAGGACTAGGCCCGAAATAAATCGCCAACCCGCGATAGCTAACCATCTTATTTAGGGGCATGGGTGAATCTTAATTAGGACACGCTAAGACAACAGAATCACAGGATATGATAACTTGGAGTTAAGTATAGGAAAATTGTTAAAGTGGAGACAATCCAGGTACAGTTTGTGCCATTTGAAATACATGTCATAAAATGAGTGTTTCTAGACCTAGTTATTCATTCTCCCTCGTGAAATTAGCCAGTCAAGTTGTCTTGGTGGAAGTGGGATGCCGAATACGAGATCAATATAAAGTACTTTTCTCGTTAACATTGGCCATGGGACAAGTGTCTGGACGTTGAGGGACAAAGAAAAGAGAGCTTTTGCTTCAAAGAAAAGAAAGCGAGTCTCTGAAGTACAATGACAAAATAGCTCCTTAGTGTGGGAAAAGTGTGTGTGTGTGTGTGTGTGTGTGTGTGTGTGTGTGTGTGTGATTTAGATTTTTAACGTAGTTTTAACAATTTTTCAGTCATATCGCTACAATGTCTGCAGTGTGACAGTTTATAGTGATATCTAGCATTGGGACATCATGCCGCAGACATGTGGTATGATGTCCCACCCAATCACATTATCCTGACACCAGGCCTATCAGTCCGAACACTAATCTCTTAATGCTGAGCGTCAAGCGAGGCAGCTGTTAGTATTATTTTTTGTAAGTCTTTGGTATGACTCAGCCGGGGATCGAACCCACGACCTCCCGCATCTGAGGCAGACGCTCTAACCACTAAGAAAATCAGGTTACTGTTATTAAGCCTGAAAAGCCTGGAGACATAGAGAGAATAAAATATGGGAACTCTGATCTGTTACAAAATTCGATCTGAGAGGACCTGAAGCAACCAGGTTATGATGAAACTTTAGGCAAAATGAGTTCTATCATTGATTTAAGTTAAATGATGTAATTTATTTTATCTGTATAACATAACGGCTTTTGCAATAGTATACGTTTTGTAATTCTTTATCTAAGAGAAAGTGCATAATTCAAATGACATGTTCAATTTTCATTTTATTTACATAAATGATTAAATTGTTATTTTTTAAAAAAGGGGCTAGTGTTATTCTATTCTATAGCAATGCTGAGGGCTATGCATGCGATTCTATCCATTATTTTCATATTATGTTTTAATAATTACTCAATCCGAGCAATATATCCGTGGTCTATAACTAAACCAAAAGCACCATATAACAAGTTGACGACCCTAACAAAGTGACAGCTTGTCCCGGGATTAGAAAATTTTATTCCAGTGAAGATTCTGAGCATATATAGAATAGGTCGCAATTTATCTAAGTATTGTTTTTTTTCTATTTCTTATTAAAGAATATCGTTGGAGTGAATTGTACCATTGTCTGCTCATATGTATGTTAGGTGCATTCAGTTGCTTTCTATTTATTTTCATTTTATGATGACAACACTTGTTAGGGACTGAGGCGAGTACCTTTGTTATTATTCGGTACGTTGAGAAGAAAAGGGTCGCATTCTGAATTTGTGGAATTGTCGGTGGGGATTACCTTTGTTATTCTCTTAGGAGAAGAGTTAATAAGGCAAGGCAGTACTAGCAGCTAAACTTTGTTGGTATGTAAGCTTAATCTGAAGACGGGGTAATATGCTGTTTATTCCCCTTTTACTGATTGTTTGTGCAACACGTAGTCTGGTTTAAGTGAGGCCATAGGCAGGGCTATACCAGAAGCAGGAAAATATGTGTGGAACTATTCTGAGTAGAACAGTAATATAAGATCAAGTATATAACTTCTTTGTCACGTCTGGTAATTTTACTACTACAGTAGATGTCAGCCTGTCCTTCAACGTTTGAAATGCTCGTTCGCATACTTCTTCACAAATAACTTTCGTAGTAGACTTGGTCAAGTCGGTCAATGGGCTAATAGTTTGCAATATACTGAGCATAATACCCCGGCAGCCTCAAGAAGGATTGAACTTCCGTTTAAGTGGTCGGTTGTACCGCCTCCCTAAGTTGGCCATCTTTAGAACGTGTCTTCGCTGAGGGTGTATCCTTGATAGGTAAGTCTAAGTCGCTCTAAAACCTTTCTCATTAACGTTATATAATCATGCCAGGTAGCTGTCGCTGATAATAAGTCTTCCATAGGCTTTTGATCCAATAGCTTCAAACTTAACTCTCCCAAGTCGGTCTTGCCAGGTTACTGTGTCAAAACACTATAATAGTCTTGTAGTATCTACTTCATCTCCGTACGTTGTTCTTACGTTAACGTCTTGACAAGGACAACTTCGACGTAGGTTTCTACTCTCATGAAAGGTCAAAAGGACTCACTAGCGTATCTCTGCTCTTCGCCACACCACTATGCCTTCCAAGCAGACATTCATGTTTCAGCCATCACTTTTCCTCGCTTAACCCTGGACACGATAACCTATTCAAAGGTATCTGACCCTTTCATGGTTAACTGGTAATATATTATGTAATGAAAGGTCATTATTTTATAATATATATATATATATATATATATATATATATATATATATATATATATATATATATATATATATATATATATATATAATTTGACATGAAATTAGAAGTGTGCATGTAAGGTCCCCATTATGTGTGGATCATATCAAGCACATGTAGGCAATGCCCATCACACTGGTAAAATCACGACAAGGCGTGGACATATAGAGGTTTCTGTTCTGCATACATTCTATAAAGCTTCTGCTTGCAATGTCCATGTTTTGTATGAATGAAGTCATAAATGTGTGTATGCAATAACAGTGATCTGGACAAATCATATTCTATGTAAGACCCATATTCAATATTGGTATCAAAAGTACAGTGAAGTACGCGTTCTGTGTGACAAATTCACCAGTACGCAAATATCCCACATGTTGAGAGTGTCATGTTAAGGTACAAAATGAGACTATTTATTTTTGTGGGTCCATCTTGTTAGTTATTTATTTACCTAGCCAACTATCACTATGTGTCTGTGTCTGTCCATTGTTTACATACCGAGAAACAAGTAGAAAGTGTTAAGAAAAAGACGCAAATAATTAACTATATTTTGATGGTAAAGCAAAGTTTAGATTCGTGCAAAATTGTATACTTCACCGTGCTTTCAGGAAATGAGAAATGAGAGGAATATACTTATGTCGTTGTCGTATGTATTTAGGGTGTCAGCTTCGCTGTCTGGGGACGTAAAATTGTTCATGCACATCTGTGGTTGTATTTGCAATACTGTAGTTGGATTGTGAGAAAGAACATGGATTATTTTCATAAAATGTGTCACCTATTGCTGATTTTCATCAAGCTGCTCTATATTTATATTTTTACGCTATAGTAATGTCCATAAAGACAGATTTTGTTAGCCGGCTCACTGTATAGATATTACCAAATAAGATGTCTCTAGTCTGAATCCTAGCACAAGCTTATAAGCTTAGTGGTTTTTTCCCCGGCTGTTTCCGAACTTTTTTCTTGAAATCATCATAGTTCTATTTTTGTGAAGCAGAGATTCCCAAAGTAAATATATGAAGCATGCAACCTTCGTTAACCTGTCTGATCATTATTCTTACATAATCAACAAAATAAATTAATGTTATGACACACCTGCGAAGATGAATTATCTTTTATATAAATGCGTCATTAATGTTTGAGTACTACTGAAGTTGCACGGTATGGCTTATGTGCTACACCAGCTGTATCCGGGCAGATCTTGCAAGAAAAGATATTCCTTTCTGCAGAACTCATCACTGCTGCAATAAAACTGTTCGTAAATATTTTGCAGCCGTGATTTCTGCGCCACAATTTCTAACGTTATATCTGCACACATAAAATGAGTATCGGACTGATATTTATTTTAATCTGACAAATTGTTAAAAGATGGATCTATTTTCAAGGAAAGAGAATGCCAAAAGGATTAAAAATGGCTCTCAATGACTTTTAACCAATGTACATAAAGCAGCAGCACCCTATAGCTATTTCACTCTGCTGCCTATGAATGAATGAGAAATTGTGAGGAACTGCCGTGGCTCAACGAATAGTTTGCCTAATTGGCAACCGAAAGGGCGCAAGTTCTAATCCAAGCATCAGTTCAGTGATTGTTGGTGACCGTTGTGTTTCTAACGACAAGTCATCAATAATCTTATTTTCTATGCATTAAATAACCTATATATTTTCCTATGTCTTTAAACACCAAACCGAAACAGAGAAAGTTTGTATATTGGGTTTCAGGCGAATGGGGTCGACATTAGTATGTATAGTAAGTAATGGGGTCGGTGTTAGTATGTATAGTAAGTAGCGGGGTCAGCATTAGTACGCATCGTAAATAAATGTATCACGTTTCAGCCAGCGCTGCAAGTGATCAGTGACGTACTAAGGGTAAATGGCACCCAGGGCGATGATGATGGCCCAAATTGATTTTGGTGCCCCAAGGCATTTGCTGCCCAGAGCACCCCCCCCATCCGTCGCCCTCCCCCTTCCTTCGTTAGTACGATAGTGCAAGTGGTGAACTCTTTGTTTGCCGGTGTGTCCCTAATGTGTAGGTATATATTCTTACTCATGTACCTGTGTCGCAGCATTTACGAACAAAAATATATTTGGTTGGAATTCATTACTGCCTGGTGAGGTCGACATTCGGCAAGCAAGTCTTGCGTGCCAGAAGGCATATACTTGATCTCAAACAAAAAGGCCTTTCCTGATATGATATCTTTCCTAATCGTGCCTTAACGACATTTTTATGACGCATCAACTGACATACTAATTATTGCACAGGGTCACCATATACTCGTGTACTGGATCGATGTTAAAAATGAGTTGTACTTCAGTGACAATGAAAGAAACGATATGCAAGATATGAATATTAAAAGATACAATAATGATTCTGCATTTTGTTAAATTTTATTTTACGGAAGTTGTACTACTCGGACAAAAGAAAAACAGTTATAGTATTCTGTTGACAATAGGAGTGTTGGGTTCTTGAGGTGCAGAATATCAAAGAGACACACAGAGTTCCAGTTTCGAACAGATCCATCTAAAAGCTGGAAATAAAATTAAAAAAAAAACAATCGTTAGTAATTTGCATAGAAATTAATTAATTGCTCAAATAGACACAATATAATGGTAAATGATGTTAATCATATATAACATTAAAACAAATCTAATTGACTTTTAAGTTTTCTTTTTAGATATAGTTCATTTAGGATGAAAAGTTTCGTCAAATAGCGAATGATTTAACTGATACAAATTTTTAAAAATGTATTTAATTGGATGATGTGCCTGTATATACAATGTGAACAGGGTTGAAAGGTTGCTTGGATTCGGCAAAATTTATTCCCCTCTTTGTATTGTTTCTGTTGTAATACGATATGCAATAAATTTTACTTTGGTTTTAAACCAGCCAAATTAGGGAGCGCTGTTTGGAAGGAAAAGTGCGTTTTAGTAATTATAATTAAACTGTTAATTACATGCCATCGTTGTAGGGTGTTTTTATAAATATGTCATTTGTAATACAAGTTTTCACTAAGAATGTCGATATCTCTTTGGTTTCTTATCTCTAGCACAACACTTACCTGTGCGTAACACCTCAAAAGTGTAATTGCTAGTGGTCCGGAATGACAGAATATATAACATTTTGCTTAATTGTTTTCAATGAATTATATAATTTATATATCAGGAAAAGTCACCAAATAGCATTAAAACGCAGGAAAATCTTTGGCGATTACAGCTCCGTCCTGGGCATCTACTGGTGGTGGTGAAGAAATTCAAATCACTCCAAAACCACCTTTAATGGTGGGAACCCTTCCCTGGCTTCGTTCCTTCGGGTCTCGTATTCTGGCCATCTGGGCCATCATCGTCGCCTTGGGCGCCATTTACGCCATTCGCCCATGGCGCTAATTAACAATAACACGTAAATGAATAAATCTAAAATATTCTCTGTAATTGTTTCTTTTTTGCCATCACACAAATATATATATTACGAACAAAACTGGAGACAGTCTGCGTTTCCGAAATTGCCCGAGGACGTTTAAAATATTTACTAGTACTGATAATGATCTAATTGTAGAAGATCTTATGTAAATCAGTCTACCGCAAAAATATGTGACTCATGAAAATGAGAATGCCAAACTGTAACCAAGAAGCATACTAAGGAACTTATTTAGAATTTGGAGGACGAAGAGAGCAAATGAGAAAGAAAATGCAGACTAACAGAGGTAGGCACATATATCTCTGAATCAACATTTACATTTTATGTTTCGATATCAAAAAGAGCAATAGTGGATTTCTAAAATTAATTATCAAGTGTCCAATGATCATATGGCTCAGAGCAGTAGTACTTAACGTTCGTCTCATCCCCTAGATTTTCGCCTGATATTGCAATTATAACGAACAGCGTGATCCCTGATGTTCACCCGCATCATGCGAATGTATATTTGAGTATAATCTCCTTGTAGTTGTTTTGCACGAGCAATAAGGTAGGAAATATGTGTTTCATTCATTAAAATTTTGAACAATGTTATGCAGCACTTGACTACCCACAGACTTTCTGAAGTATTAACCTTCTTAAAACAGACCCACTCGTATTCTTAGAAATCTGATGAGTCACAATGAATGTACGTATCGAAATGTTAAGTCATTCGTTATTTCATCCTCGTTTTTATAACAGACTTCACACGATCAATTCAATCTTGTAGTTACAAACCATACAATTTGATCAAATCGTGTACTATCTTCGATGACAAACTAAATGTCACGAACATCAATGAAGATAACAAACTGCTTTCTTATAAAACAAATGTTAAAATTCGTGCACGTTTGTCTTCAGTAGGTTCTTGCACATTTATGAAACGTAATTCTTTGGCCCCTTGCAGCTTGGTGGTACCTTTGCATAAGTGTTTGGTAGTGTTACTTTAATTGAATAATTTTAAAGTATATTGTACCATAATTGAATTGTATGTATTTTCTATGCATTGCCTTCTTGACGGAAATCACTGCATTGTTTTATTATATATTTCATTTTTATCCCACTATTGATCTACCATTTTAAAGTAGAATGTGAATGGGATTTGGCCATATTTG
The DNA here is from genome assembly GCA_016746295.1 of Potamilus streckersoni. Lineage (NCBI taxonomy): Eukaryota > Metazoa > Mollusca > Bivalvia > Unionida > Unionidae > Potamilus > Potamilus streckersoni. The sequence continues at coordinate 775,643 of JAEAOA010000502.1, forward strand.
CAATTACTCTTTTCAACTTAACAGTACCCTCCTTTTCACAAGTTTTGCATTGCTGGCATTCAATCAGATACAGACATGTACTTGAGTTATATTAATTTTCCTAACGCGATACGTATTATATAACAGTAAGATCTTCGTATTCGCTTGACGCAATTACAGCAACAGCACAAAAATCATATTTGGAATGTAAAGTTCGATTCAATTTTATGGCGTGGGGAATTTTGAAATAAGTTATAATATAGGAATAAATGATCATGGTTGGGTATTTATCGATGTGTAAAGTTTACCTAATCACCACTGTTGAAAGATATCATAAATTTCTTATTTTCCTTTCATTTTTGTCAATAATACCGGAACTTCTGCAAGATATATACCTGTCCTCGGCAAAGAGTCTGGTTAGGCTTTTGGATTTATCCGAAATTTCATTAATGTAAGGCATATTTAAGAAACTTCTTACAACTGAATTTGGGATTTTAATTCTCTCAGAGAAAACATACATGCCGAGTTTTTTTTAATTATAATTTATTCCTATGACATAAATTGTTTTCAAACCGTAACATAAAATGTTGACTAAATCATATATGTATCAAACCTCAGTGCAAGACCCTATCAGCTGCCCTAGAGATATTGCACAATGCCACGCTAGTGTATTTGCGAAAATCCATAGATTTACTAATTTTATCAAATATGTCTCTTACTGATATCTGACCGAATGACCTGTTTGAAAGTCTGATTGGAATTTAGTTTTAACCTTTCGTTGAAACTGAAAATTATACGTGTGCTTAAAGATTATTTTGTATTAACTTGCCAACATAATTCAATAGAGGAATTGGCCTGTAACAAATTTTACCAATCTGGTAATCCGGCACTTTCAGTGACCCGGAATTAGTAATGTTTGAAACATTTATTTGGGAAGAGTTTTGTTTGTAGGCAGATAGCTATCTGTCATATCGTTACCTTCCCTCATATATTCGTGATCACGCACAACTTGTTGTTTAATAGTCAAGTGTGACTGTGTCAGCGTATTTATGGATGGATCTGAAAGTAATTTGGGCTTGCGTCAAAGTGCACCAGTCAATATTTTTAAAAGTGATTTTCTCTTGCTTGGACCCTAAAATACCCCCAACAGTTGGCAACTTTCCTTAATATCTGCTATTTATGGAATCGAAACTGGATACACAATTAATCTTTAATTTTTTGTGTTTATTTCTTTTAGCGTGAATATTTTAGTGCCGTTTCATTCTGTTATGTCTAGCATACGGGATCATCAGATAGCCTTACCAGGCCATGCCAGGAACACACATAATTAATTCTTTTATAGTTTCACGATATATACGTAAAATACAAAAGTCAAATAATGCATTCTGTTTGCTAATATGCAATTAGGTGTCGCCTAGGTACGATATGTAGTTTGTTTTCGTAGCCTCTTAAAGATCGATTTATACTGGTCGAGGCACAATGCTAATATCCCAGTAAGTCGACTCCTTTTACTCAGGCAGTTAGTATCGCGTGCAATGATTTTGAATTTTCATTGCTTATGTATTCAGAAAAGCCGACCGTCGCTAAGCATACATAAAATACGTTGAGCTTGCAGGATTTAATTTAGGATTAAATAAATAACGAAATCACATGCACGTGAAAGTAATACTTTGATAAGAAATTTTTCGAATGGCACGACGTCTGAAATCCAAGCTGATAAATTGTTAGAACCGTTCAAAATGCGATATTGTAGGTCAAAGTAAAGCTTAAAATACACATAAAAAGCAATTCGCGACTATCGTTGTTTATCTAATGCAAGAAGCTGCGAAATCATACATCTGGTTTGCAAGTAATTTGAGCTCTCCTTGTAATCTTAACAGGAAATTAATTTGTTATAGTATTTCTTCAGTGTAAACTCAATTACAACGTGAGGTTAAATTTTCACATGAAACTTATGAAAGCTATGTTAGATCTAAAATTAATACTATCTTCCCACTTAGCATAATCATGAGTGACGATTCTTTTTTCCTAGAAGGGAGTGTTAATACGACAACGGACTCAGTATAAAGGTATTGAGGTAGCAACGCAGAAATATTCGTCAGTAAAGACGTTAAACGATTTTCCGATGCATTAAACGCAACAAAAATGTTTCTTGTTAGCATAGGGATGGGTGGATTGTAGGTGAGATAGACGGTCAGAAGATAAGAGATACCGAGTAACGACTTTGGCAAATGCCAAACCTAATTGATAATAAACCAGTTAGAATTTAATATGGAATGTAATCTTCAAGATGCACATTAAGAAACGTTGTTGTCTCTTTTTGTTTTTTAATGGAGATCTTAACTGCCAAATTTAAAGACAGACAACATTTTCACAGCATTATATTATTGTATTTTGGACATTTCCTGTAACAGTTTGAATCAATTGTCTATCTCTAGATGGCGCCAGTGTACTATGGAGATTGACTTTATGTTCGCTCATAAGAAAAACTTGCGACCAAATGGCCCATATTACACGTATGCCATATTTCTATCTTGCTAGGAAACCACGACCATATTTTAAAAGCAAAGCAAAACAATAAAACATGGACAAATAGTGTCATCGTTCTTTGCGTTATGTCATTAGTTCAACCCAAGCAAAGCAAAACAATAAAACATCGACAAGCAGTGTCATAGTTCTTTGCGTTATGTCATTGGTTCAACTCTTAATTCAGCACTTATTACTGCTATTATCAATCGGCAATAAATTCTCTTAGCGTCATCTTATCTTAGCGTCATCATATCTGTTGTAAAAAGAATATTAATGTTTTGCATGATTTTAAATCTAGTTACTCATTTCGCCCTAAGATTTTACTTATTTGATACTCATTGTTTAAGATAAAAGGAATAACAACCTCACTACATTCCCACACCCCCCAAAAAGAAACAGAAACAAACAAATAAAGGGATTCAACCTGTGCATTAAATTAAATCGGAACTAGTTCATGCATCAAAACTTTAATCGTTTAAAATCATTTTCTGGTGAATAGCTATATGCATATTTATGTACATACGAAGAAGGAAAGAGGAGCAAAGGACAGTTTCTGTGATATCGCAGCCTTATTCTTGCGATTATAATATCAAAACTAGGATTATTTAAAAAGCTGTGAATATTAGTGCGTTGTACTGCAAGGTTCTTTATTAGTAAACAGTTCATCTATGCATCCCATCAAAGTATTCCCCATGCAACTTACATTCCGATAATACAATTTTTAAATGCAAGTTTTATGCTCGATGTTTGGTATTTTGTTGATAATCTAGAAACCTGTCCTTCCAAAAGCATGGCAGCTTAAAAATCTGCCACTCAACGAATCTATGATATCGGAGAAAAATCACGTGGAACTCAAACAGGGCAGTATGGAAGATGCGACAAACTAAGTCTGTCAGGACTGTATATTCATGTGCCACAGGCCTTGCCACGAAGTAGATTGACAACTTTGGTACCGCTATTTCAACGGGTGATTTTATAGTGTTCCACATCTTTTGGCAACACTTTAAAGATATAGAAACATCCAATGTACAATCAGTCAGGAACGAGTACGTTTACAGCAGAGCCTTTTCCATAAAAAAAAACTAACTTTTAATCTCATCACCTGAGAAAATCTACTTCGAACATCTCAGGTCAGTCTTTTCATATTTGGAGAATAGCTTCTTGGCTATTTCAACCCAAAACTGTACTGAAACAATGGCAAACAAAAGCAGGAACCATCTTGCGCAAACCTTTCATAGATTCAATTGACAGTCCAGTATGCTTAAAGCAGTTGGTGACTTATTGGCGGTTATATTAGATGTATTTTGGACAGTATATCAAGAAATTTCTTCAACTGTATTCTATTTAGCAGCCATTTTGAGCTAACCAATAGCAGACAACGGTCTTCCAGACCATTGGTCATCTTCCAAGGATTCGCGATCGTTTTTAAAGTGATAAAACCGCCTCACAACGTGAGTTTCACACGGTGGAAGTCGACAAACTACAAGAATGTGTTAAACTGTCAGTGGACAATAGCAGTGTACGAACTCTAGTAATTTTTCACCCTTCAGGAAATATACAAAATATGCACCAGACATGTATGCGCGTCTGATAAGTGATCCACGCAACGCCACCTCATCCCTGAGATGCGTTTAATACTAAAACATTTCACCGATTGTATATGTGCATCTTGTTTCCGTAGTACATTTGATATTAACGGGTTTCAGAGAACATATTTTGGTGATACACAGAAAAACCAGCTTCATTCGACAAAAATAGTATGATGGTTCATTTGTCTCCACACTGAGGTTTGCAAAAAGTAGAGCTCTACATGCACCCAAAGTCTAATTCCAGATTGGATCGAACATCTACGGGTAAAATGTACCATCTGATATGTACACAATTGAGTCATAATCAGGTTTTTCACTAATTACGTGAGGCATCTAATGTGCGGAAGGAAAATACGGTTGAAAAAAAAATCTTAAGTTTGCTGTCCTCCACAACAGAAATAAAACATTCATTAAGATAGAATTTGGGGTCATGACAAGAAGAAGTGCACTCAAAACAGTTTTAAATTTCGAAAATATTAAGTCATTTTCTTCTGCCAATTTTGAAATATATTTAGCAATATTTTAATTCATGTAAATAGCATACATGCGCTTTGATCTGTGTCAGATCTTAGAAGTCCTCGACATTTTATAATACGTCAGTTTCAGGATTAAAGCATTTCACTGCACTGTTGCTTTCGATGTCGAAAAGGGTGACGGACAATATGCTCCCGTTACGTACAATTAACTTTCGAGGATTGTTTTCAGAAACGGCGCTGCCTACATTAACCGAAAAAAAAATATATTTTTCAACTAATTGAATATACATGTATATAGTCGACCTCTTGACTTTCTATAAGTCCAAAAGACGACAAACTATATGTTCCTTCTTTATAAAAGTTTCTCTAATAAAATGCTTAAAGTCGTACAAGTTGGTCCATTGTGCCTCTGGCGTCTGATTCCAGATCGATCATCTGAAAGTAGTTTTTGGGATTCAAGACACTAGAGGAGTATAATTTATCATCAGAAAAATGGTTTGCAAGCACAACCTTTTAATAATATGGGACGATAGATGGAAGGGGCGGCTGGGTACTTTTCATGTTGAGATATTGATATCACAGTCACTTCTAGACAAGACTTGGGGAAGTTTCCAGTTTCACAACTATTTCTAAAATATTTAGCGGTGTATTTAGAGCTGTTTCATGTAAGTGTTTTAGAGACTGACAATGGATATCATCTGAATCTGATCAAATGTCAAGAGAGTGTTACGTAAATGTTTTTTAATTGCTTGAGTGTTGTTATTAAATTCTTTTTTATTTTGTTTTCATTTCATTACATGTTAATGTAATAATAACTTAATTCACTTTATTTGAAAATTTTTCGGAGGGTTCGGTTCAGTTCAGTAAATAACCACTATTGATACATTGTATTTTTTGCTGACCTAGTTCCTGACCTTGATTCAGAATTGGTTAGCAATTGTTTTTATTTCTGTCCTGGAGTGAAAATCATTGGTCGTAATCAAGGTCATATTTGGCTTCGTGTCAGCTCTATTGTAAACAACTTTGTTTTGATCTTTTATTATTTAATCTAATAGTAAGGTTCGTTAGGTAGAATCAAATTCGTCGATGGCGTACGTGTCAGTTTTACTATCGTGTTACTATGTCATTATGTGACCACGTGAACCCATCATATGATCTAAAATTGAGTTTAAAACTAACGCTCTATAGTAATTTTAGTCAGTAGTTAATTAATACCTTCGGAACTCAAAAGTATTTAATGTTGTTACAAATTTTAATTTAATTTTTCTTGTTTTCGAAATTAGTAATGAATTTTTCTGGAAAAATACATAAGTGCTCTTCATCAAAATTCTTGGACAATGACATTTCTTAACATTATTCAGAATTCTAAACTAAGCCGAAATATTATTCTTGATTCATAAAATTCCAAACGGAACTGTTGATATGACAAAACTAACCAGGGTATTGAAGATGTCATCGCACTCCATTTTGGAACTTCATCGGGATTCGAACTTTGATTCAGTTAGAACTTTTTAGTGATAGGACTAATATTATGCATTCATTGATTAATTTTGGATTAGATTCACAAACCGCAAGTTTTTTTTTTTTTAAAAAAAAAAAATTTACCTTGTTTTCAAAGGAAATAAATTATTTTAAATTTTTCAAAGCTTGGCTTCACTCTTTTCTTTGTTACTTTATGTACTTTTCTAGACAAGTAACAAGAGTCTCGATCAAGAGAGTCTGTTAATTCTCTGTAAATGAAAGGTTTATTGGCATCTTCAGCGTCAGAAGATTAAAAATTTGCCTTTTCTTTCATTTTTTTCATCGTATATATTTTCATAACAATGGCCTTGTGAGGAGACTTTCCAATGTGTTTTGGCCAGTGTGTTTGAGAATTTATGTTAGGTTGTGACCATCTTATCAAATATATTTAACTACTTTATACGTAAGCCTTGATTTCTGAGAATGACTTTTCATATCATTTTCCATGCCTATTTAATACAGGAACGAGAGCTGAACCAAGAAAGAGAATCTCTGCGCTTTCTTCCACCTCTGGGTAATGGTAAGACGAGTGTTAGTTCGGCACATACGGTATTTTATACAAATTTTTCAGTTGGTGGATTGGCATCGGTGTTTTAAGAACATTAAGAGATTTTTGGGTGCATTATCAAATCTCGGTTTATTAAGACGTTTAAGAATGAACAAACATTTTGGTATTGTATGCCCAGAACCCTGAACAGGGCTTAAACATGTCAAGTGTTTAGCGGGTGGGGTGTTTCCAGAATTTCAAGAGGAATCTGACATTCCTCGAAAGGGCACCAGAGAAAAAGTCTAAAGTTGTCTATTCACTCAAAGTGTGCAAAATACCCAATAAACGGGCACAATAATGAAATGGTGGTCAAATTTCGACTGACAAGTTACCACATTTGTGTGAGGACGTTTTTGAGCCTGAAGATGGGTCCGGAAGCCCTGGAACCCCTCTTTCTAGCCCTGCCTAAGTGTCTTCATAAAACAGAATGATTGGATCCACCACGTTGTCAAAACAAACCGCTCTCAAATACGAGTCTCAAGGGTATTAAAATGTTTTATAATTTGTCCTGTTCAGCTCCCATCATTGATCCAGCCCTTTAGATTTTGGAGTATTTCTTCTTAATTATGTTGGAAAGTAATAAATATTACAGAAAATGTCACCAACGTCCTAAGTGAAGTAAAACCGACTGATTACGGATTTTCACATCTAATGTCTAATGGATCATGTGGCAAGATGCAGGTAGCTTAAAAAAGCAAATATTGTATTTTGAGACAAAGCCTTCTAGTTTATTGTCTTTCTCATTGATTTCTTTACAGGTCAAAAGAATTTGGTGACCTTATACGTCTCAAAGGAAAACCAAATGTGTTGATATTTGTCCTGTAAGATGGTCAACTACAGGTGAATTAATTTTGAATGCTTTGGGCTTGATACATTGAGCATGGATAGAGGAAAGGCCGTTGTAAGAAGTGTAGCATTTAGATTAATTGATTGTGACCAGTTGTGTTATTTATCATTACATTTACAGTTATAATAATTTTCAAGGTTGACAATATCATTTCCTTTTTATACTATCCAACAATTAGAAGGCAAACATCTAATGATTCATGTTGTTTAAGAAGAATGCTAATGTCATCACTACTTGCCTTTAAACTTAAACAGTTATATGGTATCATTGTGTCAGATTTGAATGAAAGTGGTAGAATATATTTTAATTTTCATATTATTAGGAGTCACTCAAGTGTCCATACCTTCAAGAGTTCTAAACGTATTAAAGAGTTTGATAAGATCATCAGATCCTTTTGGAAGTTTTCTTGATTCTTAATTCCTTTTTTTGCTCCGATCGTGCATTTCCAGTGGCGCATTTGGTGGACCGAATTTACCCGTTTTTCAGGTAGTAAAGCCGAGTAAACAGCCAGTCTTACTGTTCATAAGACTACTGGTATCATTGGTATGTTGCAATGTTTGTGGGCTGGATTTGGCGGGAAGTTTCATTTTGAACAAGTGGAGTTTTTATTTGCTATTGTGTCACATTTATTGGATTCATTGGCGCATATGCGTTTGGGTGTCTGCTAGCAAGTTTTTCAAAGGAGTGAAACCTATAAAATTGGTCTTGGCTTCTTGCCATGCAATTTTGTTTTCTTCTGGATACATATAGTATTTGCAGAAGGTTTCTTCCCAACTCTAACCATGCTTGTGTAGGATTTGCTGACTACGTGAAGTAAAATTGTGCCTTCCACAAACTGCCTGGCTTCAGATAAGGTCATGCATTTCTTTGCTTTCACAACTTGTATGACCGTTAACTTCCATATTAGAAGTCATAGCTATACAATAAATGATCTTAGTAATTTGTACAATAAATTTCGTGACCAATGGCCGTACTTGGGGCAGCATAGCTTTAGCTTGGTGTTGGCCATGTTTTAGGCAGTTAAAAAATTACAAATGATTATTGATGAAAGGGTTAGCTATGATGTTCAAGAACCAGACTTTGATCAAAGAAGGTGAAGTGGCGCAGTCAAACGTTATAATGTAATGGCCACCATCGCTTGATAGGCTTCATGCAGCTGCTTCCGATTTTTTTTGTGCTGTTTTTCATGATATATGTCCTAAGACTGTCCTCGTCTTCGTTAGTTTGCTCATCATGCATTAGCTATTCTGTTGGAATGAGTTTCTTCATCTACTTCTTTTGGAAACGAACACTATTATACTGGTTGTCGGTCTTTTTGCCCATGCTGCTACAACCGCCATTGTTGTTGAACATATTTCCATTACGCGATTCTGGCACATCCTCGTGTTTTAACTTTGATGGACCCCCACTAAATTGCATTGATAAACCACTCATTGTCACTCCTTCCTACATTGTGCACTGTACTAAATGACAGTAAACCGAAAATATAAACGACAGCGACAAAAGAAACGTTGCAAAGCCGGCCGGCATAGAACAGAAAGAAAACATTCGAGTTATCTCCCTTTCATCCTTTTTTAAAACTATAATTCAAATTTCTCTGGAATCATCAACCTTTAATTCTGATTGGCCACTGAACATCACATTATTCGACACCGATTGAGTTGGACCATAAAAAAGCACACCGATAAAAATTAAGTTTATCAATGGCAAGTCTACATGTGGCATCATTTTCAGTTGTGCTCAGATATAATTTGAGAGAAATGTTTTATTTAAATAATTCATTGGAATTGTAAAGTTCTCATTGACGTCTAGAATAATACTATATGTTAGAATGTTGTGCATTGATGCAAAGACATTCCTAATTGCATCGTTGTTACTTCAATAAGTAAGACAATAAGGACTGCTAAGAATTATTGGGTCATTCTATATTCTATACTTTTGGACTTGTGATAGGACATTCTTAAATTTACACTTAGCAACTAGTATTATTATAAGCCTAGGGATTCAAAGATTAAGCTCGGTACTATCTCTAATTTATTATTATTATTATTATTATTATTATTATTATTATTATTATTATTATTATTATTATTATTATTATTATTATTATTATTATTATGTACGTGCTTGTGGGAATCACTTTTCTTTCACGGCGTATTTTTACCTGTATTTCCTACCCTCATCTGGGCCAAACACGGGGCCAGAGATTTATGCTAATTTATTGTGTTCTTCATGTCAGAGTTACTCCTAGTTATAAACTTGAGCTATAACAAACGTAACTCATTTAACACTTGCCACCAGCCTCAGAGGATATTCCCCAAAACATTTCTCCGATCAAAATGGTGACCTGTTCAAAGAATGGATACTATTGAAACTGACTGTTTATAACATAACCTCTTAAGCTTAATGCGATTAACCGAGTGACCCTAGTGAGCCTAACAGGCAACCACTCTAGGAGAAGACGAGGTTAATGTAGTGGGTCGCATTGAAGTGACAACCGTTGACCACTCCTCAACTAAAAAACGATCGACTCCTCCAACGGCATGGGACGCCATCTCACGGCAAATCGGTTGTTTTTGCCCAGTTGTCTTTGACAACATGCACCGAAGACGCAGAGAGGAGGTAATCTACAACCCCAACTCCAAAGGGGAATATACGATCACATATAAACTAAAGAAAAAAACAAAACAAAACAAGGTGTCATTTGTAATCGCAGTTGAATTTTGTTTATTAGTATCCATAAATATCAGACATTTTATACATTGAATATCGTATATTTTATAACTGGAAAACGGCATTCATAGGATTTACTACAAAACGATCAAATCAAAATCAAGCAGTCATGTAATAATACGATGGTTGTAAAAATCAATCAAGACGAGGAGGTTCGTATTGTAAATTTCTTTGCTAGCAAATAGTTTTCCTTTGTTTATGTATCCGATTCCGTTATTAGTGAATCTACCTGAATTCCACTTTAGAAATAACAGATTACAAACAACAGGGATCATGGCATATTTAAAACTGTAAGAAAACAGGACTGTAAGCAAATGAAGATGGCTTGAGAGCGATCTCGAGATAACAGCATGCTTAGAAATATTAGCAATCATACAAAATTTGGTATTAAAGTAAGCGTCCTAGTGAAATAATTGAAACAAACACATAACTGATGTCTTAATGAAATATGTTTTATGTTATTTGAACTGTTTTTCAGTCTTTTATGAGCAGCTAATTAATTTTTAAGGAGCGCGATAATATTATGTCAACAATCTTTGCTTACGGTCTTCCAAATCAATATGATTTTATGGAAAGTCATATATATATATATATATATATATATATATATATATATATATATATATATATATATATATATATATATATATATATATATATATATATATATATATATATGTTCATATACATATATATATATATATATATATATATATATATATATATATATATATATATATATATATATATATATATATATATATATATATACCCTAAAAAACTAATACACGTAGCCCCGTTGTGTCCGTAGCATTAATCGATACACGTTGCCCCGTTGTGTCCGTAGCATTAATCGATACACGTAGCCCGGTTGTGTCGTAGCATTAATCGATACACGTGGCTTTTATGGATCCTTAGCATTAATCGATACACGCGGCCATTATATATCCGTGGCATTAGACAGCCTCCAATATTTTCAATATGTTGATGGTATATTTAATAATATTGATCGCCTTATTGACGTGATATGTCCCACTGCAAGTTAGCTAATCCAGTAGTTACGAACGAATTTATTGGCAAAATCTAAATTCATTAGCAAATTTTTAAATTTTTATCTTGTAAAATTTTGCCCAGAGAAATTTCAGAAATGCGAAAACGTCGACAAGAATTTAGCTACCATTTCTACAATATTGCCAAAATTTTACTGATACTTCTTAAGACTATAAATTATGAATAATTTGGGAGGTTTTAGTCTGAGTTGAAGTTTAGTACTCACGCATTTTGGTGATTCTAGGTGCAGATTTAATTTGTTTGTGTGGCAAATAGCCTTTGGAAACCTAGTGACAGAATATGCGTTACAGAACAATACTATCTTTACAGTCCATGTTCAGGCAGAATTTGATACAGGGAATAACTCAGAAGCGTAAGACCAAAACATCCACCTCATGGTATTATGCAACACAAATACCTCCATTCCTTGAAATTTAGTAGGTATGTGTTGTTTTAATTTAGCCCTGTCTAAAAAAAAAAAGATAGCGTTGCATACGCGCACTAAAATCACTTCCATCTGTCCGGAAATTAATCCTATTGATACACGCTCAGAACCAATTATCAGACCGGAAAACGACACTGCTTGCCTGGTTGAAGTAAAACACAGACTAGCAGTTCGAATTTGTCTTTGGTACAATTTGGGCTGAAACAAATAGCTAGACATTTTATTGAATAACATATCTGCGTTCAAATGAATCGCGAATATTTATCTATTATTTTGAATGCATTGTTCTCCATTTAAACAGATGGTTTTATTTTTTAATGTTGTGGAAAATGGAGCGTTAGGCTAGCTTGCTTACTTTGTTTTAATGATATGCTGCTGATTTTTCTAACTATTTTGTTACATTTCATATTTAACCTAATGTTAATTATTAAAAACATTTTGTCTATTGTCGATCTGGATGCAAATTTTACTGAAATTTAAGTGAACATTTCTTTTTGACATTATGCTCATATGTTATTCAAGCTGGATCCTCATTCTTTAATGCTTTAAAGCTATTTCATGTAACAGAAATTTGAATTCTCAAATTCTCAAAGAACATCTTAGGAAATAATCGACAGGGAAAGTTAAATCCCACCCAAAATACTTCCATGGAATGGGTATGAATGGAGTATACGTGGCCAAAAGGTCTAAAGAGCTCGCCATTTCACCCTTGTACGAACTTGATTTTAAGTTTTAGGCTGGGCCAATTTGGGAATGTGAGAAAGCTTGCCAGAATACAGTTTTCTTAATGGGTCGTATGGGGTTTTCCTCCACTAGTTGTCCGCCTATCCTGTGCTGAAAGTGGCGTTAAAAACAAATTTACATATGCCGAAGAAACTGCAAAGGAATTCGCTATTTTGAGTTTTGTTTTCGCCAGGTATCGATTTCTGCATTTGATTTAGTCATGCTGTTTAGAAAATACCGCTTTCATGTGGCTTTTAGATTGATTTATTCTGTAACTTTTATATATTTATTAACAGCATTTTGGTGTTTTTGTGGGCGATTTAATGCATCTTTTAATATATTCAGACGTTTCGAGTTTTTTTTTCTGTGTGCGAGTGTTGCAATAATGTAATCGAATTTAATGGTGATCGATTTAGCTCCAAATTATATCTGTCGGCAAAATTTAAAGAAATGTTTACCCTGTAGGAAGGTCGTTAATTTAAATAATTGAAGTTTATTTGTGTAGAATTTGTATTCTTGCATGGTTGCGAACTGCAACTGATATATCAACGAAAAAAGCCAATAGTCTTAACGCCATTTCTCCAAATCATAACAAAATCAAAAAAAAATTCAATTATGTAAACATAATTAGCAATTAGTTTTGAGGGGTGTGAAGTTTGTTAAGCCCCAGCTATAAAGTCATGTTTGGGTATATAACGTCTGACATATGTTTGATATCTAAATATTTGTGCGGGCTAGGGTTAGATTCTTATCCAAGGTTACATAACCCACCGAATACCGGAAACTTGAATCCGCAAAAGGCAATAGATCGATAGATACCATCTAAACAAAGGCTTGTAGTTATCACCCCTATGTATTAAAACTGAGTCCAAAGATCGAAGGAAAGCCCACAGGATGAGCGGGGCGTATTATCTTCCGAATCCACGTTGACAGACCGCGAGAGCGATAAGGTATGCTACGTTTGATTGGATCGGTCCACTGCGATATCCAATCGGAATGGAGATAAAGCGTGAGATTAAATGTCCGATCCAAATGATACTTGAATATTGTTTTAAAATGTTATACATTGAATTTTAACCATTTTTGTATATTTAACCAATTAACAATTGGTTTTGCTGACTGGCGGCTCGGTGCTTTACATCTATCTTTCACTAAATTTAACTTCCAATAAAATAAAAGACTGGGTGGGACTTCTATAACAGCTTAAAAATTATTGGGAGCACTCAATCATAACCATATATATATATATATATATATATATATATATATATATATATATATATATATATATATATATATATATATATATATATATATATATATATATATATATATAATTGGCATTGGACTGATCCAATAGTAAAATAGGGTAACATTGTATCCAAAATTGAAAATTCTACGAATTATTGATTCAAATGAAATTAAAATTATACATTGTTATGACGTCACTTATTCAGGGTGATCTATCCACGTGCCGTTTATTTATACAGCATTGACTGGTTCATGCAGTTTTACGCACATACACACACACAGAGTTAAAAATTAAGATGTTACTAATAAGTCTATTTCAATGGTTTGAGAATTTTATATAATCATAAGAGATATCGATTATTATAATCCAATAATGTCTTGTTGTGAAAGATAAAAGTTTCCAGAAATGTGTCGTTAAGCACAAAAGATGTAAATAGACGCATTTACAATCATTAGCATGTTACTCCAAAACACTGAAATCACTGTCCGAATGTTCTTAATGACGAGACAGTGTGGTGAGAAGAGGAGAACGGCAAGCCAAGTGGGCCCCATATTCCTATCAAACAACTTTTTATTTATTAGGCAGAGCCACGATAAGTAACGGTGGCGGCTTGTGCTGAATTTCTTGCTACGATACTGTGGCTCCCTAGGTAATATTATTTCATGATTTCGACAATATTTGCAAATCATCAGCTCCAAATGCTTCTAGAAATAAGCTAATTTGACAGGTCATTTGTAAAGCATCGAATTCCGATTTGCTTACAGCATTAGTTAGTTCTGGTTCTTGCATTTATTTTAACAATGATCAAATATGGAATTTGCTCAGGTTTAACTAATGGCAATCATGGTCAATTCATCTTACCGACAGAGCGTCACTGATGAGAATATATATATATATATATATATATATATATATATATATATATATATATATATATATATATATATATATATATATGCAATAAACTGACGACGAACAGTACGAAACTAGTAACTAACTAGCCTAAACGCTTTCGACTCTTAATGAGTCTTTTTCAAAGGCAAATACAAAACATAGTTACGACAAACAAATAAACACAAAAACGTTGTGTTTGTAAACCTCTACATTTCTGTCTTCACATGTGCTAAAACTATAAATACAACCAGCTTGTATAGACTAGTTGCGGAAACTGAAAACGTATAATTCCCTAATAGTTTACAAGCCAAAGCGACATCAATTTTTACTTTGTGTACATATGTAACGCAGATTATATCCCGGATATTTGATTCTATACCGGTTATTCTTATAGTAAAAATTGAAGGATAATAAGAAGATTTAGAAAATGTTAAATTCTACTAGTGCATAGTTTTCATTTTCTAGTTTTCTTGGTTTAGACCGCTGGGTTTCAATGTTCTAAGGCGGCGTATCCAGTATGATTCCTTTTCCTTCCTGGTTTCGGAACTCCAGCTGTGGTTGTTAGCAATAGCGATAAGTATTATATCACTGAAAGTGTGGCCAGGGGAGGAGAAGTGTTCTGCGAAGCCCGGTCGCAGAACACTTCTCCTCCCCTGGCCACACATTCAGTTCGGGAAGATAAGAAACTAAACAGAAAATATTGCAGCCGTCTTAGCAGACGGTTTACATTATCGTTGTTTCTTAATGCATAAAGGTATTAAACATTTCATGAACGATTTGTCACGATCTTCATTTCTGTAAAAAGAACACACTCTATTAACTGGTATCATTTTTATATCTTCTGGCATTTACACCTTTTTTACAAGTCTAAAGGTTTGATTCAGATCCCATGTTAACATTGCCGGTTTAATTTGTGCATGAAACTATTAATGCGAGTTTGTTCGGCATAAGTCACCACCAAAATATTAGACTGGTTGACAATAGCAAGTACATCAATATAGGTAGATGGACAGGTGGTCTTTTGAGGGGTCTACCGGGTAATCGAAGACCTCGCCCAGATTTTATTTTGCGATTTGTCATTTCAAATCGAAGATTTTTGTCTCCTTTTCTTAATGGTCTACAAGTCGGAACAACTATAATTACAGGTTTGGTACAGACGCATAAAAAAGACTCATTCAACCACGTGTTCTTTCCAACAAAAGCATCATATCAGAAAGAATCACAGCTATATATATATATATATGTATATATATGTTATATATATGTAACCACAGGGACATGGGCATCACCGGAGTGTTCGCCCCGCAGGGACCTCAGTTTTATGTGGATGACAGTGGATGACAGTGCAGGGCGTCTAGAAGCCGCTTGTACAGGTCCAGGTGTTCAAAAACTTAATAAATTGGGTATACAGTATTAAAATGAAATTGAGACTGTGCAGGCCAGTGCCAATGTTTAAATGTCGGCTCACGTACGACATGACTGTGAGTACAACTAAAACTTTCTTCGCGGTGTTCTTGTTCTTGATAACAGATTAACCACACAAAATTTAAGACACTCCTAACTTGCCAAATATCATTTTAGTAACATGCTTTCTTTATCGCGCCTGAAATACAGTCTGAAGCCTTACAAAC
This sequence comes from Potamilus streckersoni, assembly GCA_016746295.1. NCBI lineage: Eukaryota > Metazoa > Mollusca > Bivalvia > Unionida > Unionidae > Potamilus > Potamilus streckersoni. The sequence continues at coordinate 791,859 of JAEAOA010000502.1, forward strand.
GAATGTCTTGGTGCGGTAAAAATAGTTTAGTTATTCTTTGCTATTATAAAAGTGAAGGTTGTCATCATAAATATCTGTGGTAAGTATGTGCAATGACATCAATTATGTTTCTCCAGACCTTATAAACGCCAACAAACGATACTCTACAGCGTTAGAGGTGATCATAACAGGCATAGAAAATGTTAATTTTGACAACGCAGCTTATGCAGCAGAAACCGCAACAGCAATCGAATTTGCATCATTGCAATCCCCTTTTCCTTATAACATGACTGAATGGCGATCACCTCTGCAAAACCGACATAAGTGACTGAGAGGAATCACACACTTAAACAGCAATAAAACTGCGTGAAGTTGTCTTCAACGTGTCATAAATCCAACGTTATAGCTGGCATTGATTACAGTTACAGCGAATGATGCGTCATCTTCTGCCGCATTTCTGACAATTGTAATAGAATACTGAAACTGATCTGCACGATCAAATCGATCTTTGCGAAACATAATCGACGGATAAAGTTTCTTGCATAATCGTCAGGAATTGTTGGGAAATATCAGCATTACTTAAACAGGCTTCGATTCTTTTTCATGGATAAAATAATGTGCTCTGCTGAAGAATGTCCTGATAACCTTGATAAGGAATTTAACATGAGTATTGGTTTTCATTATTATTGTTTCCTTGAGTCAATCTTCCATCAATTTCCAAGAAGGCGTCACACTGGAGAAGTACAAAGATGTATCATGCACATGTAACGCTGTTCAAACCCTTTAATTAGGTTCCTTAGACAGGTACAGATAATACTGAAACTCCAATTTTTGCATTAATCAATTTTCAAAGGAGTTTCTATGCCAAGCGCGTTATCTGCTAATTTCTTCAAATTTTGTCATTATTTATACATTATCGGTTTAGTCTAATACCTTTAGGTTGCCGTATGCCTCCATACCCATTTCCTCATTTGCTATAATTTCCAATTTCAAATTTGCATTGCTGAACAGTTTCATTGATAAGTCTGCTGCCGGTTTTGGCAATGCTTCTCTTTACACAAATGGTATTGCCTTTGGTTCGAGCTTTGGTTGTCGAGTCAGTAATATTCATAGTCGAGTCGATCTCCAATCGATAGAACAGCAGCTTGAAATCCAAGATGTTGCAACTGATGCACAGTTAACGTTTTTGATGCTATCAGCGACTCGCATTTGTTGCATCTGTAAACAATCTCTGTAGAACATCATCATCCCATAACAGGGTATGTTTTTATTTCAGATTTATTAGCAAGACTTCCCGTCGGAAATCAATCATGTGCCCGTCATGGCCCATAAGAGTAAAGCGAAACTGTGTCAATTGGTAATTGTCTTATGGATGATCCACAGGTAACGCAGGAATAATTGATACAAAATCAATGGTTCCACAGTTGCCGAAAAACCAAACATTGGGTGACATTGCTTCTCTTGTGCTGCCGTCACTAAGCTTCATTCCAACCACTTGCAAGGTCATAATTGGAGCTGATCTGAATAGTGGAGGTGATCTTGACCATGGCAGGCGCCATACGATATCTTGTTCGCAATATTCGTTTGTCCACATGAATCATTTCAGGCCAACGAAGAAATTTCTGATTGACCACCGAATGATGTCAACCGCGTACGATGCAGGTTCGACTGAAGTTACAGAACTGAGTGTGGGTTCATGTTCGCGTATAAAAATTTCGAAACGTTTTGTCAGTATACAATAAAATTCTCTTTCTTGATCAATTCGGTTTCAGCGGAAAGTTCAATATTGTTCTAGGTGACTCTACTTTTCGACAAAAACGGCAAACGAGTTACTTGTGGGAAGACCACCAAATGGCAATGATTGTAAATTATGCCAACTGTAATAAACGCGCTGTGACATCAACGAAATCTAAAGTATGTGAGATTTCAATACGGTTATTGGTTTAGAGAAAGTCATACACAATTCTGTTTTTTATGAGATAGTACTCATAGACGTGATGCTTGTGGTTGTATTTGTAACGACACGTTGTATCGCAACATAGATTTCTTGTAAAACTCGAAGTATTGCAATGGATATTGGTTTAGAACTGATCATTGGTACGCGAACTTGTAGTTAATAAATCGATGGGGTCTCATTAATGATTTCTGATGCGTTGTTGTCCTCGTGAACGGACCCCACTAGCCTTTCAAGCCGATCCACGAGTATATTTACCGATTGTTAGTCCACATACACTCATTTAAAACTTGTGAATCATATTGTTATTTTATAATCTTTAGTTGCCACACGTCTACGCCCATGTATGCGTACATGACCACCAAGACCCCTTCGCCTGGGCAAATATTTCTTTTGTAGTGAGGATTAGTCTTGTTACGTAAGTGCATCATCCATAGCAGATACGTCGATTATAAAACTAGATCCACATAGAGAAAGTTACTCTAGCACAAACTTTATAGTAGTGTTAAAGATCATGTTGTCCGTCATGAGGAAAGTTTAGATGACGATGGTGTATCAAACACTTTTATATATGCGATACCAATATTATTCTTTACTAGAGATAAAATTTAGTTAAAAATCATTTCATGTCCACTGGAAGAGTACTTAAGAGTATGGCGTTTGTGTTTATAATTTATTGTAAAATATAAGTGATGGATTTGGACCACAGATACGAGGTGTTGAATCTGCAAACCAACGATGCCAATATTGTTCCACTTGTTGATGCAAATCTGGGTTTAAATGATGTTAATCAACCCCATATACACTCCATTAAAAGCTGCTAAGTGCCGTTAGAAATCGACAGTTGAGATCACTCTAATGTGCCAATACTACCTGGAAGCCAGCGTGTAATTTTTGCACCTCGTAAAAGCAATCAGTCACGCAATTCAAAACAAAGCATTAAAACACCCAGGGATTATTCTTACCATCACAAAGAGGAATTCACTTAAAAATCACCTCATCTGCATTATTCGTCGATTATGTTGTATCAACATTAACTCATTTAAGTAAAGGAAAAATCCTGACTGTTATTCGCCGTGGACGCACTTGTTCGGGTAACAGTATCTGTAAAATGACAAAAATAATCGTTTGAGTCACCTTTCAGTCGTCTGATTTGTTTCCATATGATTGTGTTGTTAATATCCCAAAAACGCGAAACCGCCGGAGACTTAATGATATGACAGTTATAATAGTGGACAAGAATAACTGATTAGAAGTGAGTGTGCGCGTTGCACCTGGATAAAGGCCAATAATCCATTATACCTAGCGTTACGTTATTAATAGACGATAACTGTCAATCTAACTTTCTCCTAGCAAACCTAACAGAGTATTTATTAGTTCACATCTTAGCAATGACAAATTGTAATATCATAAAAATCAATTGCCTAGTATTAAATGTATGTATACAGTGCTGACAAGTGGCGGCCAACTGGGGATATATCCCTCGGCGCAGTCCCGTTCCTAACAACATTTTTTAATTTTATTAATGAAAAATTTGTTTGAACAAGAACTAGGAGAGGCCTTGGCATTTCTTACCCTAGTCCCGTGGTCTCTCTATCAACAGCCCTGAATGTATATGTGGCATTTTCGTGTACATTTACGTCTGGTGGTTGCTAATAAATATTAATGCCATTAGTTGTCCTCATCTGAAGCTTGCATGAGTGGCTACTCGCTTCTGATCAGATAATGTACCTTTGGACAGCACAATATACATCGTGGATAAATCACCACCCTTCTTTAAGGATTCGAAAATAATTTTCAAGTAGAAACATGACATTTTTATAGCTGCATTTTAAAGTCTCGAACTATTTGATACATCGGTTTCACCAAAAAGTCAAATTTTTGATGCTCTTTTAATAGTTATGATTTCATACTGGTGATGGAACTGCAAGAATCCACAACATTTGGAAGGGTGTGCATATATCCAAAGATCGAATCCAAGACCCATAGCTTCATCTGTAGGATGCTACTGCTGATGAATCCAGGTTCCATACAAGTAAGTTTCTGTCTTTTATTCAAATGAAGCCGTTTCCTAAGAGACTGAGACATTATCTGGAGATAAATTAGAACAGAAATAAATATTTGGTGAAGTTTTTATTGGAAAATATTAACGAAGTTTTTGATGGATTCTGCACGACCTTAGGGTTTTGAACTTATTCGCGCGCTCGACAATACTTTAAAAAAATTGAAGCTTTTTGTTGACTTAAATTTGAAAGTTAGAGTAATATTTTGAATGAATGCGCATTGCAACATTTTTCCAGTTGGTCTCGAACAAATGGATCTTTTTCTCAGTTCAACTCAGTTCCGTTGGATTTATTAGTTGTTTCAATTCCACACACAATACATTTGTATGTGATTTGAGCAGTGAGCCTGGGACACGTTTAGACTCAGCTGCATATGTGTTTCCGTTCTGTCATTGAATGCTTGGAATCATAATAAGGGAAAATATGAAAGTTTTAATTGTAATTATCAAAAAGACGCTGTAGAATTTCACGCTCGTTTCATGTTGAGTTTAGTAAGCAGAATGCACTTGGAACGTAGTCAAAATTACAGTAAAATTTTGATAAATGTGTAAGCAAGCTTTAGAATCCATGACATAGCTCATGTAATTCGGATTTGCAGAACGAAGTAAGTACATTATGAGGAAATTTAAGATGCACAAATGTAAGAATATATTTGACTATCTTATAACCAGCTAAATAAGACATGTTTATGCGTGGCCACTTGCATGCTTCTCCAATTATGTTATGATTTGCTTGTTTTAAAAGTTATAGTTATTTGTGACTCACAAAACACACAAAACTCCTCCGCATCAAATTATTATCTTTACTTTCAAATACGCAAAGCAGCTGTTTTATTTCATCTACAAACAAATCTAACAAATTGAAAACAAAAGTCTACCTCACGACTGTACATGTTTTATTTACAAAGTAGTTCCTTTAGGCATACGTGTCGTGCACGTGCGTGCAATATGAGTGTAAAGTATCGTAAAAACTGCACGATTCTGACAATGTAAAGTTAACGGAAAAAAGAGTATATAATAGTGTACATTATTAGAGTCCACTAGTTAGCAGAGCCAGTTATTGAAATCCACTTTCTTCTCTCTGGAAATATAATAACAATAAACTGAATAAGTTTAAGTTGTGAGAAATATAAAAGCAATGAACGGAATAAGTTTATTTTGTGAACATTTGGAAAACAAGTTCATATTTATATAGATTCAAGTTGTACGTGTGGTATTAACAATATTGGATAGTTGACCAGCTCGTTTGGGAAAGCTATTGTTGTTCAACTCATTAGAGCTGTAGAAATGCAGTCAGGCAAACGTTTATATCTGTCTGGGTGAATAGATTGGTCAGCGAGCCACTGGAATGTTGATAGTGCATTACCTAAATGGTTAGCTCAGCAAACAGGTTTCCATACAAGTCTCAAGCTATGGTAACATAAGAGAGTTGAGCATAGTGCTAGCAACAGCATCATCGAAATCTCCTCGGACCACAGAAACGACAATATAAGAACACCGGCAATAGGAACAAAGATAACATGATAACTTGACCTATGATGAATAAACATAAAATGACACTCAAAGCTGACCTGGAGATCACGAGATGGGAAGACACCGAGCAAACTTAACCACGTCATCATAAAATGACAAATGAAGAAGATGTGAGGGTGATGAGACATACCAATGCTGGTGGTAGCCACAATCTCTTGATGGCAATTGAACTGCAAAATTCCATGATAAGATGCATTAAAAGTCCTCCCTTCTGCCTCATCATCAGACATTTATAGTGTAGAATTTGAGTAGGATGATCATTTTGACATCCATAGCAATCATTCTTGGTCATTCTTGTAATTGTTTCTGCCAGGTGTTTGGCAAAACAGAAGAGTGAATGATATTCTTGTTCTGTCCATCTGGTCATGGCCATTACGTTTTCGCCTTTGTTTCTGGTTCAGTTTCCACGATATCCTCCAATTCCATTTCCAAAGATTCCATACCATTCAAAGAGGGCAAAGAATTTTCCATTGCTTCTAACAGTCTAGAATGACTTTGCTCAAGCGGTTGATATCTAGAGTTGTGGAATTTTGCATGGAATATGACGCTGTCTCGGTTAGTTCTCCTGCAAACTGAAGTTCCACACGCAGTTGGCCGGATTGTATAGGGTGGAAATGTCCATCGTCGCTGCCTTGGTCTGTAATGAAATCGAAGTTCCACAAAGCCTGGCTTCCTGCATAATCGTAGTACGAAATACCGTGGCTGACATTGATCCCTAGCTATCCCGTGGCTTCGTACAGGGACAAGCAGGATCTCAAGTAATTCTTCTGGGCAAAGTTAAGTTCGAAGGGTCTGGTACACAAGGTCTTGCCATCGCGGCTTACTTCGATCTTGGACACTCCGTAGTGCTTAAACTTGAAAGGAATGTCAGTGACGTTTCCGATGAAAATTTTAATGAACAACGTTTTCACGTCCGAAATGTTATCAGTAAGCGACGAGCCACTTTATGGTACTCAATTGTGACACCTCACTTAGTTTTCTCCAAGGCTTGGCCAAACAACGCATTGAATTTGGAAGCAATCGTGTCCACCAGACGTTCACAAATAGATAATATCCTGCATACATTTTCAACATAGAAATGTACCGTGGAATATTGGGGGACACTGATCGTTTCATAGAGGCATTTACAGGTTCGATTTCATTCAGGTATTGTGGCACTTGGTCGTTGCAACATCGACCTCAAAAGTGGATTGATTTTGAGTGATATTTGTTATTTGAGTAGGGTGACTCATTTTGACCAAAGTCACTTTTAACTGGACTTGTTGATCCAATTGGATGGCCTGAGTTAATTTAGCCGTGAAACAGTACAATGCATTGTGGGGAAACAAATCCATGGAACTGTCACTAGGTTAAGAAAATTGATTCTTCATAATTCCAGAGTTTAGCTGTCCGAGGGGTCACTGAAGATTAGAGGAGTGTTTAAGAGTAAATTGATGTTGCTGTGAGTGAAGTTAATCTCAAGACTCTCGTTGTCACCGTTGGAGTATTTCAGGGAAGAATTGGGAAAAGGTAACTGATTCACCTGCTTATTAAAATAGTTTGTCTCTTTGTTCCAAACTCAAATAGACAATGGCAGCACCTATGACACAATACACCACAAAGATTTGAAAGATAAATTCAATTTGCGTTTTAGGCACACGTTCTCCACACCACAACCACAAGGGCTGTTTTAGTAGATCTTGCAGAGAACTCGATGAAGGAATAGCCACGGTGGTTGAGGCTTGACGGTCACTTCATTTTATAAACGATGACTTGCGAAGCGTCGATCTAAGGGTCTAAACTCGGCTGATATTCTTTCAAATTTACTTTGACTTCTTTGACACGACGTTTTCACACTTATCTGGTTCTTCGGTCGAGAATGCTTTGCATCTCGTACACTTCATCTTCTTGTTGTGTCACGCACTGTAACTGGGAAAGTAAAATGTTCCTTTAAATAGTTCCCGGTTCATGTCTACCAATTTATAGACGGCAGAATGGCGACCACGCACTCGTCCAGTGACACGAAATAATTCGAAGGTCCAGTTGGGAAAGCAACCTTTGTCAAAAGTGCACTTGGTGTTGCCAATGTGTGTCCAGTCTCCGTCGTCAGCACTGAACCTTTATTGGTGAAAGCCACAGTCGGGCACGTATCAAACAGGCGCTCGGGATTGTCGGTGGTAAAGAATGAATGTCTCCTTTCTTAAATTTTTTTTTCAAAGTTTATTTCATAAACTCAGTTTCTCACACGATTTACCATCAAAGAAGGTGACGACCACTTTGTTTAAAAACTAGGTTTATGGCTTTCACTACCTCACTACTCAAATTGGAAGCTAACGACCCTGTCAAATATGGAAAAGACGTGGATGACACAAACCAAATATTTGAAGCCACGATTGTATATACCCAAAAGAGAGATATAGGTTAAATCGGCTTGCCATTGACGATATTTGCCCTCCACTGGGGGGCGATTTCTGGAAAATATTCGTCGAATGGGTTTGTGTAAGGTGTACGTGGCTTGTTCTTGCAACCATCGTTGCATTTGAGGTAAACGAACACTTTTCAGTCGGGTTTTGGCAGCACGATACAATTTCTGAACTCCTCTGCATCCCATTGGACGGGAAGGATTGTCGCAAATTTTGGCTAACAAATTGTATCAGGACTTTGTCTTCCTTTTTCAATGAGTCACATACTGTTCACCGGTGCTACTATCGCTGGGGTAAGGTGGTGGTTTGGAATCCACGTTACGTGTCCGACGTACCACGTGAGTAGATGTTGAGGGTAGTGGTGGTGATGGCGGTAATATGATGGCTTTGGTCGTGCTTTCTTTCTTCACTTCTTGTTTCCCTTCTTTTCTTTTTCATTTCTGTAGAAGAAGGGGTGGATATCATCATTTTATGACAAACTTTTTGAATTCTTCTCGTTGAGGTGTGGGAGAAGGTGACAACAAGGATGCTGAAATATTAGTCGGATGGGAGCCACATGCGGTGTTTGAAAGATTTCTCGTACGCTTTCTTCTTTTAGCATCCATGTGACTGCATCTATATTTTTAATTGGAAGTGGCGGTATTGGTTAGATTTTTCATCATTGTTTTAAAATCTTGCAGTCGGTCGAGCTGTTTTGCCTAAAGCATTCTGGTAAAAGAGTTAAAGTCGCTAAAACACTTGACTCTACCATTGCAATTTTTTCGTTTCTGACAAATCGCTGCGACACATCAACGATTGCAGTTTGTGTTGTAACTGTGATACCTCGGTCAAATTATGATAGGGAGGTAAATGTTGAGTGCGTTTTTCTTGCTAACTATGGAATTCCATCCATGTTTTGTAAGGCACTAAAGTCAGTTTTCGTCTTTCGATTAGATTTCAAAGGTCACGTCTGATATATTTTGACCCCAAAGGTCTCTTTTTATCTTCTTGTTCCATTTTATGTTGGGCCCATGGGCAAAATACATCCCATAAGTCCTCTCAGCTTGACTTGCAATATTTCTTGGATAATGAGTTCAGTAAGGAGTGAAAATCATCCTCATTGCACCAATATGTTTTTCTTTTGACGGATAGGCATTTTCCGTTGAACCATTTGCAGAACATCGTTCCGATATTTTCTTTCTGGGGTTTAGACAAAGGTATCGTTCCTTTCAAGACATTCATGCAACATGAACACAAAGTATCGATGGCGTCTTTGGAGGCTGTTTGAGTGAGTTGTTTTGGACAGAACAGACAACACGACAAAAGTTTTGGCAAAACAAGGAGGCAGTCATTTTCTCTTTTTTGGGTCATTTTTTGGCTCGAGAATGGTGGTGGCGTACACATTTGTTAGGGGACACCTTTTTCGTTCAGGCTCAGCTGAAAAATACACTGAAAGCCGTTGCCCTACCTTTCATCTTATATTTTTGGGTTCATTCTTGGATTATGTTTGGAAAACCAAACCGTTTGAACATATGAAATACCAGCTGAGTACTCTCCTTTGGTTACTCATCTTTTTCTTAGGACGATGGGATCTTTTCTGGTATTGACGTCGAAGCTTGGCTAAGCGTTTTCTCGGATAGTGGTCCAACGACGAAACTGTCCTTTTTCTTTTCCCTTTTTCTTTTCGGACAAGCAAACGACGATGGTGGTGGTGTGCACTTCTTTCAGGTGACATCTTTGTTTGTTCCAGAGCACAAAACACTGATTGCTATTGTTTGCCTTAGGTCTTGATTGTCGCTCATTCTCATGACAGATATAACTCGACGTTGAGGAGTTTGCAACGGACTAAAGCGGGTCATTTCTTGCTTTGATAAATCAAGCAGACTCTATAACATATCCAACTCTCTTGGACTTTGATTTTGGGAGCAGTACTTTGTTATCAACTGCCTCAACAACAACTAAAGAGAAGAAGGGTGTCACCGGTGGAGAAGTTCCTGGAGAAACGGGTTACCATTTCTTCATCAAATTAGGAAAGAGGCCTGTCAAATTCGGTTTGGCTGGCATCACCAGCAGCGGAGAAGTCGAAGAATCAGTGACTACTGAAGACGCAGTCACCGTCGCTGAAGGTCGCGGTTTGATGATATAAGGTAGCACCCAGGCAATAGTGCCTCTCTTGCTGGTAGAAGCTAATTTCTGGGGTTCGTTGTTTGGGAATTTTCTTTTTCTGCGGATTGTTCTTTTCCTAATATCGTGACTTGGTCTTGGAACCACTGCTCTTTTTTCTTCTGGGTACTTTTGGAAGGATGTGGCTTTGTTCTTGGGGATGTTTGTTGGGGCATTAGGATTCCATTTTAAGAGGGAGCGAATGATAACATCTAGAGAACCGCTTCCTCCAGGTTTCAAAATGATTGGCCTTTGATCTGAGTGTCTATGCGGAGATCTGCCAGTTAAGTCAAGGCTACATTGTTTCTCTCAAAAAAGCGTTTGCTTTGATGTGGAATGTGAACGATGCCTTGCCTATCCGAGATTATTTGTATAGATTTGTTTAAGTCGACGGGGACGTCCAAACGACAAGCCCTGAGCGGTGGCGCCAGTGGTGAAACAGATGTGAATATAATCTAAAAAAATCGGGTGCAGTGGGTTTTAAATCCACGATTAAATAGGGGTGAAGGGTTTGAATGTCATCGTCGTACACATGTGTCAGCCAAGGAGTTCCTAACTGTTTGGGTAACACTTGCACTTGCGATTTATCTCTAGGGCTTTTAAACAACTGGCACTATTTTTGTTTTCGTCGATGACTTTGGAAATGGTGGAAGACGTAGAAGAAACAACACAGATAACCATAGCGAAGGGAATCAAGTTTGAAACGAAGACACAAGACAATAGTTGTTATACCTGTTTTGCAGGATACATTTATTTCAATGAATACGAAAGACAAAAATACATAGAAGCCAAATGGTTAAGTACGTCGATAAGATACACATCAAAACGATCAAAGTGGAATATTAACAAGTCAATGTACAACATTTTTGTGACGATGGTGTGGTGTCATAGGGACAATGAGTAATGTTTTTAGCGGCTCCACACTTGCGGGATTGGTCTTTCGAGGATGTCCATGTCAATGATGGTCCTGTCCTGAATCGAGTGGTTTTCCTCGATTTCTGGTTCTTCTTCTGACACTCTGGAAAATATAGGTTTAATAGTCATTTTTTCACCAAACTTTTTAATCTTGTACATAGTTTTCCGCTTCTTTTGACCAAGCCTTGAAACTTTTCCAGTCTCATGCATTTGACCGCGAGATGTTAGTCGCAAGCTACACATACATCTTCGCAAACATCTTCAGTGACTAAAAGTTGGCGAATCTGTTTTTTCAGTAAAGGTCGATTATTATCGAGAAGAAAGCGTAAGGATATTAACAGAATGATTCTCTCGTGTATCACCCTATTGTTTTTGGTGGTTCAGTGAGGTTAAGATTGTAAAGAGTTCACAAGGAATCTACTGGTAAACGCAATAAGAGAAAGGAAGTCATTAAGATATATGGAGTTCTCGTAAATAGTGTTGGCAATCCGCCACGACCTGAATAATGTCATTGATTTCCTTCTACAGCAATTATTGTGTAGCTTATGATAAAGGTCGTAAGCATGGTATACTTTCTTGTTATCGGAAGAAATAATTGTACAATCTTCACAGAGCTGATCGCACTGCAGTGTTGAATCCAAATTGTGTATTCACTACCTTGCACATCAAACACCGTGCAAAAGCTTCCTCTTGAACCAAGTTTAGATTACATAAAATATTTTGGTAACCCTCTAACTTTTCATCTGGAAGTCGCTGCAGTAAATCAACCTTGAGGTAAATAGGATTTGTAGCATACCAATCATTCTGGTTATTGAGAAGTTGATCAATGTTTGAGCACTGGATCGCTTTCATCCGAATGAGTCCTCTTATATCATTCAGGTACCAGTGGTTTAAACATTGGTGACGTAACGGATACAATTGTTCTTTACGTTGTACTTGAATTTTGACAATCTCTCGGTAAATGTGTTCCCTCAACTACACAAGCTAAGTAAACCTGTTCTCTTGTAAATTGTCCATCAAGAGATCATTGAGATCGTCCCTCTAACGTTAGGTAGTGACAGTGCGGAGTCCATCGAAAATATTCCAAGTAAACCGAGTCTTTCTCTTCCCACTGGTTAAGTGAAACACCGCAACTGAAGCACTTGACTCGATCTCCTTCACCCAAGTAAATAAATGCAACTCCAACTCTTCGGAGGTATGTCCTCCTAGATATTTATGCCACTTTTCTTGGAAGGTTTATAAAACGACTTTTAAAATCTCAGTATTCACAGAATCACACTGGGAACGAATATTCTTCTTTCACATGTTCATTTCAAAGAGGTACGGTGAAACCGGCAGTAGTTTTTTTTAAGGCATGGATGATATTTGTATAGTGTTACCGCATGATTTCACGTGAAGGATGACATTTACCATTAAACCAATGAAGAGGCCACGAGTGGATTCGCTTTCGCAAACATCAGATTTGACACGTACAACATCACTTTCTAAGGTAGGTATATTGTTAGTCATAGCAAAGTTCCCATGATGTAGTGTTGAGTAGCTGTGATGACAGAGTGTGACGACCCTGCCGTCGCAAGGCACAGCATCGGGTACCTTTTGAGAATCACAGAACTTGAACGGTGTCTGTTTAAAAGGATTCATCTTTCTCGCTTGGCAACGGTAGTCACAATGAACTATAGGTTTTGGATGCATTCCCTTTTTATATGCTGACTGATATAGATGTGTCCGTACCGTAAAGTAAAGTTTTTGGAAGCAGTACTCGCTTCTGGCATACGATCTGATACAATTTTTTCCAAGGACCGATTGATAATTTGATGTGTGGCTAAACGCAGAATCTTCTGAGACTCGTGGATATTTATTTTAAAATATTGATCCTCTCCGGACTGCAAGACTTCTTTCAATACTACAAAGTTGACCACTGGACTGGTGCGATAATTGAGAGTCAATCCTTTCACTTTACATTCCATTGCACTTCTCCTTTGTAGTCCCGGTGCTCGTAGCCACTAGCAAAACATTAGAATCTTGTGGTTGGAGTGCTCGTCTGTCCAGGCTCCTAAACGCTCTCCTTCCATGAGAGGGTGATGTTGACCAACACGATCGATGTAGTTGCAACTTTCCGTGTCAAAATACAGCACACGATTTCTTAATTCGTGTATGGTTTCCTTAAATATTAAGCGAGAATGTGTTGTCACGTAGGCAGCAATGTTGACATTTCTAAATTCTTCGGTTTGTACAAAGTCCAGTTCTTCTTCGTAATTGACCAGGATCAAGTAGTCACAACGGACGTCCACGTATGTTTCATATATTTTATTTGTCTGTTGTCGTGAATCATCTGAAATTAGCGGGAAGGTTCTGTTAAATTCTCCGTTCTGGATAAACACGGTCGTTGTACATTTTGAACCTCAATCAATTTAATATCACTTAGGCAAACGATCGTTGACCATCGTTTTCGTATGTGATCTAAGGTGATGTATTCTTTCTCCAAGTACTTCTCTTTTGGACTTCGGGAGTGTGGCACTAGCAAGGATAGCCACTGGCTTCTTGTTTAAGTTTCAAAACAGCATCCTATTAGTCTGCGAAAATGCCATTCTGACATTCTGAGTCTCGTCCTCCTTGTGGTAGTTTTCTGCTTAGTGAAATTGGTAAATTTAGTACACTTCTAACAAATGGTATCCCAGATGAAGAGCTTTGAACAATTCTACGCTGAACAAGTTCCTGTCAATGTGTGATCTACCTGCGTGTGCTGCCAAGATTGATTCTGGTAAGCTCTTTTTGGCACAGGTACGGTACAGGGAAACATTAGTTTTCCTTAGCAATAATGAGGTGAAGCTGGATGGTACATGTTCGTGGGAGGCAAGACTTTACATCATATTGTCGAGTTTTGTCCACGTCTATGTATTCCTTTAGCAATTTTGGGTGACCTACGGAAAAGTGACAATATTTGCACACGTAGAGATAAAGTGAACACACGTCCAAGTATTTGATTTCTTCTCCTTTCTCTCGTCAGAGTGGTGCAGCAAACAGTGACATTCGTCCGTCCACCATATAATTTTTTTCTGGGGGTTTCGAAGGTCCACACACTTGCAACTTTCCACAATGCATTTAAACTCAGGATCGATTTTCAAACGGTGATCGTACGCGTGTTTACACATTTTCACCACTTGTTATCCTTGATGTTCTAACTTTAAACGGAGCTGACAAGGGACCTCGCACAAGTCTTCCATGGTACGTTCTAAAATCTGATTTTGAGTGTACAGTTGAGGGTAACAGATCGGAAATCCATGAAATAAGTAACAGTAAAACTCGAACACGATCTTAGAGTCTCAGACATCCACCAAATACGTTCTGATGGTCTTTTCACCTCAATCCGTTTCGGGCGTGTTGGATCCATTTTTCTTCCTTGTCGCACAAATAAATGTAGCCAAATTAGAGCTTTGACCGAGCATTGACGGTTGACAAAATTGGTCGTCTGAAGGTGTATGACAGTCATAGTCTTCTTGGGCATGAATCTTTTGCGGTACACTAAGGAACACGTTGTGGTACTGATGCAGGCTGCATGAACAATTCTTGAAATTTCCCACATCATCGCCGTAAATTGTCCACGTCAAAACGAATTTACTTTAACATTTGTTCCTGAAAAACAAATGGGTCCGAATTGTGAGTGTGGTACAAAGCTTCTCGTTGTTTGGTGCGCATGTTGTATTATTCGCAGTAGTAAGCATCAGGCAAATGGAGTAGAATGGCATGATGATTGGTTTCGATATTAAAAAGTGCGGAAATAGCCTTTGGCCATTTTTGTGATCTCAATTTTTTAGGCATTCGACTCAATTTTATGGTCAAGTAAGTGACTTAATGACTTTCTGTTCTTTTTCCCTATAGTACTTGAGAAGAAACTGAGGCATCACCGTGAATTAGCGATGGCAATCTCCGTTAACATTCGATCTCTTCTTGACTCAATGTTTCGTCAGTAGAGTTTAAGATCCATTAGGCAAAATCGTCCGGCGTGTTAGGTCCTCAAAAGATTTGTTCACGTTCTCCGGGAATTTTGCTGTAGATAGAGCAATGACTAAAGATATGCTCTTGGATGCACTCATCGCACGTTTGAAGAGAAACACAGAAATTAGAAATGTAAAAGCAGTCTCTTGCATGCATTTGACATATCAAAATATAAAATTCCTTTTCTTCTTGTCATCTTTATGATCCTCCTCCTGTTGAGGTTGGTATTTTTAAATGTCGTGTTCGTGTTCCAAGTCTACGGTTCTGTGTGCTTTGCCATTATTGCTACGTACAACCTGTCCACAAGTAGGACAAAATTTTAGGAGTTGTCAAGTACCTTTCTTCTGTGAACCTTACGTTTTCAAATGTTGTAGGTAATAGGATGGGCTGACAAAAGTGCATTGAAAAGCAGGGCAAGGCGCTGGTTCTTGTCCTTCGTCAAGACAGGGTTTAGAGGCCAAATATCCCTCACATTTTGATCCACAATAGTTGTGTTGCTCTCAATTGTTATATGTTATAGCCATAGTCACATTCTCGCAGCAATAACTATATCACAGGAAACCAGTGATACTGGTAATTGCATGTAAACGTTCATAGTGATGATAGGTGTGAATGTATTTTCTTTTTTAAAAAATGTTTCATCGAACCAAGGTCCGCACACTTCCTGAAGGTGTACTTTAGGTTGTAGCGTGAAAGCAAGACGTATTGCATTTTTTGAATTTCAGGATATGGATGTGTCTATAGATTGGACCAGCTTTCTGTAATGGAGTTCTGCTCATCTGTGTTGTTTGGCTCAGTTCAAGTTTACATAGTTTTCCAAACTGATGTCCACTCTGCCGTGTCGTTTTTGTCAGCATAATTTTGTCTTTCCGCGATGGGACGGGGTAAATTGATTTTGTCTTGAGTGATGCTAATTTGAACGATAATGCGATTGATGCTGTGAAGGTCGTTCACCAGTAATACTTTTCTACATTTCCCTATCCCTTTGGGAAGAGAAATGTGGGTTGAATCTTGTTGATGGCTTTGGAAGGTATCAATTATGCTGGACTGCTAAACTCCATCCAAACCGGTGACCTCAAAATATCGTGATAAATGGAAGTATCAAGCGATCGTTTTCTGTGGTTTCATATTGTCGTTTCAGTGAGGTTAAAACAAATCCCACAAATCGGTGATGAACTCTTCTGCTTTCTTCAGCGGTACGTCTGACTAGAAATCTTTAAACTTCACCGTGTACGTGAAGGCTGTGATTCTAAATTTTCTAGAGGAGTGTTTATCCGTCTTTCGAATGTGGGTGTAGTTTTCATGCGTTACTAGTGGTGGACCTTGGTTTGATCTAGACTCTCGAGATCTTGAGTCTGGTCCATTCATGTCATTTTCGAAATCGCCTGCATAGATTTGAGCCAAGACTCCAGATACTGACACGTTTCTGCCTCCTACTTTCTTCTCATTTTTTTCACAAACTGGTGTGATCGCTTCATTTTGGTAGCAAAAGCTCAAATGATTATGTTTTAAACTCCATGGTCACAAATATATCAATGTAAGGTCAGTGTCTTCGCAATATAAAAGGTCAGTGTCTTCCCTCAAAGAATTTATTTCTCCCTCAAACCTAGCAAAAAGCGGAAGAGCCAAAACGATGTCATGCAAAGGTTGTCTTCAGAGAAGCTGACATACTCCTACCCCTCCTTTCACTATGAATGTCAAGAGTTTTGCTATATCTGTCAGAAGAAAGGACATTCATCTACTGAATGTTCACAATGTAAAAGCAAGAGTAATTAAAAGAGACAAAGGTCAAGACACCTGTTATCATTGTCAAGAGAATAAACATTGGTCTTCAGACTGCTCTAAGAAACAACAGGAGCAGGAGGGGAGAGGTTCCAAAAAAAAAAACAAGAGGTGCCTTCCGAAACGGAAGAACCCAAACATGTTCAGAAAGAGAAGAAAATAAAAAGAGAAGAAAGCTAGGAAGAAGAGAAAAACTTGTGACAGTGAAGAAATTCAGAAAGGGAGAGTGAAAAGACAGAACGCTATGAACATTTTGGAGTGATGTGTTATGAAATTGGATTGTAAATTGTACCAGAGAATATACTAGAAAGAAAAAACGTGTCTCTTAGTTTTGATTTGTATAATCCTAATAAGGCCCTACACTCACGCACTGACACACGAACATCATGGGAAATAAGGAATTTTGATTTTGAATTGATATTGGCAAACTTTGAGTGATGGTCTTATTGAAAAGGATCGTTGGGTGTTTTTATGCTTTTTGAAGCAACCTCAGGAACGGGAAGTAACGAGCTTCAAATGCTCTATCCCTTTGTCAATGCCAAGGTCTACTTCTGGACTTCCTACTGTCGACCATTAGTAGAAATCACTAGCCTTTGTATCTCAGTCGAGGTAGGCGTCTTGACGTGGTTGGAGTGTTAGGCTCGGGAAGGTCTTTTTCTAATGGGTCGTATTAAAAAAGTCTGATACATTTATTTCAGACTCCTTAACTCTGCCATAATTTTTAAAAGTATTGTTGCCGTTTGACTACTAGACATTGCTTCTTTTCTGCTTCTTCTTCTTGTCTTTATATTTCCTCTTCTTGCTGTTTCATTTGAATGAGAAATGCTTGTTCTGCTTCTTTCTGCTGTTGAAAACATTTCTCCAATTCTTTTTTCTGTTTCTGCTTAAATCATTGACGTACGGCAAAGAAGGAGAAGGTGACGAAAGTGCTGATACAGGAACAAATTCTTGTGAAGAAGAGAGAAATCTATTAAATCTTAATTAAAATCTTTCTCTTCTGGAAGCAAGACTTCGTGTGCTTTGGCAGCCTCTGTTATGCCATCAAGTCGCACAGCCGGTGCACCCCAATTCATTGTCTTCTTAATTTGCGTCATTCTCTCAATCTGTCACATTGATTCACTGCGCACCTCTATAGGGAATGTGACGTCACAGGTAACTGTTCCGATAGGATTACAGACTCCGGACAGTGACTGAATATTGTAAGCGTGCTAGGATTGGTGTAAGATCTTAGTCCGTTTCGATCCGCTCTCTTACTATATAATAACCACGGTTGACCTCATTCTATTCACCTGTTCTCGTCACAAGATGTGGACTTACATAAAAACGTCTACCCTTTTATCGTCGATGCTGTTCAGTGCGACTATCCCATATATGTCAGATCATCATGAAAAATTGCTTAGATGACTGATACAACCCTTTTGGAAACAAAGAATATATGTGGTGAGAGTAAGGTTATCTGAAGAAAGTTTTGATCTAAGGATCAGGGGTCAGACGAAGTTTGAGGAAGAGAAGATCTGTGAGATGCCCTATATGTTATCTGGAAGGTGTTTACAAAAAATGTAACGATACTTGAGAGTGCAGTATCCTTCTTAGTTCAGTGGTTTGCTGGTATTTTTCTTACCGTTTGGAAGTCTAATAATTATATTTATTATTGAGACAATGCAAGAAAACTATGAAATTAGAAAAACCAAATCTCAGAAATCTTTGCAAAGATTACTTAGTAGTTAACTGAGAGTAGTTTATGTGTCAATTAGCAGACAACACCGAACACAACATGACCTTATTTTACTGAAATGAAAACGAAACGACACCTGTCAACCAGTCATGCTTAAATCAAAAACGAAGTGTCCTTGCACCCATGTTTGGACCACCTTTTGAACGCAAATCTCAACATTCAATACAGTATAAAAAATAAAATATTTACACCAACAAGTCGTTAACTTTTTTATTTCTTATTAATTTAAACATCTTTGCAACCTAAAATATTTTAAAAACTGATATAAATGATGACGTTATTCATTATTTTTATAACTTCATTTTAGTAATACTGGTCCTTTTATGACGTCGTCCCAATAACTATATTTGAAATACGCTTCAAATAATTAATAACCGTTTGCCTGTCGCAAAATAAACAATTGATTGACTGAATTGGAGTCAGTTATATTCAGCCACGTATGTCCAACAATGAAATTGAATGCATATGTCAAGACAATACGAAGACGCGTTTAGAACACATGTTTGACAGGGTGCAAAAATATAGCTGATCACGGGCAACACAGTTATAGAAACACTAAAAATAGTTGTTCGAAGAAGTGAAAGGGAAAACAGCACAAAAAATATATACATTGTTTATTTAATGTATACTGTGTGCTTAACTTTTGTCCATGGTTGTCAGTTATAAATATAATGTTTAAATAGTAAACTTTGTCCACGATTGTTAAGTCCAAGGCCAGTTTTGATTTTGGATAGACTAGGTTTATTAAGATGTAGGTCAAATAACTATGCAAATGAATAGGGATTTGATAAACAATTTATTCTTGTTTTAGGTCAGTCTCTGTTATACTATACATACCTAATTATCCAAATTTACGGTTTCTTGACGCAGTTGTTCAGTGTTTCATGGAGCTTCTTTTGTAACTTCTTTAAATGCAATATTTACATTCTTTCCTCAAAAAGAGATATGAAGCAATGAAGTTAAGTGTGTAAATAATTAATCTTTTTCACTACATTTTAATTTGATTCTCAGCTTTACCACCGTTAAAAAATTAATTGACTACAATTGCCCTTTACAACTACATTAAATATTACTTCCTGAAACCAATGATGCGGGTTGGACAATCCACTTTTAAGAATTTAATAAAGTTTGAGATTTAAAAAACGCCTATAAACAGAGTTTGACTGATACAATGTATTTATAACGAAATTCAGGTGTAGCGATATAATAAGTTGGGTTCATGTGGACCTCGATATGTCCTGTGTTACAAGATATTGACATCATCTTATCACATGAGGACTCTGGGTTTGCAGTGTTTTAGTTTTACTAATCTTTAACAGATTACTTATTGGTATTTGGCATTCTATGCTGAGATAAAATCTATCAAAGTGACATGGATGTAAAGCGGTAATTTAACTTTGTGCAGATGATTTAAATTACAACTGCGTTAAAAACCACGCTAGACGATATCATTCTCATTGCTAAATTCTAACTTGTAGTCATTAAAACAAACAGACTTTAATGTGGTTTGATGTTCGTTATAGCCCATCCAGATAATACACTTCTACACCTTAAAATTCATTTAAAATTCATCGGTGCAGTCCAGTTATTTATCACTCAAACATCAGTGTGTATTTATCCATATGGGTCACCATAAACGTTGCTTTAAATCAGAATTTATTTGTCATACTAATTATTACGATAAGTGGCCATATGCACTCAATTTATGTTAAGACAGTGCACCAAATACGTTTAGTGAACTCTGAATACATAGAGTAAAATTTTGGGACTGAACTCTTAATTCAAAGTTAAAGCACATAATGTTTTTGAACCGTGTGAATCCATTTGAATGGCGTCATGAACAAATGGCAGCCGTGAGGATGCAAGTCGAGCACTTTGAAAGAGCCATTCTTTCAGTGAAAACTTCTCCATATTCCACATTAACTGCCATGGTTTCACCATTTAGATGCCTTGACCGTTGTTTGAATTTGGATACGAAACTAGTCAGTATATTAAAATCGTTTAAACATGTCCGCATATCTATATTGATATTCAAGCCCATATTTAGGTAAATGAAAACACCGACAAGAATTAGGAATTCCTCGAGCGCATATAGCATAACCTCAGCTGTATCCAGATAACACCATTTATTTCATTACTCAGATAAGTCGCCTTTATTACATCATCTTTCACACTGCCGCTAAGGATTTCCTTATCAGTTATGTAATCTGCTTCTATCCAGCGAAGAATTGAGACATCCTATGTTAAGGCCTAATCGTCCTATAAGTTATTATTATTATTATTATTATTATTATTATTATTATTATTATTATTATTATTATTATTATTATTATTATTATTATTGCATCAGATATATGACATTAAAAATGTTCATTGCAGGTAGTATATCTTCGTCAAACAAGACACGACGCAAATCGTGCGAAGTTTATCGATAATGTCGTCCAGTTAGGCACCACATTTATGCGCGATGAATCGACAAATTATTAATAAAACTTTTTCTTTTCTTTAGATAGCTGTGCAATATCGATTTGTAGAGCAAACATTGCAGTCAGTATAAGTTAGATTAAATAGTTTGAGCTTTACTTAACAATTTAGGATTCAGAAAGGATTTGGTTTTGCAAGATGACGTTTATATCGTCAAGAATCGCGAAACGCATCGAATTCAATAACGACATAAATTTAGAACGAGTAAAGATGACTCCAATATTTTGAAGAAAAAGCAACCATGCATTATCAGGATGGGAAATTTAATATTTGTGTTCTAGTACTGTTCATTGGTTTAATGGTGAATATAGAGCAAAAAAGGAAGCTACATAAATGTGCTTTGATTAAGATATATTCCTTCTTTTATGAATATCTATTTTTTTGTAACTCTTAGTATATGACTGTATCAATATTATACGTAATTTGTTTTTATTTATGACTAAATTGTAGTGAGAATCTGTATTCTAGAATTTACGTTTTTTACACAGGTAAAAATTCTATTTGAAGCTGTTTAGAGTGTAGATTGCTTAGGATCTATACTAGGTGTTTACGATCAATAATAACAATATTAATAATAAACCTGTTTACTAGTTTGGTGTTATTTCCCTTTGGATTGGTTGGACAAGTGGGTTCTTAGAGGACATAATTTATTTCCTATTTAATGGGTCGATCAGGTGGGTTCTTTTACAACATGGGCTATTGCAAAATGACACTAAGTGAGTAGGAGAAAACTACATTCGGCCCTTATACGTGCAAAAACAAATTAAAGCTTCAGGTCGCGGGCCACATGAGCAAGAACAGTTTCGTACCATTAATACTGTATTTTAATTATAATGTAAATTTCCAAAGGGCCATAGGCAACATAGTGTTCGCTCCATGTGTTAACACGTCTGTTTTAAATGGTGTCTAAAAAATTAAAAGATATTCGTAAATTAGTTCTGTAACGATTTTCCCCTTCATTTAAAATCAACTGTTTTGTGATGTATCATCATATATGATGGTCGGTTAGGTATAGACTGGCTGCATAACGTGATAGACACATGGCACCTTGTGTGTGTAACGGCCAGAAGGAGAGTGGATTCTGGATTACTAGTAAGGATCCAGTTGATCGCACACAAGATAAATTTAAGCAAGTAAGTGGATTCTGGATTCTGATGCAATCAGAGCAAATAGCTTAGAGGAATGTGAGAAAGCCAATCGTGAGATAATTATTTTAATAAGTAGGTTCGACTCTACCGATTCTCAAGGTACAATGGCCGATAGCAGCCGCCAATATACAACATTCAAGTAACATGAATTTGTACATGTACAAATTTTGAAAAATGTACGTGATGCCAAAATACAACATTTAAAGTAACATTATTTTGTACATGTACATATTTTGAAAAGTGTACTGACGCATCAACATATTAAAGTAATAGAGATTTGTACATGTACATTTTTCTGTTGTGAAAAGCAGTGGAAAATATAAAGATGATGAATCCACTACAACACTGGTCAGTAATATACAGTTTTACGCTAGTAGATAGCTACCGACAGGTTACAACACCAAAAGATCACATAATTATCCATATTTATCTGAACACATTATAATGCTACTCTAATCTGAAGTTGTCCAAAATGTACATATGCACATTTTCCTAAAATGTTCATACGTCATGACTAGATATTAAGTAACTTTATTTAAAAACTATATACATTTGTATTTTACTCTGAGTTGCCGACTATTGCCCATTATTGACTACATCCTCATGAAACGACACGAGTGAACGCATTTAATATTCCTTTAGAAATTAGGAATAAGACAAGAAAAATCAGGATTCCTGTGAGGAATTTATTCCTTCGTTTGAATCATCTTGGATAAAAAATGCTAAACACGGACTCGTCACATAATAAACGGGAAGAAAAATAATCAGCATATATAATGGAAATCAATAAATCTGTATCCACAAAGGAATCGTATTCAGATAGGCGTAATGAAGAACTACTACTAATACTACTACTACTACTACTACTACTACTCTTACTACTACTACTACTACTACTACTACTACTACTACTAATAATAATAATAATAATAATAATAATATTAATATTAATAATGACGATTGCGATTATCAAGGAATAGTCATATCAACATATCGTTTTTACTAAAAGTCTTCTTATGACCCGTAGCTGGTCATAGATGTAGATGGTGCTATGACAACCATCTTTAACATTTTTGTTATCGGTGCTCCTCCTGCATGGATATCCATATCACCGTATGAATTTAACTGACTGATTATGATGGTAATGTCTTGTATATCATAAATAAAAATGGTTCTGAACTGATGATTTATTTGGCCGACATGGCAGCCATACTGAAAAACTTGTTATCGCTATTTCTTCAGAATCAAAATGGCGTTTTCACTAAAAGACATCTTAATATGTCTAATCGGTTCAAAACGAAATGGTGTTGGACACAGAAAAGCTTATGGGATGGTCTATTGTCCGTGGTTAGTCGTATGTCGATTGACTTCCGTTGTCCGTCCGGCCGTTAGCACGTTTGTTTTCGTTACCTCTCCTAAACTACTGTGAGAATTGCTATGAAACATTACATAACATCATCTTATGGTTTGTATGGTCCTAAATGAAAATCATGCTGTGTGAACGTCCAATATGGCCACTACAATAGCCATTTTAAAATATCACTAATCATCCTAAATGGGTTGTTTTATGAACGTACTATTTTTGCTTTAAAAGATAAGGTTATCCTGTCTGCTTGGTCCAAAAAAGAAAATGTGGTCAATCTGATGTCCAATATGTCCTTAACAAAGGCTTTCTTAACAATCTTGTTTTTTTTATTTCTTTTACATGGTTGATGATATCATCTTAGAGTTTTCATAGAAAATGACTTCTTAAGAAAATAATGTAAATGTGACGTCCAGTATGGCCGACACGGCATCCATCTTGCAAATCTGTAATATTCTACTCCTGAATAAATGGTCGCACAAATTTTTAATCGCTACTCCTAAGCAAATTGGATTATTGTCATGAAATGATACATTTATCTCATGGTATACATCTTCCGAAATGAAAATGTTGATGCAGACAGCCCGATCTAGCCGTCTTAAAAAGATTGTTATTTCTATTTTTCCTGAGTAGATTGTCTATGACACCTGGTTTTCAATAAACAATTATTATAATTTTCATATGCTTCAGTACGAAAATGGCGCCAATCCGACTTCCTTGTTTAAATCCTTCTTATTTCTTTCTTCTCATTCGTGGATGGTAATGTAAAAATTAATTTTTTACTGATGTCGCGACTTTGTCCTATACTTAAATGGTACCGATCTGCCGCCCACTATGGCTGCCATAGTAACCATCTTGAAGATATTCTTACTGCTACTTCTCCAGCATGGATGGTGATATCAACATTGCGTTTTCACTAACAGGTTTCTTATGAGGTCTAATTGGTTTTAAATGAAAATGGTACCGTTCTGACCACGAATATGGCCGCCGACGCCACAAATTTGGTACTTCTACCCTTCTACATAGATAGTTATATCAACAGTGTGTTTCAATAAGTGATGATTTATGATAACTAGCTGGTCCTAAATTAAAATGGTTCTGATCTTGCTTCCAATATGGCCACCAAGGCAGCCATCTTGACGATCTTTTAATTACTACTCCTTCGTGTAAAGTCATATCTTTCAAATAGTGTTTTCTCTACTTCTTCAAAATGGATGGCGTTATCTGCAAGGGGTTTTCACCAGTATACTTCTTATTATACCTATTGGGAATCGTCCACTTGTACATCCAATAAGACTACCACGACAGCTGTCGTAAAATATCTTGTTGTCACTACTCACTGTCGTTGGATAATCATTGTGACATGTGATTTCACCCAAACACTTTCAATGATGTGTACTTTATCCTAAATGAAAACAGTCCTCTCTCTCTCTCTCTCTCTCTCTCTCTCTCTCTCTCTCTCTCTCTCTCTCTCTCTCTCTCTCTCTCTCTCTCTCTCTCTCTCTCTCTCTCTCTCATATCCATCACGTGCACCGCAGCTAATTTGACTCGGAAGTATGGATTGGTCTTATCTGTCCACTGTGGATATTCCTTTCGCCAAAAAAGCGTCAGACTCTTCGAGGAACTCTTATATTACTCTTTCACTTTTGTGAATTTTTATTTTGCAAAAGTGTTGATTGTCATGTTTATTTATTTGATATAATTGCAATAAATAGTAGAATTCATCTTGTTTGTTCAATAATAATGATAATAATAATAATAATAATAATAATAATAATAATAATAATAATAATAATAATAATAATAATAATAATAATAATAATAATAATATAATAATAATAATAAGAAGAAGAAGAAGAAGAAAGGAAAAGAAGTAAATAATAATAATGATGATGAGAAGAAGAAGAAGAAGAAGAAGAAGAAGAAGAAGAAGAAGAAGAAGAAGAAGAAGAAGAAGAAGAAGAAGAAGAAGGACAACAACAACAACCAGAACAAATAATAATAATAATAATAATAATAATAATAATAATAATAATAATAATAATAATAATAATAATAATAATAATAATAATAACGAGAAGAAGAAGACTGTACTATACCACATTGTGATAGATAGGAGTGTGATGTTATTATGATAAAGGTAGGTTGTGTGTCACTAGACCACTGGTTTGCCAAATTAGCCCCCTTTAATAGCAGGTCATACTTGGATGAGGTTAGAAACTCTAGGGACTAATTAAATCCTTATATGCAGCCGTGTTTCAAGCAAATTTCCCTTAAGGACTTTTAATAAGAATCATCTCTCTGTTATAACACTTAGTAAGGTTATAATTCTACGGATAAATAGGGAAATACACTCTGTAATGCAACGCAACGGTAGAGGTGTGTATATACTTGCGTAAATTAGATATAAACCTATAAATAGTAGATTGGGTTTATGGATTTAATCTAAGCCCGTCATCTTACAATATTATTAGACAAGTAGAAGAAGATGATGATAATGAGATTGAGATGATGACACTAAACGTTTCTTAATTTGCTTCCTTGAATCTATTCTTAAAGGGAAAGTCCATTTTGCATTTATTTGATTGCATATCGTTAACTTTATACCACTTTTATATGTCTCCACACCAGAAAAGAAGATAGTTTAATTTTTATGAAAAAAAAGCTCGACAAATATTGTATTCTCACCATCAACATTGCCGCCTTTTTAGCAAACGTCAGTGAAATCTCAAAGTCGGTTTGTCTTTGCAATGGCAAAATGCACAATGCATCCGACACGATGGTCATTCAGTGCTGTACAGTGTACACACCACTATCACCGTTTACTGACTTCTCAGACATTACTGATACTTAACCTAAAAAAGGAATTTGCGTGTTTTATTTTCATCTAAATGAGGGACGATTTACAGTTTCCAAAAGAATATAGTTCCAGCGATCCCAGCTTCGTCCTTTTATATTTTAATTTCAGTTGCGTTGGAAATAGTCACAGACATAAATCATTGATTTGAACAAAGCACAGGTGAATAAAAACCAAACACAAGTCAAGGTTAGACATGGTTGCATATTTGCAGTATGAACATATTTTACGCGACCAACATAATTAGTATAGTGTAGCAATTCTGTGAACACCAGCCGATTCAAGACACAATGACCCATATTTATATTTCTTGGCTGCCCTATATAATACTACGGTAATCCTAGTACTACAGTATAGTCGTACCAGAATTATTTTCAAGCCTTGCCGTGAATATTATCAATATTGATTAGAAAGCGATTTAACTTACATGACTCACAGTATTAAATCAGCGCCCAGAGTAAACTTCAGGCAATACTATTATTTTAGAGATTCAAAAACTTATTGACTGCGCATGATCACGCCTTCGTTTAATCAGTTGTTACGACTCATTGATCTAAGATATATTACCGAAAGTGAGGTGTGAGTATGATTTTGTTTTAATGTAGTTTTAACAATTTTTCAGTCATATCGATACGATGTCTGCAGTGTGGCAGTTTATAGTGATGTCTAGCACTGGGGCATCATACCGCAAATTTGTAACATGATGTCACCTTAACCTGACACCAGTCCTAACACTAACCTCTTAATGCTGAATGTCAAGCGAGGCAGCTGTTAGTACCACTAATGTAAGTCTTTAAGTCTTTGGTATGACTCTACCTGGGATCGAACCCAATACAGTTCGCATCTGAGGCGGACGCTCTAACCACTAAGCCACCGGAGCGGTTATATATATATATATATATATATATATATATATATATATATATATATATATATATATATATATATATATATATATATATAGAGAGAGAGAGAGAGAGAGAGAGAGAGAGAGAGAGAGAGAGAGGATATATATATATATATATATATATATATATATATATATATATATATATATATATATATATATATATATATATATATATATATATATATATATATTATAGAAACAATGTGAAAGGAACATATAGAGTAAAATCAACAAACAAATTTAAGTGAAACCTAACAAGGCACGTACAATATTGTGAATTAATTCCCAAATATTTAAAAGTGTCCTAAGCACAATTTATAAATGAGATTATCCCAGTATCCCACATAAACTTCTAATAATTAGTTACATATTGTCTTTGTTATACATTAAATAGTTCTTCTTTATTCATTTTTATATGTATAATTTCATTCATTTTATAAAACAAAACATGAACAAAAACTAATGTCACTATAAATGATATGAAAGAGATGTGTATAATAAATTTCACAAGTTGATTTGAATATGTATTGTTTATAATTTTAATAGCACCTCGACGTGTCCAATATTTAAAATCAAAACAAGACCAATATGCGTATTAGGACGTTTTAGCAGAATTATATGACTCTGATATTTGATGACACACCATGAACCAACATGTTAATAACATTGAAACTACCAATGCCCGACAAGTTTATTCCAAATAATTTAAAATATTGTGGTGCCGTGAGTGGCCGAGTGGTCTAAATCGCTGTCCGTTACGGATCACTGCCATCTCACCTCTGCGTGGGTTCGAGTCTAGGATTCGGCGAATGTGGATATGTGGGAAAGTTTGCCAGTAGCTTCTGGTCGGTGGTTCTTTCCGGTGATTTCCCGGTTTCTTCCTCCACCATATATACTGGCCGCCATGTATAGCCTATCGTGTGCTGAGAAATGGCGTTATGCCCAAAAACAATAAAACATTGTTACGCACGTTGTACAATTACGACGAAAGATAGACATATTAGTAAATTATTAATAATTACATTTTTGAAATATTGCGTCATAGTTAAAACATGTAAATATTACATGTGCGAGCATTACTACTTACGTTCCTATTTCTGTCTTTTCAGCTGGAGGATGAGGACAGGTCACAATAGAGAGAATTCTCAAATTCGCAAACAGGGGCATCCAGAGAACAACTTCTTGGATTCTGCATGAACACAACAATCCAATTTGCCGAAGTGATGTTTCCATCCGCGAGCACATGTATTACTCAACTAATACTGCATGTTGCAATTGTTGGCTACGAATTATTTGATATGGCATTTCTGACTGACTTCTTTGGGCTTGAGTAGGGGAGTAGGATGATATATTTGTTATAATTCATTCACTGTATTGTATCAATATGTAAGTCATCGATGATACAAGAATATTCCTTGGATGTATGATGGCACAAAAATTTATAGAAGAAAATCGTACATTTTTTTCCGCCGAGAAGTTCTCGGCAAAACAAAAACCATAAAGAAGTCAGATAAACAATAATAAATTCAGAACACTTCAACTCATTCTACGACTCTATTTGTAGAATAAATAAGGCAGTTCCTTGCAGTCGGAACTTCTCGGTTAATCATTGTTTCTTAAATAATACAGGTGGTCAGAATGGAAATAACTTACATTCAAATCATTGATTCGCAGGATTGATCTCGAAGTCAGGAATGTGTATGGTATATTCGCCAGCTTAGAATCCGGTCCTGTGCGATACAATGGGACTGGGAGTAGGGTAAATCATACAATATGTCTGGTGATCGTTTAACGCAATACGAGCATAGTTGACAATTGCACAAGAATATGAATGGCTGAACAGTTTTATGTAACGTAAGACGTGATAACAATGCATCATTTTTAAAGAAATGCATATTAGTTTTTCTTTTTCAATCTTACATGTGCTTGCAATAAATGTATATAAGACTTAGTTTATCCTCATAAAGTTCATTAAGGCTAATTTTCTAGTTTCATTCATTTTTAAAACATGATTTGAGATGTAGGTGTATGATTTGGTTAGTTCAGAGTTGTTTTTGTGTCTCGTCATCGTATTTCTCTGTCTGGTGTTATATACAATAAGTGTATGCTACATTATTGTTACGTATATATAATTTAATTACTTGTTTGGTTTTTATTTTATTCCATTACATCTATTGTTACGATAACTTTTTTCACTGGAATTGACATTTGTCTAGAAAATTCTATTCAGTTCTGTTTGGCTGTAAACAAGCCAGTAGCTTGTTTACATTGTATCAATCTGTGACCTATATTCACTTTCTGGTGAACAACTATCTTTTTTTTTCATTCCCAGTGAAGAAATCACTGATTTCAGTCAAGGTTTTATCTGGCCTACGTGATACTAGACTTGTAATCTAAGTGATAATATGATCCATCACGAGGGTCTGAATTGCGTTGCAGTTAGGCTTAAAACATAGTTCATATCAATTCTTTTCTCAGTCGTAAAATATACCTTGGAGTTAAAAGGTATTTCTGCTAGTGCCAATTTTATTTGAATTTTTATATTTCACGGAATTAATAATGTATTTTTCCTGAAAACCACTTGTGCTCATCTGAATTCACTTATAGATTATAAATTATTTTCGCAGCATTTGTGTTTGGAAGGTAAATATATATATATATATATATATATATATATATATATATATATATATATATATATATATATATATATATATATATATATATATATATTACCTATGTGTTGGATGACATCTATGTTGAAGATAGTAGTCCGCATGTGCATATAATCCGCATCTTTGTAATCAATATTTTACTAATTCTGTCTCCCTCTCTGTCTGTTTATGTGTGCATAATAAAAACAGGAAATACATATTATAGTCAAAACTTTATTTCTTCTGCCGTTTTCTATCCTCTATAAGGATGTTGCTCGTGTAGGTTCTTTATAATTTTGTAACGAAGTCAAACAGTATAATTTACCTACGTCATAAAAACATACGAATGGAAATTGAGAGCGCAACAAAGAGTAAAGATTGATGTATTCATTACATCTTGTACACTGAAGATATATATATATATATATATATATATATATATATATATATATATATATATATATATATATATATATATATATATATATATATCGTTTATACGGATGCTGAGTAAGTGGACTTTTATGTGTTTCTATTAGAATGTACATACATCTAAAAATGGAACTTATTTGGGGATCGAGGCTTCAGCAATGTACAGAACAAATAAAATACTTCCACTCCCTGTTGAGTAATTTTGATCATTTAGACACCAGAATATTTACGAATTCTACGTCCTTGATTGGTAATAAAATTCCACGTTTAACTCTATTATCGCAGTGCAGAAGTGAAGGTTTCGTTCTACTTCATTCCTTTTGCGTAACATAACAAGACAAATTGTATTGCATGGGGTAATGATTTAAGAGCTCGTGGCATTTGATTTATTTTAACGTTTAGACCCATCATGTACGCATATTAGCAAAATGTGTGCATACGTTTTTCAGCTTTCAGATGTACACTGGCTTTAACACTATTTAGCAAAATTTGTATACGTACAAATTTGTGACTTTGTTATTGCAATCTGCAGGCCTGTAATAATTGATATTTCCAAGACCTTCTCAGAGCAAAAATGACAACTTTAATTGCACTGTTTACGTTGCTGCTGAAATGGTTTTTCCATTGAACTTACAGCCTAAACATGCTGTCATTTATTAAAAGCATTAAAATATAAGTATTGTGTCGTTTTTGGGAAAGAGTTTTTTTCTCCATCTGACCGTAAGTCTTATATCCGCATGGAAAACAAAACTTTTACAGTTGTACTTTTTCCCCTGAATGCCGTCTAGGAAATGTCATAATAACACATAACAAAACTTGCAACGCCTCTATGGTCAAACAAAGACAAAGAATTGAATCAGACATCGTAATGAATCAGATCTATGTAGTGTTCGTATGGAAATTATATTTAGATTCAATGTGAAAAAGGTTTCTAGTAAGTAAAATATTCTTTTGACCTACACAACGTTCTATTGATTGTCAAAGAAACACACACACACACATACACTCGTATAAATAATTGATTGTAAGATATGCGAGGGATACCTGATTCAGAGTGGATTTAACATTTCGATAGCTGAAAATGTCGGGAAAATAGTCGTGTGCATTGTGCTTGAATAGACACTAAAGAGCACCTATAATGCAATTTTCAGTTCCTGGATCTGTCTGCATTGGACAACCTGTCAATTAATATTTGAAGCACATTACAAAGCAGAGTTATAGTAACGCAAAGAACACAATTGAAAGCTGTACATATTGAAGGCAATATTAAGATATGAAGCGATCACATCAATATGACAATCAAAACATTTGTACAGATGAACTTTTCTTCCTTACTTTAAGAAAGGGAGATTACTTGTATAGATCCATCCAAGACTGGAAACGAACAATGTAACAAATAATAAAGTAATTGTCTTTCGATCATCAACACAAACACTAAGCTGTATGCTACTATGACTGGATCATTATTGGTAGGTCCAACATTTAACCATATTATCTTCCTAGAGTATCTTTAATATAAAGGAAATTTGCTTATGTCTTTATTATCGTATACGACCCATTAAAGAGGTAGATATGTTCAAGTGTTGAGAACAAAATCATTAATTAAGCTAATGCAGTCTTTAAGC
Organism: Potamilus streckersoni; assembly: GCA_016746295.1. Taxonomy (NCBI): domain Eukaryota; kingdom Metazoa; phylum Mollusca; class Bivalvia; order Unionida; family Unionidae; genus Potamilus; species Potamilus streckersoni. The sequence goes on from JAEAOA010000502.1 coordinate 823,832, forward strand.
ATGGCATATTGTCTATCAGTAAAAATAAATGGCAGACAGAACCAAACTTGCTCAAATTGATGTGTTCAGTTAGTGTAATGTAGTTCATCCCTTGCACACCAGTCTATGAACCTGCTAAATCGTTGGAACCAATCGGGTAATTTCTTCCAAAAAATGTCACGTGCTAATGACCTCATCAACAAAACCAGTCTCAGGAACAATCAGTATAGCGTCGAAAGATGGAAATGGACCATCAAGAATGAAGACTGATGTGCCCAATACCTCTGGAAGTGCATATTATTAGACGTTACGCAGTGATAGCAGTAAACAGGTTTGTATTTAAATTTCTTGAAAATATTGTATCAATTTGTTTAATGTAGACGTACCAAACAGTTGACAATTATAAATAATCATCATTACATCTGTACACACCCATCCCAAAATCGGATGGTCTATTAAAGAAAAAAAGTGACTATTTATAGCCGTTTGGAAGAGGAAATGTTTGGGAAAACTTGAGGGTCAGCTCTTAGCATCGGTTGAGTGTACACCATACCAGTGGGTACGCTTTATCGATGATAACACCAAAAATTGTATTGCATCTGATAAAGATAGCTAACTTTTCGTTCAGAATCAGTATATCTGATCAGTCATTGTCTGCATGATTTGTTGATCTCCAGAATGGAGACACCACATTTTCCTATAAATCTTTCTCTTTCAAGATTTGGATATTTTGAGACAGATGCTGGGATGCAAGTGAAACAATGAGGAAAAGTATTTTCAGTGTATGATATCAAATCAACTGAAGGAAATTACTTTAATTTGTTGATAGAGAAACGCAAAAAGCTGTCAGAGCCAGGTATGTGCATTATCCAAGTTTATTTTTGCTATATTTAGATTTGGTATCGCCGTTGTTTAAGTGGTACTCGGGATTGTGACGCCATCCACTTTCTTAGCAGGGATACTGGCGCAGGTGGTGAGATTGGCTGGGATATTGTAGACCATGTTCTAAACTCAAATATTTCTTTTGGCTCTTACTGTACAATGATGAATAACTTTTACAAAACCTTTATGTTAGTCATAAATCTGCTTCTTTTATCTCAAATAAAACTTTATTGCATGGTTTGTTTTCCTGGATAAGTAAGTTCCATTTAGATTATAGACAGCCATGTTCCATTTGCAAATTTAATCCAAGCTGCTGATGGAACTAAGATAGGCATCAACATTCGACCTTCAACAGTCATACCTATAGAGATTCCAACCACTGACTTGTCATCGAAGGAATGAGAGAGCGTTCATTAGCTTTGCCCATGGTGACCATGATTCAAAGGATAAAGCTCAGAGTAGAAATCACTTACTCTACCTTTCTTAAAGAGTGTTTGGTACCTTGGGCAGTGCTGATGAAATGCCTTTAGAAGAGGAAAAAAGACGAAATGATATTATGTTACAACACATTGATAGACATTGTCAGTCACTGTTGAATGTTTTCTACAAAATGGTTGTAGCAACAGAGTATTGAAAAAGTTGGCAGTTCTTTTTATGATATGATCTTTAAATCATTCCATTTCAAGTATTATTCACTATCGATTTGTTGATGAATTTCAGTCTATTTCGAACTTAGGAAAAATTCAAATTTAGACACAAATATTATAAACAGAGTTGCCAAGTTTTCTCCTGAAATTAGAGATGTATTATTTACAGTAAAGAATACTGATACATGTTAAGCAATTTTAGAGTTTTTGGACCATCTGGTTTTAAAAGTGAAACAGATTTTTTTAAAACTGTAAAGAACCAGATCAAATTATTCATAAAGAAGGTAGTCATAATCCTGCTAATTTTGGTAGAGTATATTACTTCCTCCACATGGCAATCAATTAAGAGAAATTCCGAAATACACAATTGATAAAATGTCCCATAATAGTACTTATGATGATGAACCTGCCAGAGTGGAAGAAAAATGCCATAAAAATAACCTGAAGTTGGAAGGAAGGGTACAACATACTTGTTTCTCTGGTTTGCCACACGGCATTATGGGCATTGCTATGGGTATCACAGTGTTATGGGCATTGCTATGGGTATCACAGTGTTATATGCATTGCTATGGGTATCACGGCATTATGGGCATTGCTATGGGTATCAAAGCATTATGGGCATTGCTATGGGTATCACAGCATTATGGGCATTGCTATGGGTATCACAGTGTTATGGGCATTGCTATGGGTATCACAGTGTTATGGGCATTGCTATGGGTATCACAGTGTTATGGGCATTGCTATGGGTATCAAAGCATTATGGGCATTGCTATGGGTATCAAAGCATTATGGGCATTGCTATGGGTATCACAGTGTTATGGGCATTGCTATGGGTATCACAGTGTTATGGGCATTGCTATGGGTATCACAGTGTTATGGGCATTGCTATGGGTATCATATGATACCAGGATATGAAGGGAGCAAAGATCCAGCTTGTTCTACTTATGCGTACACGGAAAATGCCTCAGAAGTAATATTTCATGATTTTAGTTGTCAGCTTGAAGATTACTGTTTGAATCGAGAACTTAGTTTTTGGAAGAACACTGTTTTTTTTTCATGATACATTTCATAGCTTTTCCCATACGTGTCCACCAGTGTACAAGTTATCACGTCTCATGTTGTTACAAAACCTTAACACTGATATATGTGAGCAAACAAATGCTTTTCTTCAGCACATCAAATATTCAGCAAGAGCTATGGGAATGGGTACATTCAATCACTACTTGCAGTTTTTATGCACCAATGGAGCCAGAAGAAAAAGCACATTAACTTTCAGTTATGTTGGATGATATACTTACCACACTGTACTTATATCAGCCTAGTACAACAGGCTTAAAATGCATAATTTACTGTGCAAATGGGTGTACCATATTTGAGCAAATTGTTATCCCGGCCAATGGTTTGCATCATGACACTTGATACAACTATTTTAAGGCAGTTCTCATAATTACAGAATAGATTCATTTTTATTGCAAATTTGTTTTAGAATAAAATATGTTGATCACTCATGTCTGCCAATTTCTGCATAATCTATCAATATTTTGATATGTTTGTGTGATGTGTCGAATTTTGAAAACTCTTAGAAGCTTTGGTTAAAGGAATTGTATCAAAGTCAACTTAATTAAAGTAGAAAGGGCTAGAGATAGTTAGATGATTATTTTCATTTCATCTCTGACCGTCTAAAGGGAATTCGTTCTAGCCGACGTAACTTGTGCGAGTCATACGCTATGGTACAAGAGAATGACATAAGACCCTTTCCCAAAATCGACCGGGAAATGGGGGAAGCTTGCCATAAGTGATTGTTCAAAGGAACATTAATTACCGCATGATTAGTTGTTTAGTTGTCTTGTCAATCCAAAAGTTCTACGGAACAGATTTAGGATATAGTCTATTCCGATTGCTTAATATGGATTTATGGGCGTAACTCTGTAAGAAATTAAAGGTTTTACTTTAGGAAAATTCTTTAGTCTTCAATCTTTCGCGAGGAACGCTAGACGAGACTCCGGGAGCGTGGAAGACGTTATCTCGTGATTTGGCAGTAAAGCGGGAGTTTTGTCTCAGCGAGGAGACAAACTCTACATTTGAATTCGTAACAAGTGCGTTTTAGTTATAGAGTAAGGGGCCAGATAGTTGTCTCAGTTAGGAGACGGATTATACGTGAAGTTCGTGGAAACGAATAAAGAAAACGGCAAAAGGAAACAGCTTTCCTGGATTCACCTGAGAAATCCCTGAACCAATCACAGGACGAGAGCAAATTCTAAGCCGAAATCTAAGTCGAGAGACGATTGTTAAATCAGAGTTCGACGGATAAGAGTCCAAGACGAAACAGCTAAACAAAGATCGGCAGAGCAGGGACGAACGGAATTCTTGATGTCCGCATAAAATAGGTGATGAAGTTGCACTCAAAGGTCACATCTCATTGGCAATGAAGATAGTATATTAACGTTGAAAGTAATTTTAGCATTTAAAGAAATGTGTATTGTCTTTTGATTTGAGTACATGTTAGTACCATTTTACTTCTTTTGTAACCAAGTAATTGATTTCTTTTCATTTTAAATTCTGTTGATAAACTGATTAAATTTTATATTTGTTCATTGAAAGGGGGCTCGTTGTGTTTATTTCTTCAATATACTTGTTCAGTAATCTGCATTCTTCTTTCTATCTATCCACACTGGGTAAATTACACCGCGGAGGTCATTCCCTAGCAACGAACCGTAGTGAAAGAGGTTGGTGTGTTTTGAACGCCGCCAATTTACCACAGTTTGATAAAAAGGACAGATAGAGCCATCCTTCCTTGGGGCTTTACCTGTGGTCAGTTTCTCTAGGTTTCTCATACAGTTTGGTCATACAAGGGAGGTTTTCAATGGCGCTGAGGGCATCGTTGGTCACGTGTTTCTCTCTGGAATACAGTGGATAGCACAATTTATACTGAGTCTGTGTTTCGGGTTAATTAACATACCAGTGGCAAAACTGCAATGATTATATTAAATAGTTTTTCAGCTATATACCAAGTCTCTTAAATTGAGTATATATTGAACATGTTGTCTCCATGTATTTGTAACCTGTACAAGTGAGACTGTACTTAATTAATATGTGACACATTGTCCCTTCATATTTATGACATGCACAAGAATCGGTCCTCGCCATGTGACAGATTTTTATGCAGCTTGTTTGACAGTTATGTGGAAATGTGTATTGATATTATCTTTTATTAAATTAAAAGACTAAAATTCATGTGAAACTTTTTTATATTATTTTCATTCCCAATTGGTTTATTGTGGTAATTTTCTCATAGGAATTGGTGTTTATGGATTTTGTAGACATTTGTTGCTTCATGAAATTACCCAAAATATAATATGATGTTGATTATGTCACTTATAAGGAACCAAGAAATGTTTAGGTACAGATTTAAATTAGTCTCTTTTTTTCTAAAGCAAAAAAAGTTAAGTTCAGAGATATTTAAACAGGCAGTAATAAAGATTGAAAAATATTTCCTATACTTGTATCTGTTGATGTGAGAAAAATGGAACTTTATGATAGAGTGCATTCTGCTTAAGGTATTTTAAGACTTTGCATGATTTGAAAATTAAATATCTTACAGTACTTGCCTAATGTGTAGTATTTCCAGTGTGTGTGTGTGTGCGTGCGTGCGTGCGTGTGTGTGTGTTACTGATTTATGTTCCCCAAGAACAGTTATTGGTAAGAAAGTTTCAGATCCATTATACAGTAACTAGAAGCAGAATATACTCAATAATGTGATAGACTGATAACTTGTAAATATACATTTGTTTTCATGCACTGTACTTGAATCATTTTGTTACATGTACAAGGCTGGTCTTCTCTGGAAAATAATGCATTTATATATTTGCTGTATCAGAACTTGAATCCATGCATCATTTAGGTTTTGACATGTATTTACAATTGAGATCTGTACTATTTTGTTCATTGAATAGCAATTGTTTATATTCAATAACTGTAATTTATATGAAAAAGAGAAAAAATAAATTGTTTTCTTGGTGTGAAAGTGTTACTATTTTACCATGCAAAATATAAATAAATTGAACTTGGTTAAATTTGAGCATATTTGCACTTTCATTCATTGGAGTAAATTTGTATTTACATATATGATTTATGCTCTGGTCATTAGGCTGACAATATGATGTTGGCTGATATTTTTTCCGTATTCATTTGGGCAAAGTGGCTCCGCCATTTTAAGTTACAAAACTCAGCAGATTCTTACACTTTGGGTTATGTTAAGCCTGGTTGAATTTGGGATCAAGATGTAAAAAAAAATATCTTACATACATTAAGTTTGGTACAGGACTATACCTTGACCAATTATCAATGTAATTTATAACCACTATAATGTGACACACAGCTATCCTGTTCTGTCAGTGTTGCCCTACTCCTTGAGACCATCTGGCCATCTTCCCCGTCTTTGATAGCACAGATTTCAGAGTGCAATGAAAACTTGCACTGTATGTACATCTTGAGATGGTGGTGTGTTGTTCCTGTGATGTACTGTAGAGTGTATCTATACTATTCATAGACAAGATACTATTATGGAATGATCTGTGGTCTGTCATCTGTCTATCTGTTTGCACCAAGGTTGTTACTGCTAAACTACCTCGAGTGCTACCACGAAACTTTACTCACATTCATTCTAATAAAAATGGTTCCACTCAAACATCCAATATGGCCACCACAGCAGCCAGTGTTTTGAAAACTATTGTTATTACAACTTGTTTTCAATACACTGTAAGATAAACAAGATATATGTTTAATCCAGAATTAATAAATTGTAGGGACAAGCTGGTAATCTTGTTTCACAGCTTTCTCAACATATGACCAATCCATCACTATTACCTATTGGATATTTCTTAATGAATAGGCATCTGGCCATCTTGAAAATATTGTTATTCTTACACCAACAAAATGAAGGGAAATATCGTCATGTGGTTTTCACCAGAAGATTATTTTGTGGTGCCATGACTCACGATTCAATACAATTAAGCAAATTTCTCTGAAGATTGATATTTTAAATTAACTTGCTCATGATACTTCATACACCTCCAATACTTGTGTCAGAGATACATATAATAGAAATGATGCTAACCACTTTAAATCAATGAAACCTTGTTACGCTTGATAAATAAACGATGAAGTTCTGAAATACGAGAAAATCCCTAAGATGTGCTTATTTATAAAACAAAAGCCTTTTAGATGCCTACTGTATGCTCCATGTAAAAATCATTGTTACCAAGCAAGTAATAAGATATCATGAACCTTGATTATAGGATAACAGTTTATGCGGTATATTTAATTCTAAACAATTTAAGTATAGTAGACTTCGTAGAAGATTTGCATCGGATAACAATATATATATATATATATATATATATATATATATATATATATATATATATATATATATATATATATATATATATATATATATATATATATATATATATATATTAGTGTATCAAGTGTATTTAGTAATTCCAAACGTTTTTTTTGTTGAGAAAATAACAAGTGAAACTACAAAGCTGTCATGCTCGTGTATCATATATGCACCTGACAATGGATGTCGCTGCAATATTTATCCCTGTATTGTAGATAAAAAAATCTGTCACAGATTAATATAGATTCTATGTCAGGTGAAATCTTGTATGCGTTTATTAAAGTATCAATTATCTTACTACATGTCGAAAATGCAGGAAATGATGTAGGACAAGCAAACCCAACATATATGGGAAGATTTACAGGGCACACATTTAACCCAATATAAATAAACTGGCCCGTAACCATTTAATTAGCACAGTCAATCATTAAAAATGTGCTTGGTCTGTCCAACATAATTATTGAGGGATGGGTGGGTGTGATTTGATTTTTTAACGTAGCTTTAAAAAAAATTCAGTGTTATCGCTACAATGTCTGCAGTGGCAGTTTATAATGATGTCTATCACTGGTGACTTCATGCCGCAGACAATTAGCATGATGTCCTACCCAGTCACATTATCCTGACAACTGGCCGACCAGTCCACTAGGCCACCGGAGTGGTCAACATAATTAGTAATACACAAAGAAAATCCAGTAGATTTATAGGACGATGAGATAAAAATATTACAAACTTAAACATTTTGGGGCTTTAATTTGCACGAATAAATGGATAGCATTACACATGACACAACATTACCCTAAGTATTTAATTTAGCCAGAGAAAATCTGCACAAAAAAATACTCAAAATCTACCTAAAATGTTCCATATAAACTAGCAACGGCTTACTGTAGAAATAAATATTTGTTTCTTTTCTTATCAGAAACATTTTAAAGGACGCGTTTAATTATCCCTATGTCAGTGCAAATTAAAGTTACAGTACCCTTACACCTAACCGTGACTCCACCAAAACTCGAACCTTAACTACAATGTGAACAACTTGGCAAAGATTGCTGAAACTTTGCATACAGGTAATACTTTACAAGCAGAGCTAGTAATAAAAATCACATTCGATGGAGTGTTCTTCCTGCCTATTTCATCACATAAAATATTAATTTCTTAATATATTCAATATGCTTCTCGTGTTTAAAGGAAAGATGTATGTATGTGAAATGTACTGAAGTTTGTAACATATATGCTTATTCAGGGATGATCTTCCTTAATATCTCATTTATCTATGCTGACCTCTTTTACAATGATGCAAAGTTCAAAAGAATTGATTAGATGCATTAAATTGCTTTGAAATGAAATAAAATATCTGAGTAAAATTATATTTTTATAAAATATTCTTCAAAAATGGTTTAGCTTTTGGCATTCGGAAGGTTTTCGGTATACCAGCAACGAGGCAGATTTGCGAAAGTTTCAGTCATACAAATGCTTCATTTTAAAAGCCATTTGAACTGAAAAATATTTTCTACTATGCGTTATTATTTTAGAAAAATAATGTGATATAAACAGGAGCTGATTTCAGTTAAAAGTTTGATGGAAAAAATCAATGCACTAAAGGACACATTAACATTTTTAGTCAGTTTTACACTAAAATTTCGGTAATCATTGTGAATTATAAATACTATATACTAGTTATTTATTGAGCTACATACACATATTAAATATTGTTGGATAGGTTAAATTGCAAGCTTCATTTCTATACTAGTTGCCACGACATATTAAATATGGTAGCATGAAGGCAAGGAGAGAAGCGCATAGCGGAGACACATCTGTCTTCAAAGTCTGCCTTATTCTCCGCTATTTAGTAAAAAGTATCGACTTTTTATTTTTCATATTTTTCAATTTCTGCAGGCATAGATCGATTTATGATGATGAAAAATATAAATAAACATAAAGATCGTTGTAATCGTTGGTTATACAATACTTCTACTTGTTCTTTAATGACACCAGAAAACTATTATACAAGCGCATGGACAGACAAAATACTATTGATTTATTGAGCTATATACACATATTATATATTGTTGGATCAGTTAAATTGTAACCTTTAATTCTGTACTAGTTGCCGTGACATATTTAATAAGGGAGCATGAAGGCAAGGAGGGAAGTCGTGTATGTATTTACTGAATGTTGATACGTGTTTTGTGTAGTGGACTATAGCGTTGTGTGGCTGGTTCGTGATAGTTGTATATACCGTGGGTCACTATGGCTACAGTGCATGACTAATTGTTGCCAGCCTAACGCACAATTAAATAATTTTTGTTATTATTAATTTTACAATTAAATAATTTTGTTATTATGTTATTATATAGTATTTTTTAAATTATATATATATATATATATATATATATATATATATATATATATATACATATATATATATATATATATATATATATATATATATATACAACTTAAAAACTGAGCGGATATCTCGTTCATGGTGCGTAAAAATCAGCTCACGATAATCTTCAATGGCTTTAGTAAAGCGGAAAATGTATAATAGTATACGGCAGCTTCTCACGAGCGAATTATCGGTAACTAATATACATTTCCCGCATTACTAAAGCTATTACAACTGGTGCCGCTTCCTGGAAACCCGGACCCAAATGACCTTTGATTAAAGTCAATGGTAATGATTTACATTTGTGTACATCACGTGAGGTTATGAACACAGAGACTGGTACAAATATAAGTGAAATTTGACTAGACTGCGTATTTATTTGCGTTCAGTAAATAAGCAGATATCAAACATTTATTCATTGATAAGTCAATGGGTTTGTCTCGGGCTTACATCTATGTAATTTGGCTTATGAGTATGATGACGCAAACAAGAATGAATGTATTTGGATTTTTATGTTATTTTATTTATAATGTAACCCAGTTTATGTATATACCTGCTGAATATGTTTGAAAATGTAATTTTGCTTTAAAAACAAGAATCACTCAAACTGAAAAATATACTGGTTAAAAAGAATATCAAGGAATTCTAGATAATACATTCATTCCTTTTAACTGCTAAGCACTGAAACTATCTGATATTCTTACTATCTGATATTCTTTAGTAATAAGATTTTCAAATTAACTGTTGTGGAAGTCATATTAGGTTTCACGTTGACACCAATTTTCTTTTTGGATCAATTTGTACTATTTTACTACTTATTTTTCTCTCATTTATTACAAACTAGGCACACAATAACACATTACTGGTAGAATTGATGAAAATTTAAATTTATTATTCAATCTATAAAGTATTCATGTTAACATTTGCAGCAACGGACAAATCAGATAGCTCTTATTTAGCCAAATCATTTGCTTTTGTCACAAATGTCAGACAGCAGTCACTGTACAGAGATAGATGGAGGACTTTGAGAATTCAGTACAGCCCTGTGGACTTTCAAAGATTTTCCATTTTTCATTTCTGGCGCGTCATCAGATGGTTTTTGTAAATAAAACTCATTGTGTAAGTCATATGTACATATATATCAAGGGAATAAATTTATCCCCGCTCTCAGTATCATAGAAGTACCTGACATTTAAAGAAATTTTAAACTTAAAATTCACTCAAGGAAGTGATTTCTTTGTTTCTCTAGTGCAGAGATAATCAGATTGATTGACCAGTAACAGTGGTATCACCTAGGTAGTAATAATAACTCGCTACTTGCAACCATTAAACCACTGAATAAGTTCTTTACACATGTACAAGTGGGTTGTTGCAATTAAACCATATTTACAGCCTTTGGTGACTGCATAATCTCTGCATTTTTTAAAACATTTAAAACAAACCAATACATTATGCCAATAATCTGTCAAACGTACCTGCCCTAGATCTTATTTTAAAAGACTCTGCTAATTTAAGCTTGAAATTTAATATTTTTTTTTCTTCTGACTTTTAAAGGACCACATCTTTACACAATTTAATTTCAATCAATATTTATAACTAAAATGTCAATGAAGTACCATGCTGTCATGGTTACCTTCTTAATGTAAGAAGCAGAGTACTGTTTGATATTCCCATGATCTAAACACGAACCGTGAACATTAAGCAACACTAAAGATACTATAATGATAAGATAACCCTAGTATTAACCGTATGACTGTGTCTCCAATAGTTACTTACATTTATGTCAATAAAATTGACGGTTATTACAATAAATGATTTTAATGTTACAAGTTATTACAACCAAAAATACATTAATCTAAAACCTCAGAATAACACATTGTGGGACTTTGTATTGAATTAAAACTGTATCTTGCTGACAAAAATACAATAAAAACACCATACCTTATAATATTGAAGACTAGAAGACAGGTCAATTCACAGAAACAAGTTGAAGTTTAATGGATGTCTGGCTTAAGATTTAACAAACCAATAAAATGGTAACAGAAAGCAAAATATTGTTCCATTACATAAATTCTTTTCATCTTTGGCTACTTCACAATAGTATGAGCAAGGGAGACAAACACAATAAAAACGTAACTTTCTCAAAATGAAATGTTTATTGAAGGCTGATAGCCGATGTCTCAAAAAATGTAAAATGGTGTATGATCTGCTCTAAGCATGTCAAAATGAACAGTACATGTGTTATCTCATTGGAAGTTTATGAGATTATAAAATCGTAAAATACACAATTCGTAGTTGTTGCTCAAAATGATCATTTGGCTTCTCTCATGAGTTATGTTGCAAATAATCAACAGAATAACCACCGATGCTCCAACAAGAATGTCATTCAGGCAACACTTAAGATGTAATTATTTGATTATGATTTGTTTTGATCGCATTATATATTAGTTTCCAAATAAATTAAATTGTATTATTTTTCACACCTATCAATCAGAGAAGAGTGCAAAGTTTACTTCAGGTGAATATCTGTACGAAGTCATGTATGATGTTTTTTTTCTATCTACATTGTTAATCTCCTTTTTTGTATAGTTAATGCAAAACCTGTTCACTTTTCAAAGCATCTAGGATCTTCTGAAGAGAAATTTTTTTAAAAAAAGTTAGAAAATAAATATAATTGATGCACTCTACATTTAATGAAATGAATGTTTTCCCAGATTTCATGTGATAATTATGTAATTAGTTCTCATGTGGATCTTACTAAAGAGTATGAAAGACACGTGGGAGTATCAATGGATGGCATCATTATTACAAGCAAGATGTTACTAACTTACCATGTTCAGGTCTATAATGCAAAGTCGATTAAAGATAGATCTTATACCAAGATGCCTGCCATCTGAAGTCAGTCTACAGATTATCCATTCGAGTACTGGTGGCCAAATCAGATGATTATCAAACACATTTGTAAATATTTGAAATCATTTAATATACTTAAGCGTTATGTGAAACTTCTGTAAAACAGTTTTTATGTGAGAAAGTTGCTTGCCGATTTTTCTATGTTGAGTAAAATTCGCCATATAAATAGAATGGATCAGCATGATGCCGTGATACTTCAGATAAATTTATGAAATTGTATTTAGCGGTTTGTTTTAAAAGAAGTTGTTAAAAGTTTGATATGTTGAATAAAAATATCAATACTTATTGACAGATTTGGTGGTATCCTTAAAAATTTTAAGTCTGCTTCGATGAAGTATGCAATGTTTTGTTTTCATTTTTTTCTTTGCTGTTTAGCAAATGGATGATGAACAGTTGTTTTCCATTTTTACCAAATAATCATAAAAATACATCAATTCAAAACTAAACTTACATATTATGAGTACTGCAAATTGAAAAATGTTAACAATTAGAATATATTACAGAATTTGGCATTTAATATAAACTGAGGAAACTATTACATGTTAAAAATAAATATCATTTTTTAACTTATTATTGTTTTGAAAGTTAAATTGATTTTAAAACAACTGAAATATTTTGAGGATGTTACAATATTATGACTTAGATATTAATGTGAAAATATGTGCTGAGTATATAAATATGCTGCTAATCCAATATACAAATGTCATAGTGTTTGCAAGCAAAAATTGATTATTTCATGCTCGTCCCTTCCATCTCTCTCAAAAAGTTTCAAAACTTTATAATGCACAGTCAAATCTGATGATTGATATGAGAAATACCTACACGATTTGGGTGATTTTGGCACATTGACATGCTTTCGCTGGTCAGAGCACAGATCGCGAGATCAGCTGGCCAATCAACCTAAAACTGACAAAGGAAACATACTAAATTAGACAGTATACCAGTTTAACTGTCAATGATAAATTCTTTACTCACTCCGGCTGCAAAACTAAAACAAGATGACTGTTTCGTGCATAGATTCAAATACAATAAACATATCGGAAGGTTAGTATAAGCAAAACAAAACTTGGACTGCATGTATTTATTATCACATAAAAAACATATAAAAAGGTAAACCTTGCTGAAATTAGAAAATACTTGATATCAGGATCTGAGAAAAACAGTACTTTATGTCAGATATTTTGAAAGTAAAAAAAAACACAGGAGTCATTCTTAAAAAAATTTTGCTTCTTGTATTTAAAATACATCAATTACAATGTTGAGTATTAGTAATAGCAAAGAAAGTTGGATCCTTTTAGGCAAAGGAAAATGGGATGAGGGCTATCACAATTTGAGCACTGATTGTATTTGAATTACTAATCAGATACTGGTCATTCATATGAACACTTATTGTTGTTGTAGGGTTTAATGCCATTTTCAGCACAAGATAGGCTACACATGGCAGTCAGTAAACATGGTGGAGGAAGAACATGGCAAAACACCGGTAAGAACCGCTGACTCACGAGAAGCTACTGGTAAGCGTTCTCACATGCCCATATTGGCCAAGTCCCAGACTCGAACCGACGCAAGAGGTAAGATGGCAGTGATCTGTAATGGTGAGCGCTTTAGACAACCCAGGAGCCTCATATATGCACATATAAATCCTTAAGTACTGACAGTCATAATTTTATTTTCTTATAATGTGATTAATGACTTAATGATATAGCTGTGTTGGAGTCTTTTAATTCATTTTGTAATCTGTCTTAAAGACCAAAAATTAAAGCAGTGAACAAATTCAGGTTTTTGAGAGAAATTATGAGAATGAAATGTTGCTGATATCATGGTAACTACTCAATACGTTAGTAGCAGACATTTTTCAATACCATAATGTGTAGTTTCAAGCAATTACGTGACTATATTGTTTACTAGTATGTAAAACAATACCTTTTTAGCTTAATGGCATAGCAGAAGCCAATTTGTTATTACTTTTCACTTATATTTTATTAATTGGATAGCACAATTAAATTATTAAAACACTTTTCTGAATTTCTCTTTATCTGAACACAAATTTATTTTGGTATTTTTTACATTTAAGCCACTTTGCTAAACATTATGAGACAATATAGGCATATCAAGTATGAGTAAGAGAGAAAGATTTTGAAAGATAAATGAGGAAATGCAAGTAATAAATTATTTAACAAATTGAACTAAAATTACTTCCATGGCTTGCCATGTAAAATTTAGTATTTTTTAAAAACAAACAAAACCAACATCTTGTGTGTCATTCTCAAAGACTGAGACAGAGTGTGTGTATATGTGTGTATGATTTGGATGGATTTTAACGTAGCTTTAACAATTTTTCAGTCATATCGCTATGATGTCTGCACTGTGGCAGTTTATAGTGATGTCTAGCACTTGGGCATCATGTCACATACATATAACATGATGCCTACCCAATCACATTATCCTGACACCAGGCTGACCAGTCCTAACACTATCCTCTTAATGCTGAGCGCCAAGCAAGGCAGCTGTTAGTACCATTTTTGTAAGTATCTGGGATGATTTGGTAAGGGATCAAACCAATGACCTCACGTACCTGAGGCATCATCAAAGAGAAACTTCCATACAGTTTGGCCGAGAATCACTATATTGTGTGTCGTTTTCATACGCTGTTAAAATGTATGTGATGTACTAATAATTACTGGCAAATTTTTTATTTGGTATATTTTCTTAAAAATCAAAAATGCTTCCATGGATACCGTCATTGGGACTCAAAATTGCATACTTCACTTGAAAATGTTTACTACAGGTTCAGCCTATTTCGGTTAATTTCTACCATTGGATTAAGAGGAAACTGAGATGCAGATGAACAGATGGATGAAAAAATTAACATAAACACAGAAAAAGTTTGCTAATGTTTGCAACATCTGCCATATTGAAATCACTGTCCCTTGCTTTCCCAAACAGGCTGATTTTGGCATCTTTCAGTAGGTACAATATCTCAAACAGATACTATTGGCATTTTATTCAGTGTGATGTGTCGAATTTTGAAAACTCTTAGAAGTATTGGTTCAATGAATTGCACCAAAGTCAACTTAATTAAAGTAGAAAGGGCTAGAGACAGTTATATGATTATTTCCATTTCAGCTCTGAACGTCAAAGGAAATTCGTTCCGCATAACGTAACTTGACCGAGTCACCTGCTATGGTACAAGAGTTTGGCATAACACTCTTCCAAAGATCAACCGGTTAAAAGGGGAAGCTCGTAAATAATTGATTGTTCAAAGGAACGTTAATTACGGCATGATTAACTGTTTTGTCAATCAAAAATTTTACGTAGAAGATTTAGGAATCAGTAGATTCTGATTGGATACTGAAAACTTAAGGGCGTAACTCTGTAAGGAATTAAGGAGTTTTGCTTTGGAAAAATTCTACAGTCTTCAATCCTTCTTGCGAGAAGTTAGAAGGGACTCCGGGCTAACGTAAAAGTACATTTTTTCCTGTTATTGAGTAAAGGGACAGAAAGTCGTCTCAGACTATACGTTGGAGGTTCGTGGAAACAAATAAGAAACGGCAAAGGCACGCAATCTTAGTTTTCCGATTTTTATATGCTATTTCATTTGTTGATTTATTTGCAAATGTATTGATGTTATGATGCAGGTATATATCAGTTTATTGTTCAGGATTTTAGTGAAATGTTAGTCACGACATTTTATTTGTTGATTTTCTAGTTATCAGTTCATTGAGAGAATTGACAAGATTGCATGTAATTGAATGTTCATTGGGAGGATTGACAAGATTACATGTAATTGGATCTTCCATATATAAGAGTGCTTAGGAATTTCGAGAATTAAGCTTAATAAATAATGGGTAAGGTTTCGTAGATTTATGAATTAATTCTCTATCTAGTATGACATATATTTACTGTATAATGGTATACTAGTTCGTAATATTTAATTGATCTATTGAGTGTATATTCATATACTAGTTCGTAACATTTAATTGATCACGTAGACTGTTTTAGAATAGTTAGATTTGATGGGCTAAACCATATGTAATTTAACACTACTAGAAAGTTTAATGTAAGAAGTCAAGGGGTGTTAAATGCGGACATTTAGGTGTTAGCCGTGAAGTGGAATGTAATATTCCCCGCTAGCGTGACCCGAATTCAGGTCATGACATGTAATGGCCCTCTGTGTAAACATTGGAATTAGTGAACGTGAGTACGACAGAATTATGCATTTTTTTCTGAGCTAATTAAGGTAAAACTATAAATATATACTTGGAAATGTGACCTATTGTCTATTACGAGACATTTTATTTATTTAAGGAAACAGCTTCCTTAATTTTCCTGAACATTCACGAAGCTTCCTGAAATTTTTTGGAAATTCCTATACCAATTCCAAGCACCAGAGCAAATTCTGTGCAAGGAGTCTAGGTCTAGAGACGATCTGCAAAACTATTCAAGTTTCGACTGGTAAGAATCCAAGTCCAGACGACTAGACAAAGGTTGGCAGAGCAGGGACGAACGGAAGATTCGATGTCTGGATAAGATAGGTGATGAGATCGTTCATGGTTGATATAAAGGTCACATCTATTAGGCAATGATGAAACTGAATTTATTCTGTCACTGACAAGTAATAGTAACAGTAAAGAAAATGTGTAGTTTTTTATTTGAGTACATGTTATTACAATTTTTTTTTTCTTTTGTAACCAAGAAAGTGATTTCTTCCATTTGAAATTATGTTGCTGAATTGATTAAATTTTTATATTTGTATATTAAAAGAGGGCTCGTTGTGTTTATTTCTTCAATTCACTTGTTCAGAGATCTGCATCCTCCTTTCTATCCATCCACACTGGAAAATTACACTGCAGGAGGTCATTCCCTAGTAATGAATCGTAGTGGAAGAGGTTAGTGTGTTTTGAACGCCACCAATTTATCACATTCAGTCTTAAATTTAATATCGTGTCTATTTTAATAACATAATTTTATATGTTTGCATTCACCAAAATTGGTTTATTATCTTTAACACTTTATTGATTTCATCTTTTCATTATCATGGGCAGTTTCCAGTTTATTCGGTGCAAGTCAGTTATAAGAAAAAGACAAAACATTAGCTTTCGGAGCAGGCTAATTGCTTTTATTAGATGAGAAAACCTAGAATTAGTTCATAATCAATAAAATGAAATCAAAGTCAATGAAGAAAATAATGAAATTATTAATTAATATTCTAGCCTAAGACTTTTGTCAAGTTTTCTTCCAAATAAAATTTGTAATAATCAAACAGTTTTTGCAGTAAAAACTTTACAATATTTATGGATATAAAACAACAGAACATACAAACCATATTTAAATGTCATGATGTCTCTAAAGTTCTGAAAATAACAAGTAATGCAAGTAATGCAAATGTGAATATTTATTTACAAACTATTCAGTTATATGTAAAATATTGCACAGACAAATGAATAATTATTAATGCAAATAATAGTTATGTCTTGAAGACAGCAAAGTTTATTTTACACTGAGAGAGTTAGCAAACTTATTCTATTACTCAATAAAGGAATCTATATCTCTTGCATTTGAAACAACTGTATTTTATCCAATATGTGGGTTTTTGAGTTTCATTTTTGCCGATATACATATTAAAAACTCTTTGCATCAACATAGCTAGATGAAGGTTGTTAGTCTGTCACACGCCCGTTCCCACTGAAAAAAGCAACAACACAAAACACAAATGTACAATCACTTCTCACTTTAAATTTGACCACTGTTTTATTCTTGTGCATGTTTAATGGGTATCAAACACAGAATTTAGTTTTGGTGCCCTTTCAAGGAGTCTTGGAGCAACCGCCTTCCCCCAACACTGGACATGACCTAGCTGGCATGATCATATTGTTTCCTGCAATTTGAGATATTTGCACAGAATTGTACACGTTTGAAAATGCAAAAGTTTACATCAATTAAAAAGACTGACCATTCTGAATAATTTCTTATACATGGCATCCAGTGTAACTGGTGGAGGAAGAACGAAGAACCAAATACCTATGGGAAGCCACTGGCAAGTTTGTATTTTTTTTTCTTTATCTTTGGGCATTAAAATTATTCGATCCAAATTTTTCGAAATGGCAATATCTGGTACTAAGTGGATTGTCAAACCCCTCAGTGATTATATAAGTAGAGAGTCAGTTCTTACCATGTGTTGCATACCATTTTGGGTTCTCGTGTGGGGACATTTTATGCATATATGAGTGCTATAATTATCAATGCATAGGAGGACATTGGCTGTTTGAGATGAGAGGGTATCACGGGCCTCCCTCAATGTACAACACAACTGAATATTGTTTATAATGTCAAGAACATTACCAACATTATTCATCATACATTATACGATATGTTTTCCATTTGTTTTTTATCAAACTCGTACAAGCGCTTCTCTTTCAATCTTCAATACTAATAAATGTTTACAAGACGGTGACACCGGTCTAATTTTAATTACATGTAACTGTTAGAAACATCATAGAACAGAATCGAGCAACAGCTTTCAAGGCAGTAACGACAAATTTTATATTTGTATCATAACTGGTAGAGTAAAAGTTTGTTCTGGTCGAATAAAACATTTAGTACTTGCCTCACTTAGTGAATATTATATTTTTTTTTTCACTGGAGATTTTTCAAACCCTCTATAAAAATACCAATAAAGTTATAAATTTCGCATTACAAATTTAAAAACGTAACATGTTGGATATTATTCGCAAACAATAAATCTCCCTAGAGTGAAATGGAAATTGCTGCATCAAGCCAAATGGCTTGAAGTAATGTCTTTTATTCTCCTACATGACAAAATAAAATACGTGAACCCTATCTAGTTTTAAATATTTGAATTTATGCCAGGCATGATTCTTCGGTTCCTGCTTTAAGTCACAATAAAGATAAAAAAATAAATAAATAAAAGTCATATTAGTCAAAATGTAGGTACATGGTCTGGCATTTTTTTGATAAGATAATTGTAGCATGTTATTATTCAAACGTATAAAGACACATAAATACAAAGACCCAATATGTGTTCCTTCCGCAGGTATATGGTTTGCCAAAATAAATATTAAATTCTTTGGAAACATGAGCGGTCGAGTGGTCTAAAACGCTCACCGTTACAGATCACTGCCATTTCACCCGTGTCTGAGTCGGTTCGAGTCTCGAGTTCGGCAAATGTGGTTATGTAAGAAATCTTGCCGGTAGCTTTTCGTGGGTCAGTGGTTCTTTACAGGTTCTCCCAGGTTCTTTCTTCACCATTAATACATGTCTAGCCATCACTACAAATTGCCACACTGCAGGCATCATAGCGATATGACTCATAGTTTTTTTAAAAGCTATTTTAAAATCCAAATCACACAAATACCCCCAAAACACACACACACACACACACACAGAGTACTGATAGACGTCTTGCTTGTTCTAACAGAGGTATATGGACCAAATAAACAATTATACTTTTTAATATTATTTTTATTTTTATTTATTCATTTATCTCAACCTTTATAAAACTCTATAGATTTGAAGCACATGATGCAGCAGTGCCAATCTGTTTGAGAAAAGAATTTAAATGTGCACTCTAATTTTAAATCATGTGTAATTTAATTAGGCTTGGTATCATGTCTGCTTTACATTAAATTTTGAAATACTGCTTATGGAGGGGAATGATATCCACCCACCATTTAGCATGTACATCGGGGCTAAAAAAACCAGTCATTGGTATCTCCATTAACACTTGCCCAGCTCCAATAATCAGACAGACTTCATAACTATAGAAATCATTGCCATCCTAAGTGTCAGCAGCCAGTATCTGCAGAATAAAAGATGAACCTAGCAGGGAATTAACCATTTTAGGTTTTCTAGGTAGGCTGTTTTCTAAGCGTGCACTTGTAAAACTTCCTTGTTACGTGCCTTTAACTATGACATAATGCTCGTAACACGGTCCAATGTGCCAATCAAATCTAATTTAAGAACCATTGATGTAAAGCTGAAGAATCCAGCTGTAAACAGTTGCCTACCTGAAAAAAAGACTCATGTTGTGAAAGACACCAAAATACTTCTACTGGTGCCACTTACTTGAAGAAATTTAAGAGTGAAAGGTTAAAACAAAAGTTGTTCACATTGCAGTGTTTTTAAACTGAATTGTGGGAGTTTATGTGCATCAATAGTTGTGAAATTCATATATATTTTGCATGACTGATGTAATGGAAGAATCTCTGTATCTGCTTTGTAATGAATCTAGAGATATAAACAGCTACTGGATAATAAATTATTTCAAAACTTAACAAATATCCATGGACAGGTAGTCTGGGCTTTAAATGATTTAAATTCATTTTGCTACTAAAGTAACTTTAATGTTCGTTCAAATAATGAAAACAAAATATTTGTGGCTAAGCTAACAAACCCCTCAATCTCAAATTCAAAATCTCAATCATAATAACATCAGTTAAAAGTAGCATTGTGAATAACGGAAACCAAAAGTGAAAAGAAATAATAGCCATAATTGATATTTTGAAAACAACTGGGTCTTCAGTTTACTACTCGGTAAATGATTATGCAAACAAATTGTGACCTATGGTAGCAACTAACTGATCCATTAAAAAAAATTAAATTATAATGCTGCATCATATGCAAATAATAAAAAGAGTGGTCATGCAATACCTACTACTGGTTGGTGGTCATTATGGTTTAAGTTTCAGCTCGATATTCCTGTCTCAGGGTCGTATTTATCCATTTGCTGTGATGGTATGAGGTTTTTCAGACAAGTCGTCTCAATCAAAATAGAGGTATGCAAATGCTAAAAATAAAAGTAATTTAATTTTGAAGCCAGGACAGCTTCGTACAAATTTGAGTTACATACACTATTCTTGCAGTTGCAAGGATGGTTGACCCAAAGATCAGAGTACAACTTGTATCAATTTATTCCATACTACTGCAGATTTATAGATAAGCTGTGAATTTTTATATATTTTAAGCAAACTGACTTAAAATCCAGGAGAGAAATTGTTCCATGTGTTGAGAACACAGCAGTTAGGTATATATTGCTCTTGCCGTATGTACAGTCTTTACTTCGTTATGGGAAAGTTGAAATGGGATTAAAATGAAATATTCCTTTAATAAAATTAATAAAAATATATTAATACTGAGGAAAGTGCTTAGATAGCTTCATTTCATTCAAGGTACTTCTCATCCTTAAAACCAGTTTTGGCATTCCTAGCTTCCAGTACATTCCAGTCAACTAAAACAACAGATAGAATTAATCTCTCTCTCTCTCTCTCTCTCTCTCTCTCTCTCTCTCTCTCTCTCTCTCTCTCTCTCTCTCTCTCTCTCTCTCTCTCTCTCTCTCTCTCTCTCTCTCTCTCTCTCTCTCTCTCTCGTGTCCTAGTGGTTAGAACGTCCGACTCAGATGCGGGAGGTCGATAGTTCTCTACCCGGCTTCGTCATACTAAACACTTTTTTAAAAAATGGTACAAACAGCTGCCTCGCTAGGCGCTCAGCCTAAAAAGGTTACTATTAGAATTGGTCTGCATGGTGTCTAAATAATGTGATTGGGTGTAACATCATGTCAAATGTGTGCGACATGATGATCTGGGGTTCGATATCACTATAGACAGTCACACTGTAGACATCGTAGCGATATGACTGCAAAATTGTTCAGTTATACGACTGGCACTTTTTAAAGCTACATTAAAAAGCAATATCACACACACGCACGCACGCACGCACACATTCACTTTAGCAATTCAAGACCTAAATTAATGAAATGTTAATCGCAATCGTTTTTAGGGTTTTGCTATGTTGAATCTTTACAATAAGCTACATTTATAGCAAATTATGCTATGGGTGGAGTTACTAAGAAAGTGGGCATATTTATATTGACGATGACTGACGTCAACAGTATGTAATACATATCAAAATATAAGAAGCAATTGAGTAATTATATAAAGAATCTTAATTAAAACAACAAAAATAAAATATCTGTAGTTTTCTTACAACTTAGAACAGCTATTGTTCTTATTGTTAATTTAAATGTTCATGAATGGTATTCCTCGTTGAGAAATCGGAATTTAGGATGTGTAATCTGCCCATTCATATAAATAAATGTACACCGCACAATGACTTGAAATATTCATGCAAAGGCCTAACATGAATTTATGATTGAAATGCGACAAGCATTATACACATATCAGATTGTATTTACTTCAGATTTTATTGACCTCAGATTTATGTCATGAAGTTTCTCTAATAAATCCGATATAACATTGTACGTGAAGTTTTTATCAGCATAGTGCAAGACAAGATCCACTAAAATAAAAAAAAAAAATATTTTGTATGAGAAACTATATTGTCTTTTGTGTCATAAATGATCCATGGAATAAAAACAGTACTAAAGTTATAAGTGTGGTAATGTTCAAGCAAATCCAGAAAATTCAGAAGTCATCATTATAATAATAATTAAAATATGGGTGTTATATATATATATATATATATATATATATATATATATATATATATATATATATATATATATATATATATATATATATATATATATATATATATATATATATATATATATATCGTGAGCAAAGCTTCAAAAGTATTAAAGACAGTCGACACTATTTTACTGCTTTATACATTATTTATTCAAAAAAACTCTTAAGTGACTGCACCATATGTTTTCTGTCTGCAAAACTGGAGAACAAAAATGGCCACTAGTTTAAGCAGGACTGATAAGAAGACATAACCTGTTTCAAATATCCTTCGGGGAAATATGAAGCAAGAATTCTAATTAAATACTTTTTCTTTACCTTGAAAGCCTTCTTAATTTCTGACCTAACAAATAAAGAAGCATATTGCATATAAATACGACTTGCAGAAAGCTGTCATTCAGCCGAGATCATGATTCTGTCGTGATCAAGAGTTTAAGCAATTTAAATAATTTATGTAGAAATTATTTTACCTTTCCAATAAGGTAAATACGACGTTAATTGTATTCATTGATAGAACAGTGCTGACGCATCCACACATTAAAAATCACCAACTCGTATGCATTTCAGAGAATGAAAGTTATATTATTTCCCATCGTCAAAGCTAATTATTGTATCACCCAAATACAGTAAAATGAAAGGATACACAGTATGTATGGATGTGTGTGTGTGTGTGTGTGTGTGTGTGTGTGAGAGAGAGAGAGTGTGTGTGTGTGTGTGTGTGTGTGTGTGTGTGTGTGTGTGGAGAGAGAGAGAGAGAGAGAGAGAGAGAGAGAGAGAGAGAGAGAGAGAGAGAGAGAGAGAGAGAGAGAGAGAGAGAGAGAGAGAGAGAGAGAGAGAGAGATGTACTTACATGCTTATAACAACCGAGATGATCCAAGTACAACAGGGATGTAGATTTTATCCCGCGCTCTAGGTAAAATAGACCAGTGTAAATAGGTTCAGACAAAATCATAAATAAGCCGAGATGTTAAGTCCTTATCAGGAAGGTGAATTGTTCTAATTTATTACTGCGCAAAGAATGTGGGTAATTGGTTTTACTTATGAAGTAATATATTTGTACATGTACACATTTCAAAATGTGTACATGTACAAATTTACATTACTTAAAAATGTTGATGCGTCACGTAAATTTTCAAAATGTGTACATGTACATATCTCTATTATATTAATATGTTGATGCGTTACGTACACTTTTCAAAATATGTACATGTACAAAATAATGTTACTTTAATGTTGTATTTTGGCGGCTGCTATCGGCCATCGGAGGGAAGACTCGACTGATATAGGAAATATTTATTTTATTTTGTACGTCTTGGTACTTGCGAGGACTCGAGATTTATCGGGCGTCGATACCAATATCAGGAAACCGAGCAGCGAGAGGGGAGGTTCGCAGCCAAGGCTGTAAATATTCGTGTATGTAGGCCACCTGACACGTCACAGTTCACTTCTAAAGTATATAACTTACAACTTTTTTGCACTGAATCAGCACAATACGTGAAAACTATCGTCTTTACTGAGCACGATCAGTTGACTTGCTGAACATTAATGTGCCGCCTAGTCACATTCTGTAATGACTTAAGAGACGAGCTCAAAACAAAATTCTATTAGTATCTAGGGTAAGATATTTGTGAACTAGGACATTTATGATTCAAATTCAGTGCGGCGGAGAGAAGACTCGACTGTGAGCAAAAGGAATTGATTCTAGTGATTATCTGGAATGCGGGGAGGGAAACGGGATGTACTTCCATAACTTTGCTATATATGGACTTTGAAGTGGTATCGTTATTGAAATGTGAAGATTATATAAATTGTTGAGAGAGAGAGAGAGAGAGAGAGAGAGAGAGAGAGAGAGAGAGAGAGAGAGAGAGAGAGAGAGAGAGAGAGAGAGAGAGAGAGAGAGACTTAACTTAATTATTTATATTAAATGAATAAATCAAGCTTTAAACGAAAGTCATATATTTTGAAGAATGCAGTGTTGACATTGCCATTGACTTTTAAATTCAATTTCTAAAATTCATATTTTATCTCGTGAATTAGATCCATTGTTTCACTATGTCGTACGCAGGGTTGATTAAGCATTTAGGTAATGCTGGAGATTTGGAAAGTTCTCTATAAATACAATTAAAAGAGAAGCCATACAAAAGTAAGTTTGTGGAAAAGCAGTTTTTATTTTGTGGTTATTTTTTTCGATTCAGAGAAACGCAATAACTGAAAAGAAAGTGATAAAAATGCTCACGTTTCAGCTGTAGACATGTATAGGTGTACTTAATGTAGATATATTATTTTTTGTTCTTTCAGCAATCCCAACTCACTTGCGAACACAGGACGCGAGCTTTTGACTTCTGATAATTGGTTTTCTAACCTTAGAGAGGAATACTCAGTCTGCCTGAGTTGTATTTGATACAAATATTGGTACCGATGTTTTCGTTAAAGAGCCGCTCTTTCTTCGTCATTTTTACAATAATGAGGAAATTGAAAAGGCAAAGGTCGCTTTTTAGTCTTAGAGCAGATATTGAGCACAGCACAGACTGATAAAAAGACAAAAGGGATCAAAGGCCCTGAACAATAAAAAGGACGTGATAAACAATATAAATTACGTAATAAACAATATAAAGGACGTAATAAACAATATAAAGGGTATAATAAACAATATAAAGGATATAATATTAAAGGACGTAATAAACAAAATGAAGTACATAATAAACAATATAAAGGATATAAAAAGCAATATAAAGGACGTAATAAATAAAAAAGTACATAATAAACAACATAAAGGATATAATAAACAATATATAGGACTAATAAACGAGAAAAATGATATAATAAACAATATAAATTACAAAATAAACGATATAAAGGATATAATAAACAATATAAAGGACGTAATAAACAATATAAAGGACGTAATAACAATATAAATAACATTATGAACAATATAAAGGACGTAATAAACAATATAAAGGACGTAATAAACAAAACATAGGATAGAATAAATTTATACATTCACATCAACCTTATGTACTAAAAGAATTCAGTTGCTGCTTATGATCTTAGGAAATTGCCACCAATTAGACAAAACATTATAAATATGAATGTGTTGCTGCACAACTAAATAAAGACCTCCCAAGCGTTATTATTATGTGAAATTCGTCTCAGAAAGACACTACCGTGCTTATACAAGATTTAATAAATCCGACGGTAAGGAAAGAGAACGAAACTGTTGATGATTTATATCGCCTAGTTGGCGCTGATACAGATAAACACTCACCCAACACAAATTAGGCTATTAAAAAAGAGATCGGTTTAGAATTGGACAACATTGTGAGTAAATTACAGGAAGTTTTGTAGAATGCTAGAATTGTGCAAAGTTTATAGAAAACAACTTGTCGCCCCAAGTAATGCCCAATGATACAACTATTGTACAAATATGATGAATGTGACTGGGATGGATCATTCATATACTGATGACTTAAATTTGCATTAATAGAAATCTAAGGAACTCATTTACTAATTAGTTATACGGCTTGACCTTACACCATCGAATATAGTCTATGCCGTATAATAAACAATCATTTACATGTTGATGCTTTTTGTGAACAATTACATGCGAAACATTTATATGCATCCTTTTGCGTCCCTGTGTCCTTCCGACATATGCATTGGTTGATAATTGCTAATTCCTGGACCGAAGAGATACTTCTTAGAATGTTTAATATGCTAAGAAAATCCAGTGAATAACAAACAAATGATGCCAAGTCTGGCTTGATGGGTGATCTTGAGAACTTGCATTTCCTTTCTCCAGGAACACTGTCTGCGTGAATAAGACCTATATTATTTATAATTTTGGCACAAAGCAAGGGAGCGGTTTCTTTTAATGATAGGCATGACCCTTTGATATGGAGGCTTTTATATCTTCAGGGAAGAAAGATAGTATCAGGGGTGTGGGCAAGTAGTCCGCTTTCCAGCGGTGTATCAGGGTTCTGCAACGTTTCCTTTAAAAGAGACAAATTGACTCTGCCTTTTAGCAAATATACCACGCGATGGTATCTATTCGCTAAAAAGTTTTCTTTTATAATATTTGCATCGCAGCGAGGTTAAAAAAAGTATACACGAAGTATTTAACATTATAAAGCTCGGTGGTGGCAAGCCGATCTCTTTGCAACAGCGCATAAGAGTGGCTGAGTTGCTGTTAAAACAAAATACAGATATACCTCTGCGACCAACAGATGGTCCAACGCGATCATTTATTTGATAAAAAAGAAATCTTTTGCTCATCACACCGCCGTGCGAACACTCCCGCATATCACAGAACATTTGTTTGCATTCAATAAATTGACAAAATTTAACAGTAAAAATATAAATAAAAACAACATAAAAGATACAATGACTGGAACAAAATCATTGCAATCAGCTTTCTGGAAAAAATATTCATATATGGTCAATGAGGAGTAAACGAATCTTATTAAATGTATACAATTCATATTCTTCAGATTGGATATAATTTTCCATGTATAACGTGGGATTGGTGTAAAGGCTAAATATGCCTTAAAAGAATTTGGCTCTGATAATGTCCCATGAAGCCCCTGTGATAACATAAATTAATTAGCCAAATTTTATTAATTATTTTAATATCAAGTTTAACACATCCTCTATGAAATTATAAATGACAGCAAATTACCATGAGCTGGCTCGTAATGCACGACTATGATATTTTCTCCTTACCGAGATAAATACACGTTATCCACAATCGCGTGATATGTCAAATGAACTTCGTTCAGAGATAGACTAATTTATTTACGAAGAAGAATTTTGGAGGCAGACAGAAACTGAAATTGACAGACCTCCATTTAACCTCGACCCAGTAGTTCCCGTTTGGTCAAAGCTTTTATTCCAGGAAATCTTTTACATGATTTACACAAACGTTTCAAAGACGTCAGAGATGAATTTTTTGTCGAATACGCAGCCCATGTCTTTCATATTGAATAGCAAGATCCACCACGACGTGAAGATCTGTATCGCGTATGTTGGATATCATATTATCTACGACGGGCGAATAATAATGCACGTGCGCAGAGAATCATATTGATATAAGAGTCCAATAAACAATATTTTCTAAGGATTATATTCGTCACAAACGTCGACAATTAAAAGTGTTTGAGATAAACAAGAACCAATATGACAACAACATCGTGATTTTTTTTTAAATGTTTCAGTCATATCACTACAGTGTTTGCAGTATGACAGTTTACAGTGATGCCTAGCATTGAGGCATCATGTCGCAGACGTTCCACCCAGTCACTATTTTATCGAGATACTAGGCCGACCATTCCTTTCACTAACATCCTAATGCTGAGCGTTTAGCTAGACAGATGTTAATACTGGTATTGACATAGTCTGATTAGATAAAGTCTATTCTAATTGTGAAAAATTAAGGACGCTGCGACGATATAAAATTTAACAATGGGAAGCTAATATCCGACAACGTGACGCGCCAATGGCGGATGTAGCTGCCCGTTAAACTGTCAGTTGTTATTGGCACGATCACCAGCGAAATTCTAGACAATTCAAATAAATACATGCATAAGAACAAACAGGCCGATCTCATTAAACATAACGGTCACAATGGGACTCCTGCATCAGTGTTTCCGTCTAAATGTACAATCGAATGTTACCATGGCATTTTAACGGCTATATCGCTCGCGTTATGGCGATCAAACCTGTGCCAGCATGTTTGGTTTTAAATGATTTTCCAGATGAAGGTGATGAATTTTAATGGCCCTCGATAAGACGTCTTCCTACGAAAAAATAACACAATCAACAGCTCATTGAAGCACAAAAATACTTAGACAATGATATTGTCAATAAATCTTCACGGTGGCGTCAGCGGTTTCATATTTTACACACACACACACACGCGTACGCACGCACACACAAATTAGAAACCAACCCCAAAGTGATTTCTTGAAGTCGTTCAATAGTTTTCTGTTGAATATGTTAATGGATGTCTCTGGAATACATATAATAACGTCGACGAGATTGTCAGCGTTGCTGTGGTTTCACGTTCCCAGCCAATATTCTTGGACGATGAGAGTGTCAACCATACTTCGAACGGTCACCCTTATTCATGATCCGGTCAGGGTATCCATTAACAGACCACATCTCCACAAAGATGTCACTGGGTGTGCCTGAATTGTACAGGATTTCCATTAACAGACCACTTCTCCGCAAAGATGTCACTTTGTTGGCCTGGATTGTACAGTTTAGAGTCAGATCGTCATCCCGTCGATCAGCTTGCACGTCAGAAATGTTATTATCTAAAGGGCGGAGGATAATCTGGCTAAACCATTCGAGCGATTAATTTATTCAGTGCTCATATCCACGACAGTGACTTGATCCTGTTAATTCATTGGCTTGCCGCCAACATGAGATTTTGACGACATCGCTCAACAATATTATAGTTTCCTTTGATGGAATGGCACTAACACGTAGATACCTTTTCGCATGGGACAAAAATATATTCTGTACGTGATCCTTTGAATGAAATTTGTACCGTTTTAAAAGACATGTCAGAAATTTTCCTCACAGAGCTGTTTTACAACAACGTCCACGGGATTGCACGCGGTGATCAAAGACAACCACCAATATCCTCCGGAGATTCTTCGCAAGATTGGTTACGTGTTCACATTTATCATTACGAAGAAATCGATAATGATTATTAAAACAAAGATGAGCTGTTACGACAGTAAAAACGCACATGCGTTTGCAATCAGACTTTATTCAGTGTGAACAGTTACGTAAACCTATCACAGAAACCAGTACATAAAAGCAACATTTTATTAGCATGGATTCCAATTAATCTGGTTATTTCGCGACGTCAAATACCTTATAAAGGTTATTTACTGTATTAATAAATTTCAACCTTTACTCAAATCCAGATGAAACTAATATAGATAAAAGAAGCCCTTCTATCCTCCTTAATTATGCATATATTTTGTATGCAGGACCATTTTTAAAGGCCAGTGGTTTTCTTCTTTGTTGTGATACTTATATTCGTGGATTATAGATAAGCTGGCTATAAAGCTCCTTTCCGCATATTGCCGAAGTAGTAAGATAGGAAGCGGATCCTTAACCAAATGCGGATTCTGGACCAGAGACCTCTGACCTCAGCGACCCCCACTCCGAGGATTAGTCGGATAAAGAATAAACATTTTTTTGCTAGAAATGTCATATTGAACAATATTATATAAAATGTATAATAATTCTGTACGATTTGTTGGAGTTGATCTAACAAACATATTTTATAAGATATTCGATTCAGGAAAATCAGTCTCATGCTATACTGGTATAAATCCTAACTTAATAAACGACTGTATTAAAAAAGTTGGTTACCAAATTTGACCAAATGGGTCACTACGGTTGTTCGCAACTAAAAATGAAGAACGAATACGAGGCTTGTCAGATGATTTGATGACATTTATTGACAATATCGTTGATATTTTATTTGATAATGATATTGCTAAACTAAAAGAAAAGTAACTCAGAGGGCTGTCTATTTCAGTGCAAATACCTGTCTCATGGTCCACATGCACTTTATAAGACAAATGTATCCAGCGACATTCTTTCTGAATGTCCTTGTATGGGGTACTCTTCGTGAGGTCACAAGGTCGCGAACTCACATCATCCTGCTGTTTACTTTTAGACGATACAAACGGCATAAACACAACCCTTGCGAACTCCTATATTGCTAAACAACATACTACCAAGTTCAATGAGAATACATATAAACTAATTTTATGGATGACACAACATAAACTTATCCTAGGGGACGGCACATCTAAATTTACCCTAAGTGACGAAATATACATAAACTTATCTTAAGAGACAGCACATACATAAACGGGGGATTTACCTACATCCAACATATTTTTTTCATACTCTAACCATGAAAACCTCAAGATAAGTGCAAAATTACACTCATCAAGTGATTATATCATGGGATAGTGTATCTTTTATGTTGGGGTTTGCATTCCCAATTAAATAATTTTTGGTAATCAATAATCCAGAACCATACCTACCGACATTTGCTAGTGATGGGAATCAAACCACATACCTTCAGTACGACAATCTAACATTCCTGCAGTGAAATCTGAAATATTACATTTATACAGAAAAACTAAATCTAAAAACAATTACGTCTATTTGTACAAAAAAACGAAAGAATTAATACAGCACCTGTGTACATTACCGTCTATTTATATAGGAAAACGAAAGCTTTAATCCAGTGGCTGTGTATATTATATCAGAAGACTCTGCAGTCTGAAAAATCAAGCCCTATACAAATGTTGAGATTCATGGAATTGCGTTTCGGCATGGCTGAAGATTCTGTCATTCAGACAGAAAGACAGAACGTAATCACTTGACAAATGTAATCTTACGCAGTCGGAAATCATTTCCGTTCGAAGCATATAGCTCTACCTCACAGACAAACGGATAACACATGTCCTGGTCTACGTTCGATTTTAAACTAGCTGTAAAGGTATTATGTCCCACTTTGAAATAAAATAGCTAACTGTGGAAAATTACAAGTAATTTTGTAAACAAACTTTAACATTTCGTCGTAAATTCATAAATAAATTTCACAATCACCTAACGCTAGTGTATTTATACCATCTTCGTCATATCTTTCGTCATCAAAATTACTTAGTCTACGTTTGATAATCGTATCCGGTTCGAGTTTGTGACGATTTGTTCGGATGATCTTTGTTTTGATAAAACTGATATTTTTTATTTAATTCTCCTTTAAAATCATCCAATTTCATGCACTTTTTCAAGTACCTACGAGGAATAACTTTTGCTTTTTTCTCAGTTTATTATCATTTAATATCAAACCGTACACCTTACCCCTTAATCCAACAAACTCTTACACTCGCACAAATATATATTCATCCTTAAATTAACCAATAACTATTTTTATTTATAGCATCATGGAATCCGTTACTCGCTGCATAATCTGATAAATCAAATAGATTTTTAATATTGTAAATATCTTCATATACATTCTCACATTTTATATTATTAACTAATATCAGTGAAAAACAACTCTTAATCTGATCAGTTTCTTAGTAAAATTATGATGAAAGTCGTACATTAGCCAATTTGATATATCAAGCACAGCTGCATCAACATAAATCAATTTATTTAACTTTAAATTTGTTTTCGTCGTTGTATTGCAACAAGATTTTCATTAAATATTTTCATACTGACAAAGCAATCATCGGTAACTAATTTACTTCTGCGATTTATATCATTAACAATCACTATCTATACTCGCTTTCGAAAATTCTACATTCTCTTACCAAACACCGAGTTGTTCATCAATATGAATTAGGTTAATATATTCCGCCATCCACCTCGACTTATTACATTCAAGTACGCGATGGACTTTTCTCAGAATTAGTCCAGCATCTACTGCTTGTTTGAAATTTTTGTAATGTTTTACGTAATTTCTTTTATTTAGCAAATTTGGAACTAACAATGTAACTTTCTGCTGTTGTCCTTGCTCGTTATTTATGTGATAGTAAACTGTAATCTATCATCATAGATTGCGCACAAAATGGGTAGCCGTTATGTAGATGGTGTAAAGAACTAGGGTAATCTAGATCTACTTCAACAAGGTATCAAATATCGGAAGTATTATTATTAATTTTTCTTGGTAAATCTTTTACAGTTTCTTTAAGAAACTGATCTTAGGGTATCCAATGAAATCCACCTCAGGGAATTGATTCTGACAAAACACAACCATAGAAATTCATATAATCTAGATAAACAATATGATTGGATAGGAGATTTTTGTCATAGTTCTTTAGATACTTATTATTAGGTACTGAATAGTTTTAATAACGCTAAACCTTTTTCAATTAAATTAAGCGTATATATATATATATATATATATATATATATATATATATATATATATATATATATATATATATATATATATATATATATATATATATATATATATATATATATATATATTAAGAGATCCAGTTCTATTTTGATTCTTTATTTGTAGGGCGTTCACGACAGTCCAGGAGCAGAATAATGCCAACAAGGATATAGTACATAATTGCTGTAGCTTACTCATGGAAAACTTTTTTAAATATTTGTAAGTAGTAATACATCTATTTTCAAATATAAATTTTTATAATCACCAAATGTTTTCCAACTATACTTATTCCAAATATTTTGTGCATATTTGTACTCATCGTCTGACACATCTTCATTTTTGGGTTGCAAGTAAAACTTCTCTTTACCGGGAATGCATATTTCATCAAATGTTTACCAGTTGAAGAGATAATCATACAGAGTTATACCATTTTTGTCACATCGACATAGTTTTCACCAAAGAAACTTCGTACATTACTGAAACTACTACAACCTTTTACAAGCTAATCTAATAATGCTGCCATAAATTGCAGACCGACAATAATGTCATTTTCCGAGCGTGACTGACATAAACTTTTCAAAATTATTTGGTATACATTTTATAATATTATTTATTTTTAGGTTAGATTTAATTTATATATAGTATATTTATATATTATATATAGTACCTTTAATTAACAATCAATTAGAGATATAAAATCCCAATAGTATAATGACAGAAATATTGAGATAAATTAGAATAACGGCGGAAGAGCAAAAACGTATCACGTAAAAAACTTATATTCTGCAAATGCACTTGTATTGGCTATTTATATAATATCTAATCAAATCTGTAGGAAAACCAACGCCAGATAATACAGGCATGACCAAATGCTTAGAAAATATTTTATTTATACTTTGCTTTGAGATTAAATTCCAACTGAACAAAGAGGATACAGAGTCAATAATTCGATTACCGATGACACTATCGAAAACTTATCATTGCAAAATGAGTGTCAACCTCATCCAGTACTTTATTTATATGAGGTAAATGATCGCGGAATAATTCAACATAAATATATTTTTTTAAAAATTGCTGGAAATTAAGTTAAAAATGGATATTAATACTGGAAATTTAGATAAAGATGGATATTTATGTATAAAAGTTAGTTGAACTAAACATATTTTGTTACTTATTAATCACATAAGTTTGTGAATTACATTTTAGGTGAATACAACTCAAATAATTTAGCTATAGATAACATCACTACAATTAAATCTGATAATTTAATAGAAAATTTAGATTTATTTACATATCAAGAAAATACTAAACGAGGGGTTCGTGGTACTGGTAATTTCAAAAATCACAAAAGACATGTGATTTCAGTAAATCTGGAGACTGAAGAAGAAATAACATTTAAATCGAGCACAGCCGCTTTAAATCGATCACAGCCGCTGCAAAATATCATAAAATTAATCCAACTAGAACAAAAGATGTAGCTGACGGCGTACAGAAATCGACAACTTTAATGTTCACATTTGGTAGATTTAATTTCAAATATGACGATCAATAATGTTTCTTAGCTCGGTTTTGGTAAGACAGTTATAACAAAACATTAAAATATCATCTTTATCAAATTGTTTTAAACGAACTTTCATTACGTTGTTTTGCCGTTGTTATAAGTATTCTATCAGAATCGTCCTTCATTACAATAACGTCAACAGAATAAGCACTATAACCCGACAGACATTTTCTTCTAACTGCTCTTATATATATATATATATATATATATATATATATATATATATATATATATATATATATATATATATATATATATATATATATATATATATATATATATATATATGTGTGTGTGTGTGTGTGTGTTTCATGTGTATTGATATTTCCTAAAAAAACAGAAAAAAGTTACAAAATATTTATGAAAAGTCAACAAACATTAAAACATTAGATAAAATGGTACAAATATAAAAAAATGCCAAACTTTAAATATAAAATTGCTCGGAGTTTGACCTATACTAACAGGCAAAATTAGTCGTCTACTAAAATAGCGTCAGGGCAATTAGCTCCGGACAATTTCTTTCAAAACATATTGATTATTTTTCCACAAATTGCGCAATAATTTTCAGCATTTCATGTTCTTTTTTTCTGTTGCTTCATTGATTTTTTTTCTGCTTTAGTTTTATATTTGATACACTATGTTATATTTGTAATTTAAATAAATTTGGCAAAATGACCTGTTAAAAAATTATTTATAATTTTCCCCAATTTTGTGCAATCTTATCATTAGCGTTAGGAAAACTGTAAAATAAATTTTAAAAAATCTGAATTTTTATTCAGCTGTCGAATAAACATCACGCAATAATATCCACAGGCTGATGTTCCAATAGGTTAAAGTTGATTGGACGAATAATTTATTACTTTCGTAAGCGTTCTGCTGCTATATTTTTATTCCGTCGCTCGAAGGAAGTCTAAATAAATCAAAATAATTGCTTCCGTAGACTCTGCTACCCAATGTGTACCAGAGCAGTCGTTAAAATTTCGTATATATATATATATATATATATATATATATATATATATATATATATATATATATATATATATATATATATATATATATATGTAATATGTATATATATATATATATGTATATATATATATATATATATATATATATATATATATATATATATATATATATATATATATATATATATATATATATATATATATATATGTAA
The DNA here is from genome assembly GCA_016746295.1 of Potamilus streckersoni. Lineage (NCBI taxonomy): Eukaryota > Metazoa > Mollusca > Bivalvia > Unionida > Unionidae > Potamilus > Potamilus streckersoni. The sequence goes on from JAEAOA010000502.1 coordinate 859,241, forward strand.
TATGTATATATATATATATATGTATATATATATATATATATATATATATATATATATATATATATATATATATATATATATATATATATATATATATATATATGTATATATATGTATATATGTATATGTATATATATATATATATATATATATATATATATATATATATATATATATATATATATATATATATATATATATATATATATATATATATATATATATATATATATCACACGAGCTAACCGCTTTGGTTTAGCTTATCAAGTATTTCAAAATTACTTCACATCAAGTTCTCGGCAATGTTAGTCCTCGGCTTTTTCCCAGTAGATTTTGCTGTAGAGTTCCCGCTACTCTCGCCAGCAACGGTCCTATAAATCTACCTTTGTTTTTCATGATCTTTCTTTTAGCTCTTTTTCCTTTTGTCCTTATAATTTTATCAGTCCACTTAAAAGTAGCAAATGTGGTACTATCGACATAACATGCTAAAATTTTCTTTACAACACTGCCACGGATAATGCCACTGCCCTAAACAGCCTTTTTCATTGCGTCAAATACTGCTCCAGATTTTGCTGCTAGTCCTAATGGTATTACCGTTCTGGCCATAACAGATAGTGCCTGACCAAAAATCCGCCATTTGTTTCCATCGCCGTTATTTGTGTGGCACTTAAATTCAAAACAAAAGGTCTCCTCTGTTATACTTATTTGCTTGGGTTTTTTTTGTTAACATTTATTTGTTAAAGCACCTTTAGCGTCAGGGTTGATTTTTAATGATACCTGCCTCTTTTTTGCAACAGCAGATGTCAATGTTTTAATTTGACTATCAGTCAAATATGTTTTTTAAAACATATTTTTTTGGCATTATATATATATATATATATATATATATATATATATATATATATATATATATATATATATATATATATATATATATATATATATATATATATATATATATATATATATATATATATATTACAGATTAAACGTTTGTTGTCATTTTACCTTCACCAGAGTCAATCTTAATAGTTCTTACACTGGTCACTAACAGTAGACGTACAACTGTGCTACTGTAACTGCCCATAATGTCCAGGTAATTTTAACATCAGCTGTCAAGTCGACTGCTCGCTCGCTATGGTTACTAACATAAGAATGAAATATTGGATAAAGTGTACGTAATTCCTCTACTGATATCTGAGATGCATCACCAACGTCCTGACATTTTTGTATTGTGTAGATCAGTTATAAATAAGGTGTATTCTATCAACAAATTTATTCTATCGCTCGTTATGGATATCACTTTGAATTTAGTCTAAGATGCATTTGTCTAACATCAGCATTATCAAATATTGCATTATTTTGTTGTTGGTTGCCACATCGTGCTTGTTGCTGATATACAACAAAATATTGCTTCGGCAGTTGTTCACTTGACGATATCGTCACTTTCTATAACTAGTCAGTAATATTTGGAGCTGCTGTTTTTTATATTTTATGTTGCTGAAAATGAATTTCGTTTGTGCAGCATCAGTTGCATATGCAACTGCTACCATTGGAATAAATTCTCTGATGCTCCATCTGCAGTATCCTTAAACTACATCATATTCGTTGCAGTTAATCTGGAGTAATCATCGGAAAACGAAATAGGATTTAAGATTGTACTTGCAACGTTAGGAGACTTGTAATATCTTTGACAGTTTGAATGTCCAACAAATATCTGGAACTTTTAAATAAACACCTGCCATTATTCACAAGTGTTATTTCTGTGTTAGCCGCAATTGCGACAGGCTAATGTCAAAATCTGTCCACGAACGTCCAATACTGCTTTGTGTGGCAGTAAAAGCACATCTTCATATCGGGTATTAAATGCACCGACACCAGTTTTGTTATGTTCATTAGAATTTCGTTGAGTTACTCAAAATCTGTAAATTATGTTACATTTTTGCCGATGTCATAAATTGTTTCTAAATCGAGATAATTTTAAAAGATATTTTTTTATTATCATTATAAACAAAATTACATGGTCTATATCATTGTTACTTTAGATATTCATGTTTGTATAATCTGCTAGACCTTTGATGATAAAAGTTGTTTTGTTGTTGTTATCATAACAGGCTGAGTTTCTTTTGTTGGAGCTATTTCTGATATAACATGTTTGATTGTCGGTGATTTCTCGCCTTTAATTTTATCATGAACTTTTCGTCCAACAGCAGTTTTTCAGCAGCAGATGAAGCTCCAGTTGGGAAAGATTTTAAAGCGTCAAGTGCAATTGGTACAACTTTATACGCGATACCTGGAAGATTTTCATTATTTTTTTAAAATATATTTCCCAAACCTGGACCATTTTTCTTCGGTAAAATTTATTTGCTTCATTATATCCATGGTTGCAAAAAAATCTTTTTTTTTACTTTTAAATGTAAATATTAAGTAACAATCTCATTATTCAGACGCAGCAGTCGTCCAGGTTGATCTGTTAACTGCATAATTTATTGTTGTTATTCGATTTTCAGCATTTAGCAGATAATACATAATTTGCCGTGGATTAATTTGCATTCGTTAAACTGGTGGAATGTCTGGGAAAAATCTATATATCGTTTGTCCTTTACTACTCTCGGCTGAGTAATGGAGCAATTTATCAGTATTGTGTTTACGTCACTTACAGATACTGGCAGATCAATGTCTTACGTTATAGTTTGTCCTCCTACAGATCCAGATTGTTTGTGAGTGAAGCCACTTAGTGACGCTATGCTAGATGCTGATGTAAAATCTATTATCAAATTCTTTCGTAATGTGTAATAATTCGGCACGAGGTCAAAATTATCTGATTCTCATCAACTTTTTTGTTTTAATTCTCGTATCGTATTATTTAAATCAGGTAAGTCGTAGGCTCGCTGCCTAGTTTTATCAAAATGATCAAATAAACTTTTAAAATTACATCCTTCTTGCTTAGGTTTCCAAGTTCTAAATTTTCTACAGCATATATAAAAATACTAGCAATAACACCATTTCTAGATTTTTTCAGGAAATTCTTTAATATATTCTATTGCAGCTACATCAGCTTCAACGTAAGCTTCGGCTTTTTTCTGATATAACCTATTTTTTAAATAGATCATTATATTTATCTTCGTCCCATTTATCAATATTATCAAAATCAGAAAGTTCATAATCTGCCATAAACATATAACATTCTTTTGCTAGTATTTCTTATTTTACTTCTTTTTTCTTTATCTCCGAATACTTTTCAGTTTCTTCACTTCTTAGAGCTGCTTCTCTCATTAAACTAACACTTTTTAGTATAATATATTCTTTACTTACCTATATCGTTTACTTCAGTAGTTATGCAACTAAAGTTAGCACAATTTTGTATGCCATTTTAATATTAATAATAACTTGTTTATAAATCCTTGCAATAACTGTCTATTTAATTTATTACTTTCATTATCTGATACTATGTCATAAGAATTTTTTTCATTTTCATCTATTATTTCTGAACATTTTCTAATATTTTCATTAGCGTCAAAATCATTTTTACGAAAATGATGTAATCTAACATTTTTATGTTCATCTTTTTCGTTATAAGATTTATATTCATGAACTTTTATTTCAACATTCATCTTTTCCGATCATCATTTAATCTTTCTCTTTCTTTATTAACTTGCTCTTGTCTTAATTTTTCTTTCAACTTCTTCTTCGTCGTATCTCAACTCATACCAACTCTTTGTTTGGTTCTTCAATATTTTGCTGTATCTTTTAATAAACAAGCTATAAACTTCAAAATTATCTGATGATGATGATGATATTAGTTATACTCAGTTTAAAGAAGCGCTAGGCCCGTATTTTAGGACATCTGGTGGTAAGACGACGGGCAATATAAATGTGAAAAACAAAACAATAACTACGACATATGTTCCAGTTGACTCTAATGATCTGATAAATAACGCGTATGTTGATAGTGTATCTTGTGGCATAAAATGAACTCAAAGCAATGTTGAACATATTTCAACACTTTTATAAGGGCACTGAGTTGGGTTTGAGGTAATCATCATATTATCCTGAAAATTATCCTTATTACACTTTCTCTGATAGACATGAGTGGAAGACCAATGTAGAAGTTGAAAATTTTTCAATCAAAAGTAAAAGTCCCACTGCATTTGCTATTTAGCAATTTCATTTGCGAGGTTGATTCAACTCTAGTGTTGGTCGAATTTTTAATAGGCGATTGGAAGGATTAAAAAAATGATATCGACTGGACACTATTATATGGTGCAGTAAATTCGTATATTACAACATAAAAATATCTTACAATTCCAACTGCGATAACTGTTAACAAGTACTTATATTTCCTGGTTAATATTTTTGCTGCTGAACTTCTGTCCTGGGACTAACAGCATTTCAGATATATGATGATCAGATATGATCATTGTGAACAAATTTAATCTAATGCTATAACATAATGTCAGAATCACCAATTCTAACTGTTTCGAGAGAATTTTATGATCATATTTTGACTCCGCCAATACAGTTATAGATGTTTCTCTAACGGTATGTATGATAAATACTATGAAAAAACTGCACAGTTCCAGTGATAAACTCGCCATTGTCAGGGAAAGAAAGACTTTCTTTTGCGTTATGTACATACAAGGACCAAAACTAAAAGAAGCAATAGACAACTTCGATTGTATAAGTAGATACAGTCATCCTCATGATTGTCTAGATGAACGTAAACAAGTTGAAATTATATTTTCAAAAATATTGCTCGAGTTTGATTTGAAACATTTGGATTTGATAATAAAGTCGAACTTACTAAAACAACGAGCTTACGGAAGAAGAGAAATATAAAAAATCTGTAGAAGATAGTCATGACTCATGATGAACAGAATGGTCTCAACAAATTTATGTAATTTAAAATAATAAAGTAGTAGGGGAAAATGAGGGTTTTAGCCCACCCACCCCCGCCAAACCCTCATTTTCCTCTACTACTACTACGTAGACAGATATTTTGTAACCAGACAAAACAACAGGTGTTGGAATGCGATAAGCTCTGTCAACAGAAGTGACGAATTTGTTAGAACAGCGTATGTGTGGAATACGATTATTCTAAAGACAGCAAATGGGTTTTACCACAATTTTTTTTTCAGATAACAGGATGAAAATTAAACTGTGCATTAGAACGTTTCAGTTAACAAGGTAGAAATTAAACTAGCATTAGAATGAAAATGATATTATTTTATATCTCATTACCAATGATTAATGTTTCAACTGTTGATATTAAAAATACTTCACTATCACGACTATAGATACTAAATTTTACTTTACCGCTCACACAGCGATGGGACTCAATCAAATCTTTCATTTCTGGTTTGTTCAGAGGATATTTTTTGTTGATAAAATATACCCTTGACCGATCGAGATCAATTGTGAGTTTAGTATAGTTTTGTTGACTAATGGGGCTGTGAAAGTTTTTAAATTCCGCTAGCAACTTTTGATACAATTGTTCGAGATAATTGAAATACACGCTGTTATCAGATCTGATGAGCGAAAGTTTTAACTTGTTACGTGTTCCATTAAAACATATACCTGATGTTTCATTATTAAATTCAACTGTCAATTGTTTACCGTCCATCATTAGATATTTGATGTTACTATTGTAGCTATTTGTCATTGTCAAATTTTCAAACATTATTTTATAAGTTTAGATAAAATTTTAGTCACAATGAAAATACCCAAGGGCAAATGTATCTACTCCATTTTCACAATAACGTTTGTCATCAAAATTACACAATCCACGTTTGATAATGACATCTGTTTCAAGCTTATGATGATTAGTTCGAATTGCCATAGCTCTCATAAAACTAACACCGCCATCAAGCGCGTACTTGTAGTCATCAAATTTCATAAACTTTTTAACAAAATTACGAGGCAGACCTTTGGCTTTTTTCGTTATTTTATTATTGTCTAACAATATGGCATACATTTTGCTGCGTAATCCGATAAAGTATTTGATAGCGCTCGAGTTCATTTCATCTTTAAACTTACCAATAACCTTTTTATTTGTGTCGTCATGAAATTTACTGTCACGTGGATAATTGGAAAGATCAAACAGATGTCGATTATTGTACATGTCCTGATAGATGTCCTCACATTCTATTTCATATACGAGCGAATCAGTATCAGTAAACAATAATCTACTAGCCGGCCACTGATTTTTATCAAAAGTGTAATGAAAATCGTACATCAGCCACTTTGATAAATCTAACACTGCAGCTCCAACATAGATCGGCTTGTTTAGCTTTAGATTTGTTTTTTTTCTTTGTATCGCAACAAGATTTTCATTAAATATTTTCATGCTCACAAAATCATCGTCTGACACAAGTTTGTTTCTGCGATTGACATCATTAACTATTTCAATATTTACGCGTTTCCTAATACTCTCCATCGTCTTACCAAAAACGGAATTGTTCATCAGTTTAAAGAAGTTTTTCTCAAACTCTGTTTTCGCTGCAGCCCTTCTTGAAGTGTTTGAGTTAATATAACCTCTCATCCACGGCGACTGATTAAATTTTAGTCCACGATGAACTTTTCTCAACACAAGACCAGCATCGACTGCTTGTTTTAAAACTTTGTAATGCAAAACGTAATTTTTCTTATCAAGTAAATTTGATACTAGTTTCTTGACCATGGAATGTTGCCTTGGTGATGCTAACGCTTGTTGTTCTTTTGATAACAAACTATAATCTATGACCATCGATTCCGCACAGAAAGGGTAATCGTTATGTAATTTGTGTAGCGAATTTGGATAATCAAGATGAACTTCAACGAAATAGGAAACATCGTCGGGTATCTTTTTTTCTGTCTCCGATAGAAATCGATCAGCCGTGATCCAATGAAATCCACCAAGAGGCATTGGTTCTGCCATCGAATACCCGTACAAGTTATTACAATCTAGATAAACTATATACTTCGAAGGAAGGTCAGGGTTATACCGTTTCAAATATTTGTTGTTTGCTTCAGCATACTTTTTTGTTATCACGCTAATACCGCCTCGGATACTTTTTTCAATAAAATTGAACATATCAACATCAGTCAGTTATTCCAACCTTACCTTACTAAACTTTAGCAGAGCATCCCATGACAGTCCAGGGGCAGAATAATACCAGCAAGGATCTAGTCCGTAATTATTATAACTCACTTCCCGAAAACTTTCAAAAACATCTGCTAATAATAACACGTCAGTTTTCAAATACAAATCATGATAATCACCAAAAGTCTCACAATCAAACTCTTTCCAGATATCTTGTGCATATCTGTACTCATCATCAGTTATATTTTCAATTTTAAGTTGTGAGTAAAATTTATCTTTGCCAGGTAAAGATGTTTCATCAAATTTACTCCAGTCGTCGAGGTATTCGGATGGAAAAACTCCTTTTTTAGCTAGTAGATTAAATTTATCTCCAAAACAGTCTCTTAGGTTATCAAATTTACTACAACCTTATACTAGCTCATCTAACGAGGCTGCCATAAACTGCAGGCTGTCAATAAAACGCAATTTACCTAGCGTAACTGACATGTACTTTTCAAAATTATTTGGGATGCATTTGATGACGTTATCAAGTTTTAGACGAGATTTTATATCAGGATCACCAAAAGCTTCTACTATAATATGGCTATCATATCCTCGAAAATTGTGAAGAATAACCGGAATAAAATCTGGAGCATGAAATTTTAAATTACACTGATTATGAGCCGCTCCACGATACTGTCCAGTCAAATGACAATGGTCATGTACTTTTTTGTTGTCAGTATCAAAAGCTCTTTCACAAATATGACAAATCTCTGCTTGCTCGTGATCGGATTCTTGTTGAGGTTTTAATTTTAACATTGGCGTTACTTTTTTCAAACGAGTAAATATATTATCAACTTCGTTAATCAACTGCTTGAGAAGCCAAACAGCTGGATGTTTACCACGATATAATTTAATTGGATTAGATAATCTAGAATCAGTACAACAAACTACCTTATACGCTACTCAACACGGAACATGATTTTGAACTTTTCTTGTACTCGATTGATTAGGATTATTTTCTACGCCAAGTACAATTTGAAGTAAACACTCAAAATCAGCGTAGATAACGAAAGGAATTTTTAGTTTGTGATTATGATGGACAAACTGTAACACACTATCTTTTTTAGATGGCATTGTTATTCTTTGCACATCACTACAGTACTGCAAATGCTTTTGTAATGTTTCATTGTTAGCACAACCATGCAAGCAGCGGTAACAAAAGAACTTTTTGTTCCTATTTTTATTGTACTGTTTACCAACTAGTCCGTTAAAGTTTTTAATCCAAACGTAATGATTTTTGTAAAACAGTAAATTTATAGTCGATTGTGAAGCTTTTTCTGAAATATATCTCGGGTATACATCCTCTTTTTCATCTAGTCCGAAAACGTCAATTGAAACAATATTTTGCTTTTCAAATTTTTGTATTTGATTTTCTGCCACAGGAAAGTTAATATCTTTAAAATTTAATCTAGACACGTGACTGATATATTTTTCAACGCGATCAGCGTGTTTTTCTGCTGGAAATAGTGCGGAAAGAACAGCCCATTGGAAACACTTGTTATCTACGTTTTTGATGTTTATACAACATCTTTTACTTTTTATTTTTGGTGGCAGGTCGATGTATGAACTACCTCGTAATGCGTTATATTTCATCGTGTGAAACAATATTTCTTTGATCATTTCAAACTTCCAACCCGAACCTAACTGAGTGAATTCCTCTATTTTTTTCCAGATTTCTTGGTGTATTTCATCAGATAGTGATAACAGATCAGTCCCAAGCAAAACACGTCTTGATTTTGCGTTCATATAAGGTTCTACAATTTCCTTGTTAGCTAATTCTTCCGTTATAACTAACTTTGAAAATATAACATGATATTGCACAAATAATCTGATACTTTTGTGTTTTTCGAGCTCACGTTTTACAGTTGTCTGTAGTAGGTGGTAAAGATTTGCTGCATTAAAATTTACTAAAACAATTTGATTATCAAACTGATAACTATTATCAAAACCTGCAAAAGCAGTCGCTATTTTATCAGGTTCTCCCATAAGGCTTATCTTAGCTATATCACGCAATTTTAACATTATTATACTATAATGTAATATCTAATTGATAATTTTCTCACACTGCGCATGCGCTAAAAATCAATTAAAGATAAAAAAAATCTATATTATAATGACAGCAAATCTAACAAACACATGTGAGCAAGAAGCATATCAAATTCACCCAAGGTATAACTTTACCTCACACTGCGCATGCGCTTAAAAATCAATTAAAGATAAAAAATCGCCTATAATATAATGACAGTAAATCTGACAAGCGCACATGAGCAAGAGATTTATCATGTTCACCCAAAATACAACTTATGCGCTGGAAATACATTAGGTTCAGTTATTATCATCAAAACTAGAATATCTGTTGGCAAATTAACGTCAGCGGGTTATACGATTAGTGTAAAGGGAGATAATGCCGAGAGGATTGCAATGTTTAGAAAAGATTTTATTTACACGTTGTTTTGCGATGATATTCCAGAGGGACAGCGTGCATATCACGTGAACGATAAAGTCACTGATGACAACATTGAAAACTTATCCTTACAAGATGAGTTTCAGCCGCATCCGGTCTTTGATTTATACGAGACTAACGATTGCGGTATTATTAGAAACAGAAAAGCTAAAAAAGTTCTTGGTACTATGAACAATATGGGATATATCAGGGTAACTGTTAGAGAAACATCGACAGATCAAGTTTGTTATACTGGTCATAGGTTTGTTTACGAGGTGTTCAACGGATCTATACCCAATGATCTGGTTATTAATCATATTAATAACGTAAAAACTGATAATCGATTGAGAAATCTGGAGCTAGTGACGCAACAGGAAAATGTGAGAAAAGGACGAGGTGGTGGTATTAATTTTAGATGTCCAGCAAAACCTGTTTTTTCAAAAAACCTTGAATCGGATGAGGAGATCGAATTCAAATCGATTACAGCTGCGGCAAAGCATTATAAGATAAATTGCAGAGCAGTAAAATTTGTAGCTGATGGAGCAACAAAATCAGCTTTTTCAAGAGAATACGATGCTAGGATTGGTTTTAGATATGATATTTGATAGCTCGGTTTTAATCAAGCAATGATGAGCAAATGCTATGATATCATCATAATCAAGTTTTAACGTTGTTACTGCACTTCATTAATTTATTTTTTTCTGCTTCTGTTAGCAATATTTTATGAGAATCACCTTGCATTACAATAACGTCAACACTATAACCCAACAAACATTTTCTTACCGCTTCGGCTAGTTCGTTGTAATTTAATATATTAACTTTTTCGTGATATTTTATCTCATCAGTCATCTTATAACAATAATTTAGATAAAAATATATTATAATAATGGACTTGATGAAACGACTCGCTGAACTCTACAAACAAGATACTAGCGACAAAGTCGCCAGCGATAAGGTCGTCAGTGATGAGGTCACATTTTCCAAAGATTTCATAGACAAATCTATTGGTTATAATGAAGATGATATTTTATATAACAGCGAATCTGATGATGATGGTGAAATAGTCACTGTTGCTGACAGATCAAATTACAGCAGACCAATAACTAAACGATATAATGTCAAGTATCACATTGCAAAAAAATAATGAAATTTAATTTTACCGTTGCCGAACAACAACTGTTTTGGCAGTTAATC